>VXBU01006579.1:540270-589386 GCA_013400315.1 Bombycilla garrulus
ATGTGCCAAATTATATGGGGTTTATCTCTATCTTGCTAAAGAAATGAAGCTCAAACTCTTCTAATGTATTTATACATCTAAAGTGAAGAAATTCAGTGGACTTATTTTTGAGAGAGTTGGAGATGGAGAATATGCATTTAAATTACCTGCAAGTAGTATAGGATGACTAATTAAATATGACTGAAATGTGCATGCATTTTTCATAGTTTTAATAAGTGAAATTTTATGTGAAAGAGGATGAGAAATGGAAATATACCAAGCAATTCTTTACAGTGCTTTGCCAATATAGTTGAGCTTCACTATTCCAGCAAACAGAACTGTATTTCATATTTTAATATTATTTAGAAATATATTTTCTTTTTTAATGAGTAATGCACAGAGTTTCATTATCAAAAAGGAAGAAACTTTAATCTCTTAGTAGAAAGTTTTAGTTAAAGAATTTAAAAATTATCAGATGTTTTATGACAAAAAATATCACCCTGTGTTGTGCACTACACCGATGGCACGTTATAGATGCATGATTACACATAGTATTGTGATATATATAATAATAATCTCACATAATTCTCTGTTCTATCTTAAAAAATTGTTTGAACTCTGTAGCTCTTGTAATACTCATATCTTGACCATATGAAGCTTCATTAGCATTGGTGTTAATAGGCTTCGGCACATTTTTTGTGAAATCTTTTCTACACCTCATAGACAGATTGTAGGTTGCTAATAACACTTACACAGTATTTCAAGAAACAAAACACAAAATATCTTTGAAATAAATAGGTCACCACCGCATCTCCATTACTAGTGAAAGTGAAGAGGAATCACACATAAAGGTACCCAGAGATGACATACAAATATTGATACTGGAGCTGTAGAAGGTACTCAATATTGTTTTACTTTATTTTGAATCAATAAACTCTTATAAGTTAAAATTACTTCTTTCATATTAAACAAAAAATTAGTGAAAAATAGAGGTAGGAGGAGGAAAAAAAAGACATGACCATGTCTATAAACACTCTCTTTTCAAAACTACTTTTAATAGCAAGCTTTTTTTCATTAATTTGAGTCAATAGTAAAAGTTAAAGATCAGCTAGCATATTTAAAATTTTTAATCACCCAAATATGTAAGTTCTTCATTTAAACAAGTAGTGTATATATATATATAAAACCCCAAACAACCCCCTTCCTCATTAAAGTTTTAAATTATTAATATTTTAGAACTTCATGCATACACTTACACATGCACACACTCATATACATACACATGCATAGGTCTTCAGGGTTTTGAGCAGCCTTGAATTCAGCCTTGTTGCTTCATGTTCATTCGCTTACATATTACAAGTGCACACAAAGGGAAAATCTTAAAATCTTTCTCATCCAGAAGAATTCATGGAAGTATTCACCTGTTCTAGTGAATTGACTAAATAACTGATTTAATTTTCAGTATTTTCACAAGGAAAAAGAGGTTGAATTCAATAATAACTTTCTTGAGAAGGAAATTAATCAGACTATATGAAATATCATTCATTCATCAAGGCCCTAACCAGTGCAATCAAATTTCCTTAAACTTAGCAATGATTTCAAAAACTTAGGAAGAAGAGAGTGGATTGTAATTTTTATGTTTATAATAAAAAATTTAAATGACCCTGATTGTTTATGAAAGTATATGCCATGCTCTGAATTCACAGAAGTTCTTCTTTACAGAAGTAAATAAATATTTTACCAGATACTAAAACGTGACCACAATCTTGTTTAAAAGTTCTTTACATTTTCATGCATTGTCGCACAGTAAAGAAGATGGTTTAATAGTTTTGGATATCAATAATTTGTTAATTAGTTACAACAAAAACTTAAAAAGAAATCTTTCATTTCACTTCCTGACCAAAAAAAAAAAAAAGAAAAGCAGGAAAAGCACCACGTTTTGTGCTATAAGCGCATTTGATTTCACCTGTTATGGCTGTGGTTTCTGACATATTCATGCAATCCAAAAATCCAGAAATACAGATCATGGATTTGTGGAATATGAAATATGATTGCTTGCAAAGCATTCAAAACTGCAACACTGACTGCAGGACTTAGCAGAAATACATCAGTCATGGAAAGGATCATGCTGTAAGTCCTGTTCAATACCTTGCAGCCTATTAAACAGAAGAAAGTGAAGCAAGTTTACTTAGGATATTATGACAAATTGTGAACATGAATAATAGTAATGCATTCCTGTAGTCTTAGACTGCCAATATTAACATGAAAAATTATCAATCATTAATCCATCAAATAATGTTGAGTTTCCAAGTCTCAGTTATTATTGAATTCCTGTATTTGAAAGAAGAGGAAACATAATGAAACAGGTTAAGTGATTGAGTTTAGTGGAGCATCTTATTGTGTTGTTATACCAAAAGGTTTTCTTCATCACCAGTAAGCCTTCAGATTCAAAAGAGGTGTTTCATACTAGATCACAAAGCTAATGAAAAATACTAGAAGGTCTCAGTGTAATGTACCTCCAGGAATCTGATTATGGTAATGTAACCATAACTTTTTTTATTTTTTTTTTCTGGAAGAAAATAAATCATCTTTGTATATCTAAAGTTTTCTAAAGTTTCTGAGATGAAGAACTGTTCATTATGAAGTATCATAAATCATATATGGCAAATATAAAGAAAGAAAACATTAAACATTTGGGATCCTTGCTCTAAATGCACTGAAAGCTCTCCTTGGATTCCCCTTAACACCAACAGGATTTGAGTCATTCTTCCTGTTGAGGAGAAAGTGGAGAAGTAAAAAGTGTGAAAATAATGACCTGAATGATATATCCTACGACATGAATAAAGCTGCAATGGTGTAAATAGGGAGACAGACGGATATGCTGAAAATGCCAGTATTTATTAAAGCTGACATATCTATTCCATTGCTCGCATTTTTCTTGTTTCTCTTCTAGAGTCAACAGGAGAAATGGAGGAGTGTTGTAATTTCTGTGTGTCTAGGGGTTGCATTTCATAGTTCTGTGAGAGCCAAAAATTTATATCTGGCACTGAACTGCTAGAAGTCAGATGATTCTTTTCTAAATTTATTATCTGCTGGCTACAACATGCTGAAATACAGCTGTCCTGGAAATACATATATACATTTATATATAATGATGGCAGCTGCGCAAAAATATTTCCAATCTTGATCTAGCAAAAGAACCATGAATATATGTGTAATGACGAGCACACGGAGAGTCCTACTGGCTGTCAAAATGTCATACTTTTACTGGGAGAAGAGATATCGGACTTTAGCCCTCTTTATGACTCCCTTTCCATTCCCTTTTCAATAGTTCGTGTGGTACATTGCATTTAAGCAGGTAAGGTTTTCCAAAAACAAAGGAACAAACAAAACCCTTCAAAGATATTTAATTATGAAAATAAAGAGGAAAAGCCACTATAACAAAATTATTTAAGTTAAAAATTGTAAAAGGCCTGTTTTCCAGCAGCCCTATTATAAAGGGAGTTTAAATATCCTATCTGATTCTCTTCTTCAACTGGAGATTTCAAAATAGATCTAAAAATGTTGATGTTTTTCTTACATTGCCCTCCTCCCAGCTTCATCCCTGGGAAGTTCTTACCTGGAACCTGGCTAAATGTTTTCAACAAGTTCCTATTGAAAACATACACATTTATTTCACAGTGAATATGACAAAACGTGATCTTTTTTAAGTTTTAATTTGTACTGGCTTTCATATTAATGCTAATGTGATCTTTCAGCTTATATTTCTGCTTATTAACATTCTTTTTTAACAGTAGCATTACATTTGAAGATTTAATTAGAGCAGTTCTTTGTTTGAATAAGAAAACAGTCAAAATTGTTTTCTTTTTCGCCAAGACCTATCAAGGAAAATTTACATGTCTTTCTTAGAGTACAACAATATAACAATGAAGTGACAAGCAATGTCTTTGAAGTGTCTTCAAGGCTGAAAACATATTAGAGTAATAGCCATTAGTCTGCATGTATGTGGCTTGCTAGGAGCTCTGCAGCGCAGTATTATATTTGATTACTCAACTAAAAACAGTCATCCATTAACCCCCAGAGAGGTACAGCTCCCTCAGCATGCCTGAGGCCACACCACCTAGTGTGTCCCCATTATTTTAAATGTTATGGAAGGAACACTAGGAGGGACAGAAACACCCTAAGGTCACTCTTTGTCATTTCAATAAAAGTTATGGAAGGAAATGTATCCCCTTTCCAATGTTACTGCAGTCAGCAACACAGGAACATGAGGGAGGGAGTTTGCCATGAATATTCAAGGACATTAATGGATTAAGTATCAGTAGGACTAGAAGAAAAGCTATGGAGAAAAGAAAGTGTGCTTCCCAGAACAAGGCTAGTATTTTCATTTCTCCAGAAGTATGAGGGGATTTCACTACTTCCTTCCACTAAAAAATGCAGAATTACAAATAATTCCGCAGTGCTTCGTTTGTATTACTAGTCCTACTACTTAATGTTTTCATTGCATTAGAACTCAGATTTCCTAGTAAGGTTTTAATGTTGTTCATGTGGTTAAGAAGGATAAATTTTGGCTTTTCCTTTGTTTTGAAGAATTTATAATAAAAAACCTTTTGCAATATGTAGAGAAAACACTGAGTCAAATATACATACAAAATGTGTTTCAGTAAACATATGACTTTAGTATTTCATGACTAACTTTCTCAGGTTTTTTAGTGTTCCCCTCCTCACAGAGAAATTTATAAAAAAGAAAGCATTAATAAGCTGGTAAGATTGTACTCTAGCATAATGCCGCACACACAATCAGAAGCAGGGCTCTGTTGTGGAAACTATTTTATAATCAAAAAGCAGGTCATAACCTTGGCAACAAAATTATTTTTGTGTAGTAGAACAATCCTATCCTGACATTTTTTAAAAAACATACCCAACTTATGTAAATACATATGTAAAACTACCATCAAAAATTCCAATATTTTCCTGTATTTTAATTTAGTTTGCTTTATTTATTGGTGCTCTGCTTTTGACTATTCTCTTAAAATTTTCTGGAAGCAAATATAATTGTGGCCAAAATTCCTGATTATAAAAAGGTCTCCCGCTATTGCATCATCACAACAGTGATGGAATTTGAGAGCTTAAAAATACTGGATCCTCAGATACGTTGTGATCTTTGATTGAAATCAATGATTCATAGTGATAAATCACCATTTCCCCCAAATGCATTATATGTTCTTTGTTTTATTTATATTAATAAAATAAAATGGAAAAGGAAATTGCACAGACACATCTCTAGGGAAACTGAACCAGCTATCACAATGATGTAAAAATAGTTGTTGAAACCTATGGGTATAAATTTAATCTTCATTGCACCACTTTATGTAACAGGAAGTACTGAAAGGCTTAATTAATTCTTGATTGTAAAACACCTAAGGAGCCTTTGAAAAATTGACATGCAAGTTCAAAACATCATTTATTTGCTGTGGTGACTCACATGGATCTTAATATTCTCCTTGATAAAAGAACTATTCATTGCTCTGCTTAATATTTTTGAGATTGTTTTCTTCCCCTGTATTAGGTTCAAATTCAAATAGTAAGCTTTCTAGGGCAAATCAGGGCAGCTGGACATAAAAGCCTGTATGCATGCTGTCTTTTCACTCAACCATGTAATGCAACACTTTGCTATCTCCATTAAAATACTTACTTTGTACCATATCATGCATTTCATAATATTTCCATCTAAATGCAGATTTTTCTGTTCCATGTGTAGCATCTAGTCAGGTTTTCCATAAAAATACCAGCGGGACAGAACATTGAAATTCATTTTGCATATTAAAGAAATCTCTCCTAGATTCCTTTTATTTGTTTTATCAACTCAAGTAATAAACAAGAAAATTAGAGTTTCAGCAATGATGGAGAAAACATTTATGATTTTATCAGATGTAATTTCTTTTTTCCTTGCTCAGACAATTTCCAGAC
The DNA here is from genome assembly GCA_013400315.1 of Bombycilla garrulus. Classification (NCBI taxonomy): domain Eukaryota; kingdom Metazoa; phylum Chordata; class Aves; order Passeriformes; family Bombycillidae; genus Bombycilla; species Bombycilla garrulus. The sequence continues at coordinate 546,220 of VXBU01006579.1, forward strand.
TCTTAAGAGCAGGTAATTTTAAAATGTTGCACTGACGAATGGCATGAGTCCATCTATATCTTTTAACCCAAGTGCAATACATTTGACATACATCCAGAACATACAATGAGAACTTCACTTTGAGCAGCACACATATTGAATGCTTTTGTTACCAGTATTTACAACACATTTAATATCTGTACTATGGGAATTAGTTTTCTTTGAAAGCATTATTGCAAGTGTCATAATATTTTCAGATATCACTCGCTGATGTGCACACGTATAAAAAAAAGCCAAAAAAAAAAAAAGCAAACAAGAGAAATAGAATAGATTAGATAGCAGAGTACAGGTGGACTAGGTTTATATTGTTATAAGTTGTTTATTAGGAATTTTTATATTTCACATTAATAAAAAACTGAAAAATAATGCAATTAAAAAAAACCCCAACCAAACAAAAAACACTTTAGAGAATGGTTACTTCGACCCCCCATGTGAGTGTGCTTTTATATAAATAATGTTGCAATTTTAAAAAATAGAGAATATATTTGACTTTTATGGATTGATTTTCTCTATTTTTTGATATCTTGCAAACGTAAAATTTGTGGTTTAGAGCCTTTTATTACAGTTTATGCAAAAAATATGATCATGAATGAGTATGTGTGCTTGATTGCTTTATTTTTATGAAGTCCTCCTAAACCACTCAAAATTTTGTCAGATCAACAATATATCACCATCCTATTGCAGCTGTAGCTCAGTCTTCCACAGATATGTGTGATAGATCCAGGAAGCCTCGAAGTTTTCCTTCTTTATTTCAGTACAGCTGCTGGGATGCCCCAGAGCGATGGAAGAAGCTGTACTTGGTTGCTGCTGACCTCTTCCTTGTAAGATCTTTGTTTTGATTTTATCTTGGGACAGAATGGGAAGTGCTTTTCCACCCTAAACAACCAAAGCCAGGAACATGTGGGCAGGTAACCCAGAGTTCTTTCAGTCCTGGAGATCTTGGTTAGGGAATGCTGGCTTAGCCCCCTGCTATCACCAGGCTTCTGCTTCTGGTCACCAGCAAGCAGGACTCCAGAGACTCTTAGCTCAATTGCTGTTATCTCACCTGCCTCTGCCCCTGCCCCTTCCTTTTCTGGATTCTCCCTGGTAAAGTTCAAACATCTTGCTCCTAGCAGGAGAGCTTTTTCTTCTCCATTTTTTCAGACTGAACAGCCCAAGAGGTGGTATACAGCTAAGTAAAAACTTTCATCATAGACTTGACCAGACTGGATTCCCAGCCATGAAAAAGGTAAGGAAGTTGCTTGATGCTTTTACAGTGTTTGGTGTCATTTCCAAGAATGGTATATTTATTAATAAAATTGCATAAATAAAAGTACGGAGAAATAGCATTTTTCCAAGATCTAATAGTATTTTGCCAAACTTAAGGCAACTAATCTCACAGTTCACTGGCTGTACAGTACTTATCTCTCTGTAACTGTACTGATGTGTGTGGTGTTTCATCTTGGGGAGAATACTATTTCCATGCCTTAATCTTCATCTTAGTTTGCTAAAATATTCTTATTAAAATTTGCTATGAATGCAGAGTAATGTGCAATTATGTATAATAGAGTGAAAGAGCAACTTCTGGATCAGAGCACATTTAGGTTGCAAAGACATGGTCTAAAATATCAAAATAAATATTAACTTTATTAGCATTTGCAAATACTTCAAGGTTGCTCCAAAAAATCATCAGCAAAAATAAATACAATTAAGACTAGAAATACTGTGCTTTTATACAATCACAGAAGAGAAAAAAATTCTCCCTCCATTTTACAAGAGACTTGTGTTGTTGAAATGTTATTGTGGTGTCACAGTTGTTTGAAATTTAATAGCTCAGGATACAGAATGTTGGTGCTGGCAGCAGGAATCCTTGGTGGGCAGAGAAAACAATGGTTTCAGACACACAGACAAATTGGAGTGAGTTCAGTGAGGGGCCCCCAAACTGGTTGGGACTGGAGTACTTGTTCCCTCAAGGAAAGGCTAAGGGATGGGGCTGGCGTAGCCTGGGGACAGATGGCTTCAGGAGGTAATGCTGGCAGTGGTCCCCAGTAACAGTAAGAAGGTGGGCAGGTACCTGAAATGTTCTGGCTGAAGTACTTCATAGACTTCTTTGGTTTATGAACCAAGGTTACTGCTGAGGAGTTAATTCTATTATGCCATTTCCTCAAATCATTTGTCTCTGAAAAAAATGAAGGACTTTTCATCTGTAAAAATTTATTAAAGAGGAAACATGAAGAAAATGAATAAATTCAACACTTGACTGGAAAGGAGCTACTGTTTACACGACTCAGTTGCTGCAGTTTCTCTGGACAACAGTCTGGCTGCATGACTGCAGGCGACATCAAGTAACAGGAGGGGCTCATTGACTGTGCTAGAAGTTGGTCTACTGATACGATGTGTAGCCTCTCCTTTCCTTATTTCCATAGAAAAAGGGTTTCACTTTTTGCTAGCAATACTTTCAGGGCAAATGACTTGTGCTGCTCTCCCAGGAAGACCTTCTCACAGAGCAGTGTACGATGCAGCCCTGAGAAGAGCATGCTGCCTTGAGAACAGGACTTGTTCCCCAAACCACAGCAGCCATTTCAATGAGACAGGAATTTCTGAGGTGGGAATGCACTTGATTCACTAAGAATGACCCTGGGGGAGCTACAGATTTGTGGCATAATATAATTTGGGGTATAATGGCTTTCCGTTATTCCCTTAAATGATTTTTGTTCTAATGGTCAATTATGTGCAATGTAAAAATAAATACAAAAGAAGAACAAAGATTTTCTATTTTTTCTTTACTTTCTCCAATTTCCCAAATTAAAAATTAATTAACTTCTTCTAACTTATTGTTTTTTGAGTCTGCTTCCTCTCCCCTTCCCCCATTGTTCTCTCTTTAGAAGAAAAAACACAACAAAACAAGAAAAAGAGTTGTGATTGTGCTTACATATTATGAAGCTATTTTTCTATCTGTATTCATATACATACTACACCTCACTGTTTTCTGTAGTGATCACCGGAGTTTCTTTTTCAAATAAAATTTTTTCCTCTTTTAATGTCAAAGAAATTCTTTCCTGTATGGAAGAAGACAACAGTACACTCCTCCATACTGTATATAGTTTTGGCTTTCCTCACTAGTCTCAAGAGTTATTTCAAATTTAAGTAGAGCATTATAACACATTCTTTTCAGTTGTAATACCAATGCTCCATTTTTTTTTTCAAATAAATCTTTGGACTGTTCTTTAAACTGACAACTACAAAAGTGATTGACAATCTTCACTATTCCACTGGCTTCTTTCTTACTTTGACATCAGTCTTACATGAGACTGCCATGTGCATCAATATGTTCACCATACCATCTTATTCTGGTGCTATCATTTGCTTGTTTATTATTTACATTTTATCAAAGGTATCTTCTCACGTCTCTTCTGAATTCCCTTTAAACATGGGGTGTTTTGTTCTGCTAGCCATAGTGATGATGTGGAATTAAATTCAGTTTACAAATTCAGCCTTTATAGTGAAGACAGGATGTCATCTAAAAAAGTTTATCAAAGTAAGTGGAAATCCATTTGATAAAATATTCTGAAAATAATCTATGATGAAAAGATGTACTCATGCTGCATTACTCAGTAATACAGCTACTGGTGTTGATTGGATAATGACTTTGCATTGCTACTAATTGATTGCTTTACTGGACAGAGAGATTTTAAACAAATGCAGCATTCCTAAAATGTTTTTTTTTTCTCTGCAACCTGATAAAGTTTGTCTTATCTTGCCAAAATTTTTATTCATAACAGAAAAGAAACAAGCTCAGTATTATTTTCTAGCACAATTTCATTCTATGACACAAAGATTTAGGCTAATTTATGTACTTATGATTAAAAAATTATAAAAATCTGTGTTTTACTTATCGAGTGATATATTTTGAACAAAAATAAGACCCAGGAATAGGCAATTAAAGGCAGAGATGTTGTTTTATTTTACTTGTTTTGCTACTGATGGAAGCTTTCATGAAAGATACTGACATTTGAGGGTTTTAAACAATTGCATTGTTCCTTGTTCTTCTTGCACCCCAATCAGCCATTTTATTAATATTTTGATAGCATCACTGATAAATAAGGTAGTTAAACAGCCAATGACTGAATGACTGAATGAATCACCTTGGTATGTCTTGCCTTTCCCTGACAATCTCAGGTTGATATTTTCATTTTCACAGACATATGCCCCCTTTAAAAAAAAAAAAGAAGGAAAAATGTTCTTTTTCTTTGCTTAAAAATATTCTATTAACAATTTTATTACCGTAGTTTGGGTCATTTGTGTTTTGGATCAAATCCTTGCCATCTGCTCTTTGCAAGAGATGCATCTGCAACTTTGTTTCTTCTGATGAATAGAGTGGGAAAGAAGAAAACAAAGAGGAAAGGTCATTTACAAGAAGAGTTGTTTAAATGGCCCTTGAAAAAAATCTCTGACTTTTAAAAATTCCACTTTGTTTGGATTTGCCTTCTTCTAAAGTGCAAGTGCCCAGATGTATGTCCTGTCTCAGTCGCCAAGTGATTTACACCAGTTAAAGGTTGAACTGCCTGTTCCCAGGCACTGTGTTATGTGCTGATCCACAGACAGAGCTCTGGCCCACTTTCTCACTCAGTTCCTGCAGGCACTGAAGCTCAATTGCAGCACATTGAGGTGATTTTCACATGGATGCAAGAAAAGTAGTGGCAAGGGCTCAATACAACGGTGACTTAACCGTGCAGAAACATACTTTTGTTCTTTTTTTCTCAGCACCAGACTGGACAAAAGCGACATGACAATCCACATCCTTGCTTCAAAAAGAGAATTTAAGAGTTGTGCTGGGGTAGCAAAAAAACATAACTAAGAGTCAGATGTCTACGAAGGCAGCTGGAGTCTCTTGTAGGCAGTAGAATGTTGTAGCAGGTTGGCTAAAGAAAATAGGGCAACTCTGAATAGAGTGCATAGGAAGAGTCTGCAGAATGAAACCCAGAGAATGTGAGGTGAAAACAGTATTTGTGACAATATGGAGAAGTTGAAGCCAGAATCATCATTATACTGGGAATCATTTTAAAACTCGTTTTAAAAACAAGTAAATATATTTATGTACAGAGGTAATCATACCCATTTCTGGCCCTTGTGTAAACGGGAAAGTGCTGTTATACCCTCATAATTAATTAGTTAATGGCAAAAGCTCTGAATATTTTAAGCCAAATAATGTTTCATGGAGATATTAGCAGTTTTGTAAGTTTTGTTCACCTTAGTCAAAAATAAAAAAAAATACAAAAATCTGTTTCTTTCCCTTCTCCTTTTTTCTTCTCTTTAATATACTCAAGTTACAGTACATGTGGATTTTAAATACTAAAAACGAAGAATCTGAAAGTTAGGAAACTGTTTATGAGTTACTCTTCACTGCTTCATCATGAAACAGGATCTTGTGGAAAATCTCAAGCAGGCTGGCTATTTGGTCTTTTTGAAATCACTTTGATATTACTTTGCTCTACTGAAATCCATTCAACAAAACATATTTTCAGATATGAGGCTGTAAATTCCCCAGATTTGTTTTAATTGTTGGTTTGTTTTGATTTCCCCCAGTATGATCTCCACCTTGTGTGGGTTCACTTTTCTTCATTCAGGCACTACTAGTCTTCATCCAGTAGCTATTGTTGGCCAATTTTTGACCCCATCTTGCTCTCTCTGGTGAAGATATGCATGATGAGAGCTGTGCCACTGCACTAAATTCAAGGTAATTCTTCCATTTTTAGGATTTATTTGTAGGTGTTGAATAGGTTTAAAAAAGGAAATTATAGTTGTCAAGTCAGGAGACAAACTTGACATTTTCTGTCACCTTGTTAAAGCTGTGTTCACCCAGAGAGATATTAGACCATTTTGATTTATTCATTATGCAGCCTTGCCATTTCCTTCAGTAATCTCTCATGGTCACTGACAGCATCAAATGTTGCATAGAGGTCAAGAAAGACAAGAAGTGATGTTTATCCATCACTGCCATTAGTATCTTGAGATCTGGGTTCTGGTTTGCACCCAGATTGTCTTGAGGCTTGGACACTTGCTGCAGCCTGGTTGTTTCTTCCCCCAACAGTCTGTCATTGTTATAAGAACATCACAGGAAATATCAGTAATGTTGTGCCCCTTGTGGTGGATCTACTGTCACTGTCAAGGATCAATAGAAGTGAGGGGTGGCTGGCTTCTTTTTTTTCTATTCATTAGCTTCAGATTGAGAGGCATGGCAGGACTCTGCCTTATGACTGAGAAAAGAGAGGAGGGACTTCAGTGAGAAGCAAAAATAGGAATGTGCATAAGAAAATGGCCAGTCGTAAAGCTCTACTTCATGGCATCTTAAGGATGTAGTAAAATTGAAATCTGTCTACTGGGCAGCAGAGCAATACACTAAAGGTATGGCTTTGATTTGTAAGCTATGTCATTAGCTGCAGATAGAACACCACGTAGAATCCAGTTTCAGTATTATACGAAAAGCTGTATAAGAACATTTCTAATAAAGGTCTTCAGGTTATCATAGAAATGATGACCAGTAAAAAGATTGTGCCAAAATTTTGGATACAGCAACTAGCAGTATTAGGAGTAAATTAGCTATTCCATTGCTAAAAAATACTGACGATACTTGGAAATCTTATAGCTGAGTTTAAAACTCTTTCTGGAATTTTACTCAGGGAATTGTGCCACCAGTGTAAAGAAACAAGCTTTTCTTTTTCTTTAGAAAAGACAATGTGGATGGAGGAGAATATAAACATATCAGCTAAAAATATGCTTAGTGAAGCATGTTAATGTAAAATATCAGCAAAATTTTAAAGTTTCTAAAATGTAGCTGTTAAGCATGTGTGTCAAGGCAAAGGCAGTTTAGGAAAATGCTCCACAACCATTGAAGTTCATTTTGTTACCCTGAAAAAGCTGGAATGTAAAGTCATAACACTCCATTCTTGTTTGCATTGTTTATGAACTCTTGGTCAATATCGGGCCATAATGCCCCCATGTTAAAGAAAAGCTTTCAAAATCCTTCAAGGAAAATAGTCTAGCTAAGAAATATTCCAAAATGTAGAAAACACATAGCTTCCAACACCACCGTAGATTTTTTATCTAAGACTCAGGGACCTAGTAAGACAATGCATCATGTACTTCAACACGAATTCTAAGACACGCAGCTTTTAGATGGAAATGTAGAAATACATCTGGACACCCAGGTTCACTTTAAAGTCCAGAGGGCCAGCCAGGTGTCAGGAGATATGATTCTCAGCTCTGTTGAGACAGACAGCAGGGTGTACAGAAGTCATTGGGACAGCTGACACAGCCACACAGAGATCTCATGCAGAACACCTTTATGAAGATCGTTACTATTTAGATTCTTGAAAACTGTGGCTGATAAATATTTAGTCCAAAGAACGCTTGAAGCCATGTCATTTTTTCCTGCATAAAGCTTTAGCCTAATTTCACTCAGGTCTGAGAATAGCATGGAATTTTGTCAGAGACTAACTTTTTAGATGTGCTGTGCAGAAATCATGTGGGGTTGTCCACAAAAAACCTCAGTAATTAGGTTATTATTCAGATTATTCTAACTCCCAATCTGAAACAAAATTCTGAGATGGCTGTTTCCCCCCCTACAATTTTATTACCCTTTTTCAAAAGGAAGGAAGGTTTTTCTCTAAAGAATTGTATTTCTTTAAAGCCGTGATCCAAACTGATAAAATATGAGTGCCAAATCATATCACGAACATAAAGGGCATAATTTTTTGCCATAAGTTGCAAATAGCATGCAAAGGAAGGAATAAAAACAACTAAATTATTTATGTTAATATAAACCCTTGGAAAGCAAAGTGGACACAGATATTTGCACCATGTGAACTGCTGAATATAAGGGTTTTTTCACTATCTAGAGAATTATTTTTCCTACATTGACCTTCAAATGAAGTGTTTGCAAGGAAAAAGGACAGAAGAAACACATGATCCCCAGGATTAAGGAATCTGAGATCTCTCTTCTACAATTTTACCCCACAAAAGGGTGATGACTAGTGCAATTGGCACTAGTCCCTAATCTATACCATGTCATATGCAGATTTACATTATCTAGCTAGAGATTAGCCTGTCATCATAAACCATAATATCAAATTACTTTATCAGTGAAAGAGATTTTGCCTCACAGCTGACATAGCTAGATGTACATGTGCGGGTATCCATTGCACCTCACCTGGCTGTCAGCAACTTATGTTTTAGTTATGTTCAAGAGTATAGGTATGACTTCATTTAAAAATCAAAAAAATTATGCCATATTTTACTTCAAACCACATGATTTCATCATTTAGCTCCAAATAACAAATAGCAGAAAAGTGAGTTTTCAAAGATCTTTTCAACTGGCAAAGTTCTCCAATACTCAGTTTTTAACTAACCCATGTTTCTAGTTTTCTGCTGTATTTTTAATTTGCAGGATTTTATTTCCAGGGTAAAAAATATTAGAATGTTAAAATAAGGGTTAAGCTTACTGATGTGAAAATTGAAGTGTTAAAGCACATCTAAACCTTTTTCTGTTTTTCCTTTTACCAGGAAACCTTATGAGAATACATAATACAAAGTAGGGAAATTTCCATCTCAAATGTATGGATTGAAGATATTTAAATAACAATACTACCATTTAGACATTGTCTGAGTGAAAAGAATTTTCAGGCTTTTGCGGTGCATCTTTCACTAGTCAAAATGTAGCTTCTGGCGGTTTGCATGCTGCGTTGCCAGATTAAATGATAATGTTCCTTCAGGTAAGTGCTACATAGGAGAGAAAAATTAAAGCCTTGGAAAGAGATTCCTGTTCCTCCTAGGGTCTTTTTATGGTAGGTTAACAACCAATAAAGTGTGCTAGAAAAAAGTCACCAAATCATGGAGATGCAGGAAATGAATCTTTAAAAGACTTTTCCACAAGCTCTGGCCCAGCAGCCCTGGGGATAGGAGGATATATCAGGAGAGGTTCACAGCTTATCTCATCTCATGTCTCATTTGGGGTGGGCACCAGAGAGCTATTGCAGTGTGCTAGATTGCAGCAGCCAAGGGCATTAGCCTGCATGTCTGTAAATTATTTGTTCTACTCTGAGATCTCTGCCTTTCATGGGTCTGTTCATGGGGGATAGCTGATTACAAAGGTGTCTGCTGTTAGGATTCAAAAAACAGAGAGATTCCTCCAGAACTTTTAAGCTTCAAAACCAGTATTTTTTTATTTCTTTCTTTTCGAGTTGAATCAATGGCTTTTGTCTTTTGCCATCCATTCAGCAGCAAGTATTCTAGTCAGGAGATTCATACACAGTCTGGATACCTGAACAGAACTCAGGCCTCTTAGAGCACACAACACATCCGTATCCTGAGGGCTTCCAATATCCCACAAGAGCAGACTCCTCTTGGCAGTACCGAATACTGTCTGCAAACTAGCCATGGTACAAATGACTGTTCCAGGCACAAAACCCACTCTGAAAACAGGAAAAAGTCTCCACTTCTCCTATATAGAGCTCTTGCATCATGGCTTTTTTTCATTTGCAGCAGAAGTACTAGGGACATGTGTTCCAGGAGTGCAGGGAGCAGGGGGGAAAATCCAGTGAAGGAAAATATGGGACAAGACAAAACAGTCCCAAAAGTTCACTGAGAGCCTTTGCCCAAATTCTCTTAATGGAAAATCTAAGAAATAATTGTTCCTTATGTAATGTGATCTTTAACAGTGCTTTAGTCATTTTTCATCTCATGGCAACAATTCCTGGTCCAATATTTTTAGTGAAGAATATTGCTCAGAATACTAAGAATGTGACACCTTCCACCTATGAAAACTAAATTATATGTAGCTAAAGTATATGTACCAAATATAGGACATTCAACTGATTTGAACTACAAACTTCAGGATGAACTTTTGCAGGATGAAGTTCAAAAATGAAGGTAAGGAAGCAAACTGATTACATTAAACATGGAACATTCAAAAGCTTAATTCCCCTTTAATATTTTTTATCACATTAAAATATGAGGTCAAAGCCTTTTTGCAGGAGTTGCACGGAGATATGCCTGTATCAGCTTTCATAGAACTGAAAGAGAAAGCAGAATTTTACTTTCCTGAGGATTCCTGATGGCATAAAAAAATTCTGGATTACAAAGTTCTAAACTCTCTGCACTGGATCAATGATACACTACTGTCTTCATTTATGTAACAAATACTTAGTCAGCATTAAAAGTTGTGCTTGCTGCAGCTAGTATAGATGGGTTGTACGTCATAACATATTTTAAATGGTTAACTATAGAAAACCAGAGAAATCATATAAAAGTAAGAAAAAAAATGAAAATATTAAAACACCATTATTTTGCCTACATTGCTATACTAATGTTCAACATTTGCCAGTATAACAACTTCAGATTAATTATATATGCATGGTTTAAACTATATTGTGTAAATATCCAAACCAGGCCAGACCAGAAGTAAGATAAAATTAGTTGCTTTTCACTCTTTCCAGTTTAATCTGGTTAGACTATCATGTTTTAAAATTTAATATGGGATGTACACCTCATATAGGAGAAAGGATATTGAAAGGGAAGACGAAAAATGCCGTTACAATTTTATATGTCAACTTGGATCTACTTTACTTAATGTTTGAAAGAAAGAAAAAGCCATTACTTTTGTGAATACTGGGATACTACAAAGATTGGTTTTCCATTCAGATAAGAAACAGTGTTTTGTTAATGTGAAGCTAAGAAACTGCATGCTGCAATGCATAAAATGAAAGTACCTATTAAGCCAAATTAAATTGCCTGCCTGAATGGGTTGATGCTGCTGTTTTTATACAGGACTGAAAGATATATTAGAAATCTCCCAGACGGAAAATACATGAGATTTGAATTTTTCTCTTTTCAAAACAGCAGATATTACCTTCTACTGTAAATTCATTGCTAAGGCTTTGTATTTGTTCTCAAAGATAGGTGTACAAATGTGCTTGCGGTACTCCTACTAAAAAGTCTAGAAGTTAGATGCTTTGTTACATATTATCCAGTGACTTGAAATAATATGATGATGTTCTACAAGACAATATATGGTACATGATAATCAGTTTGGAAAGTCTGAGACTAGAACAAGCACCCATCTTTACGCTTGATGTGGGCAATGGAATGTTTTTTCTAACTGCCACTGTATTTATTGATATAATAAAAAGCTTTTGAGCTGGTAGCCCTTGAGATGGTGAACATGAATTCAAATATTTCCTATTATTTTAATAACTTTTTACATAATTGTGCACAGCTGGGGACAAGACAGTTTGAGTTTTTGCTCACAAAAATGGGCATAGCCAGTATAGAATTTGAGCTTAGTTAGCTTCTCTGAGCAGATGGAAGCATTTCAGTTTACATTCCTAGTCATTCACAATAACAACTTGCATTAGAACCTGTTTTTCTTACCTTGATGTTCTCTGTACCTGCTTAAGTAGATCTAGTGAAAGTAGTCTTCCATTTTTTTCACCACTATCACCACTTTTCTTTATCGGACTTTGGAAATTCCACTCCTTTTATTTTCAGTCAGATTTCCATACAGTTAATCATCTAAATAAATACATATTACTATCCATTTGACATCAAAATGGCTATTTTGAAATTCTACATCATATACTGCTGTGACAACTTATACTACGTAGTAGCATGTTTCTAAATGAAGCATGTCCCCTGTCCACTTAATCTTTGCTTTACCTGCAGTCTGCAGCAAAGATAATTTCTGTTCATTTTTTTGAGGTCCTCTGTGGCCATAGCGGCTGAAATGAACAGTACAATTTCCACAATAGATCTCCTTCATGCTAAGTGGCAGTCCAAAATATGTAGATGCTGCAGACTGAAATATAAAATTTGTTGTTAATACATATCTCTTGCTGCAAGGAACTCAAAACATACAGGCATTTATAGAGTTTCAGGATAATGGAAACTGCCTGTGATTGATTTATGCTACATATCATAATGCATGACATTTCTGTACATGTGGTAGAAATGTGTTACACTTTAAATGCATTTTTTCTAGAGAATTATCATTGTGTTTTATAACACCAATGATAAGCATTAACTGCTCCTAGGAACTGTTTATATAGCAATTCTGAGATAAGTTCTCTGCTTGCCATACATTATTTAAATTTTTTTTTTTTGAAAAACTGTTTGTATGTGGCACTTTTATAACAAATAAAACTGCTTTCACATCTTGTTGAGAATTTTTTTCTTGAGCTAGTTTGGGTTTTGGGCTTGTTTGGGTTTTCTTTTGGGGTTATCCAGGTTCATTGTGCATTGTGTTTAATTTCCTCTTTAAAGCTCTTGTTCTGTTTGCTTTTCAAAAACCAGAAGATGAGAGAAAAATTCCCCTTCTTTTGATTTAAGCAAAAATAATGTAATTATTTTTCCCTAAGTAAATTTCATTAAATATTTTCTTTTCACAAAAAAACTACAGCATTTCATAGGCTTTTTTAGATTTAGTCTGTACATATATGGTTCTGAAATATGCCAATGTTTAATGGATTGATAGTACATAGGGGAATTGGTGGGGGTGTGTGTGTTTAGAGCTTGCAATTTGATTTAATGAAGACTTCTTTTCTTTGTTTGAAACTGGATATAACCAGTTGCATCTCAGAGGTCTCATAATCTTAGAGGTCTTTTTCAACCTAATTGATTCGGTGATTCTGTGATTCTGAGTAAAATTGCCACCACAATCTGCAATTTTTTTAAACTAAAATTGAGTTCAGTTATCAATAAATCAAACAAGATCATTTAACTAAATTTTCTACCTGAAAGCAGTGTTGAGAATCTGAACCCTGTTTGAAAATACTGCTTATGGAGTTATTTTCCCAGTAATATCCTAAAAGTGCAAACTAATCACAACTGGTCATCTACATTTTGTGCATGTGTATCATGTATATAAATTCATATATTGACCATTAATATATATGTACATAAGTGAATTTGTATATTCTATATGTACACACACACAAGAGCACCTAGTATAGATATGAATCACATTTCTTATGTGGGAAGATAAATGAGGTATATCTGAAGTAAAAAAGTAAGAAATATTTTCTATAGTCATAGGCCTTTATTTGCCTTTACAACAAATGTTTTCTACCTTTCTCTGCATAAATATAGAGGAAACAACTTAAATAAACAAAGATTTGAGCTTTGTGATATGTCTTTACAAATAATCTGAAGTCCAGTTGAGGTACAACTACCATATTGCTCTGGAAATTTTTCTTTTTTTTTTTTTAATTCTCACACAATATTTTTTTATTCTTTCCAGACAGACAGCTGCCACCAGCTTCTACAGACATATTACTGCCTGGGTCTTTGTTTGATGCAGTGCATCCACACTGACTATTGCCTCTGTAGCGTTAAGTGGCAATAAGATTGCAGCAGATCCAGAAATACCTTGGATAGCTCCAAGTGAAGTACTAGGAATGACAGCTGCAGCACATCCCCAAAGCAAAGACTGCTTGTGTTATTCTATGGGGATGTTATTCTACCCTGGATCAAAGGCACTGAACGAAATCTAGTGGTTATTGTCTACATCATGCACTGTAGATCATCCTGCCTCCTAAGCTAATGTATCTGTATCGTTTCCTGATTCAAGTGGGGGCTCCACAGTCCTCTACTCTCCATGGTTTAGACTTGGCTCACATGGGGCTAATGTGAAATAGGCATTTCCTTTCAAGATGAAATGAAAGTGTATGTAAACTGTTGTTACTCAGGTTTAATTTCTTGGACTTCAAAAGGAGCCACAAGCATTACCTCAGCCAAAAATCTGTTGTCTCTTACTACAGTTACCTTTAAGAACACACCTGGCTTGAAGAGAAAAGGGAGTCCCACAATTTTTATTAGAACTAGAAAAATAAATCACAAAGAAGACAGTGAGACTCTAGTTCCAGCAGCACTCAGCCAAAGTTCCCAGTTCTTTAGTCTTTGGTTCCAGCTACTCATTCACAGCTGGGACAGTAAACACAAAACTTGACTGAAGACTCTGAAAGATATGTTCACCAGCTGTTTTTTCATTTTAATGGACTGGTTACAGGAATGGGTAAATAGACTGACCCAAACAAGCTCTAAATTTTAGATTTCAAGTAAACACTTGTTTCACTCAACACAGAATTTGCAAGAAGTTCAAGTCATTGGTAAAATCACAAGCTTTACAGCTACTCTTCATTTGACAAAAGCAAACAAATTATCTACCCATATTTTTCTTTTGAAAGCTATGTGTGAAAAATAGAAGGATTTATAAGTGCATTCTGTTACTACTTCTTTGTCTCATTAAAAAATGAAGTTGTAAATCAAATAGTGCATGGATTTCCCTTTGGCACATTTATCCCCTCCAGGTCATTACTATGTGCAGGCAGAAAGTGTTGTTCTTCAAAGCTATTGTTCTGGTAGAGGAATTACAATTCTATGTCTGAATAGACACATATTTTATTAAACATTTATAATTTATAATTATTTTTCCACCATTAAAGTATAAATGAGTTGACAGTTAAAAAGTCTGTTCTTTTAAGTTAAGAACAATAAGAGCTTTTTTGGTATAGTTTCTCAAGAAAAATAAAGAGTGCACCCTGCACTAATATTGACATGGTGCTATTTTTATATAAGCTTTGGTTATTTTGATCCATAAATTTCTCAAAATGAAAGAAACATCACAAATAATCTTAAAATATTAAGAAACACAAACTTGTGGCAGTCACCATATGAAAACAAATCACTGAACCATATGGTTGCTTAAGAGAAAGAGAAAAAACAATATGATACATTTCACAAAACAATACGGCTCATGGAGAAAGACAGTGAAATGAACAAATTCCTGTTTTCCTCTATAGTGGTTGTCTTATTCCCTGAAGCGTAACATTTGATTGCTCTTCTCTTTACATGGATAACTACGAATGTTATTATTAGTTATAAAATTATTCAGCCATTCTGAAAAATTCATCTATAACATCTGCCTTTCCCATTTCATTGAGGTCATGCATATCAAAGGCTGAAGACACACCGGGCAAAGGAAGAAAGCTTTGCTTCTGCATGTTTTCCATGCCCATTTTCCCTGATGATTGTCTGGTCTTAAGAAAAGCACGAGAAAAAGAGATTCTTCTGGGCAGGATTCAATCCATCATCAGTAGATTTCTAGCACTTGTTCTTAATATATCCCCTCCTAGCCTCCTTATGCCACAAAACTTTGTCCAGTCTGGATGCTTTGGATGACGCAGGGGATGTAAAATTGCTTGGCAAATGTGTGCTTAAACAATTAAATTCCACATTTGGTTGCCTGAAGAATGTAACATCCAAAAATTAAAAAATATTCTGCTTTTATTTGGCCCTCTAATTGGCATAGTCCAAAATAGCATTTATTTCCTATAAAAAGAAATAGGATTTTTTTTCCAGTATATCCAGTCTATATTCAGGAAGTTTCACATTCACTTAAGATGGAGAACTTGCACTAAATTATACGGTACCTACATACTTTATTTCTCTTATTATGAACTTCCCCCACTCTTGTCATTACACCAGGAAAAAAAAGTGTAACAAGGAGCATTTGAAACGTACTGTGGGGAGGTCATCTGTCCATGGAGGAGCAGTGCCAGATGGGGGCATGCAATGGCAGCAGCCTTGCCACTGTCACAGTTTCACCAATCCCAAGCAATATGAGTACCAATAACATTTCTGCAAGATAAAGGACAAGAGTAAAATAGGTTGCAGAGGTTTGTCTTGGTCATAGTACACTTGATGTACACCCTGCAGCAAAAAATAGGATGCCACCTACCTAAAGTGATGTTAATTCAGTTTAAGGTAATTCTCCTGAGGAACCACCTATCCTACTGCAGATGCTCCTTTTAAACAAACAAAAAAAAAATTCTGTATCTCTATGCCTGTCCTTCTATTTACTATATCTAAACTAAAATATTAGCAGACTGAGGGGAAACATTTTGGTATGTAAATTAAACGCAGTGTGACACAGTGCAGAGTTTGATTTGCTACTCAATGTGCAATACATAAATCTATACATTGGCCCTCCATCTTTTTTTCTGGCATTGGGAAATTCAGGTTCCTGAAATATATGCTGTTTAATACATCCATTTTAATAGACCAGTGCTTTAAATGAACATAAAATATCAGAAAGGAAAATCATAAAGAAGTTTGAGATCAAAAATGTCAAAAATATAACCAACTTTCATTTTTGTTGAACTGCATATGTCTGACATTGGTGAAGTAAAAATATTTGCCTAAGAATTTCCATGAATGCTTTTGTTGTTCCTTGTAAGCAACTAATACTTAATCTTCAGTTGTCTGGGATATCTTGTTTTGCCTTTGACGAGAACTATTTTTCTAGATACTCAACAAGTAAGGAAGAAGCAAATTTCTGACAGCGTAATAAAAACTGCTATTCAGAAGAGGGCTGTTCAATATTTCTTAGTTTTGACCTGTTTTGAAACAAAAAGCTAAGCTTTAAGAACGTACTTTTCTAACATCTAAAAAAAGATGAGAAATTTATCCTTCTTTAGTATAGCAGTAAAAAGAGTACTTACAGCTTCAGTTCACTGAAACAAACAAAAAGTACTTTCCAAAAATTTGGTAAATCCTCAAGCACTATGAAAATTGATGGCTTTTCATTGTTTGATGATTTTAATCAAGGAAAAGACATGTGAAGCTCTGGGTAATTTTAATGAAATATACTGCATATGCCAATGTGTAATGAAAAACCAAATGACATTACACAGCTTGTTAATGCACCACTGCAGTAGGAGGCAGTGCAGTACAGCTGCATTCCAGCAAAGCAGTGTTTGAGGCTATTCAGGCAGCCCTTGCTCAGATATGCAGATTTCCTTGACCAGATCATGACCAGTTTCCAAGCTGACCTTGCTTGGAGGAAGCTTAGGCAGTTTGGAAAAGACCAACGTGAGCAGCAAAAAGTAGCTTTAAAATGTATGTTGCTCAGCAAGTGGCTTTTGTATTTCTCTCATGTTTTAGAAAGAATTCCAAGTCACAGATGTTCTTTGGGAATAGTTCATTAAACTGATGAAAGAGATGAACTACATTAGCACATCATACTTCAATTACTTAATTTAAGGCACTGTAATCACCAGAGAGAAAATAACACATGATATGTGCTTGAATATGACCTGTATTCAATAGTGTGTGTTTAACACAACCTTCAGGAAAGCCTCAGAAACCTTCAAGAGAATCTTCCAGCTGTCAGCTCTGCCTCTGCACTTGTATGTCACAAGTTTCTGCGGACAGTTCTGCCTCTTTTTAGAGTCAACCTCTCAGCAAACTTTTGGGATGAATATCTGACAGTGGGGTGTAATCCGTTCATTAGATGATGGATCCTAGTTCTCCCAGGGGTAGTTTCAAATTCACATGGTGCTCTTAATATTCTTTCTGCTGGATGTGGACCCGTGATTTATTTGACTGTTCTGCCAGACAGGGAGGTTCATGGGTATTGTTTATTCCACCAGCATGAAAAAATATTTTTTTCTTAAAAAATTGTTCTAAAAATTCCATTCTAAAAAATATGTTCCTCATTCTCTCATTGGAGATCATGAGGTATGAGTAATAGTAATGTTTAGGAATATGTAACTCTTCTTTATACAAATTTTAGCGCAGGAGAAAGAATCTGATCCCCAAGCAGAGACACAGATTTTCTTGGAAAGAGCAGTCTCAGCAAGCACTTTCTGTTTTGGACTCACAAGGTGAAGAACACTTTAATCAATCAACTACCCAAGACATGCTCAAATGTAAGGAAACAATAGCACATATTAAGGAGTAAGAGAGGGCATGAGGCCAACCCATTAATTGCCTAAAAATCTCAAATATCTGAGAAATCTGAGAGAAGTGTTAGGACTTACAGACCTCAAAGGGGAAAATAACACAAAACATACAGTGTTTGAGAGGAAAAAAGTATAAGAAATTCCTTGTTATTTTGATGCCTTTGTTTTTTCTTCCACAGGCTGGATCTATTATTGATTAAAAATTAGTGGATGAGAAACAAAAATTAACATCCTCATTCTTTCCTTATTTTCCTGTAAAGGAAAAGTTAAATTTCTCAAAAATCAGGGTTAAAAAAGTGTTAAGGTCTGCAAGAGCGCATGTTTTCATTCTTCATAAAAATGCTGAGATTTGCTAAACCTCAGATTGCTCACAATGCTGGAGAAGCTATCAGTAAAACTGTATTTGTGTTAGTCCAGAGGCAGAAGCAGAAATAAAAACATGCCATCAAGGACAGTTAAATTTGCATGAACTAAGCATTAAAGCAAAGAATGCATTCAAAAGGATTTATTTTTATGTGCCTTTCAGAAGGATGCCAGTGCACAGCAGGTTTGGTGGTTTTTTTCATTAAATTGCCAAAGGCATTCTGAGGATTTTTTTACAACAGTTAAATCTAGAAATTAAGACTTTAAGACTTAGTTGCTTAAGCTGTGTTAGGAAAAAATACTCAGGAATTTTATATTAGAAAAGTATTTTGGCTTCAGAAATTGGATTGCATAAAAAATTGAATGTGTCTGTGTTTGTATGACCAAATTTCCTGGCATTTATGGAAACTGCAAATGTGTAATCAAAAAAGTAGTAAAGCCACTGTCTACGAAAAGTAATATCTAAATAAGTATTGAGGCTATCTTTCCAATAAATACTTCTAGAACTTTTTAGCTATGTTATTACTGTTTGATCTGACAGCACAACCAACAGGAAACCATATGTGACTATACCTGTGAAAGAGACAATTTTACATATTCACTTCTGAAAGAATTACGAAGCCTTATTTTGCCTTTAGCTAAACATTAGGGTATCCACAATCTTTTTTTTTAAATATTTCTGATTAGAAAAACTGATCACTAAATGCATATTACATACAACTTGAGATATAGCTTTCAGTACTGACCCTATAAAATATTTTGTTTGAATGTTTATTGCTTTAGTTCCCAGAGACCTGCTCTCCCTAAACTGATTTCAGCAAACCAAAACGTATAGGTTAACTTAGTGCTTATTTAAGCATAACACAGCAGAGTAACTGATTTTGAAAACTGTTCCAGAATTCTCAAGGTCATTCACAAAAGGAGCACACTTTATTCTCTCATTTGGTAAGAAGTATTTGAACAAGGTAGATTTTATTACTGTAGAATTTCTCAATGAATTATTTGAGATGCATTTCAGTATGAATTTACTGCATTAAAATATTAGTAAATACAATAAAAAGTAGTTTGTATTACTTGCCTGATGTCCAAGGTACCTTCCAACTGCTCTATTTTCCATCTGGTCTCCTCTTCCCCAGCAGATCAAGGTACAACCAACCCTTCTGACAAGTGAGTAGGAGTAGGAGGCCTGTCATCTCCACTTCAAGAGGCATTCAAAACTTCAGTGCCACTGGAGTGGTTGTTTAAAAAAAAAAGCCAGATGGGTATGAACCTTTCTTTACAGCAGGAGAAAGTAGGTAGACCTAACTCCCTGATTTTGATGTAAATTATCCAGCTTTGTTTCTAGTCTGACTTTTCCTCCATCTCAGAAAGCCTCAAGAGTTGATTCTGCTAACCCTGAAAATGTCATTTGACTCAGAGGTAAGAAAGGTTTATAAAACACGACAACATAGTACAGTTTGCATAGCTTGTGCATCTGGCCTGACTCTGGCAAAGCTTGGTAAGTTTATATATTCTCTGATATAGTCTTCTACCATTGAGGCTTTCAGGGATGCATAAAAACACAAGGGCTAGTAATGGAAATTTCCCACAGTTATTTCTTTCTGATTTTGCCAAAATCAAATACATACCTGCAGACACACATGAAAAAATATCATTACTATTTCTCATGCTCTGCATTTATAGGGAACAGCCATCTCCGCTAATAGTTAAACCACACATCAAATGCGTGGCTGGTCAACAGTAAGTTCTCACAGGCAGTGTCCTGCGAGCCACAGTATGAACTTTTGCTATGAGAGATATAGTCAACAGCATCTTTTAGTAAAGGCACTATTTGACAATACTAATTGAACTTCTATGTATTAAATAAAATTAGTCAATGTTGGTGCTCAATAAATTATTAATAGATTCATGAATTTCAAAGGTGAATAAATTTTTTTAATATTTTTAGATATGTAATATTTCATTTAACTTTTACTTCTAAAACATTAAAAATCTTTTATTCCTAAAATATTGAATTTCTTCAAATTAAAATGTAAACTTGTAGGGTAAATTATAAGACAACATTTTTTATTTTATAAGAATTTTCCTTTCCTATTAGAGCACTTTTTAAAAGAGTCCAATGTTATTCATCAGTGGTATGGTGAAAGCGTACCCAGGCATGTAATTTTATTAATTTGGGAGAGATGATGAAACGAGATATTCTGCACTTCATTTGTCTTTAACATATGATGGAATACTGAATGCAGTTTTCATCATTTTCCAGGGACAACCTTAGAAAACCTGTCAATGGTTACACTACTGCTGATCAAATTAGGCTAACAACCTTTGACAGCACTTGAAAAATAATAACATTTAATTTAACACTTAATTTAAAAATTGCTTGAAACTTACCTGTGAAATATAAGGCTTTTTGAATTACATTACAATTTTTCTATATCCCCTCAAAATAATTTGGTAGAAAAGAAAGGAAAAAAATACAAAAATGAAATTTTGAATATTTACATATGTGCTCAAGATTTATGGACTCATGCATGCAAATGTTTCTGAAAAGACAAAAGATAGGAAGATATATTGTGGAAAACTTTTGGTATTAATTATCTGAGCTATTGTCCTTCACATAGATGTGAGTTACTTGCAAGAAAGAAAGTTATTTTTCATTTTCACAGAACTGGAATGGCAGTTCAGACAGGTATTAGCTGGAAACAGAAGTTTCCTGGAAAATCAAAGGATAGCATGGAAAGAAAACAATCAGGGAGACAAAGCAGTAAATATATTAAAAGAGGTATAAAAGGCCAGGCCTGAGAGACAAAAAAGAGTGAGATTTTTGCTAGGAACACATAAGCAATGGTCTGGGGTTTATTGCATCATAGAATTGCTGGAACAAGAGTAATACTGACAGAAAAGAAACAGCAGTCAGGGAGAAGTGGAAGACAGTTGTTTCATTATTTTTCTTTCATTCACTCTCTATTTTCTCCAAATGATTGACTATGTAGCTCTTATCAAGTAAAACGTGCTTGAGTCTTTGATATGCATTTTTTAAAAAAAGACACAGCTGAAGGTTCTGTCAGTGTTATGGCCTCAGGAATACATTAGCAGTGTTCACAACTTTCATGCTAGAATCATCTATACATGCAGAGTTGTGTATGTCTGAACATAAACACACCCGTACTCATGGAAGATGTAGCAATAAAATGGTATGGAAGAAGATACCTGTCTTTGAATGCAAAATATTTGTGGGGTCTTATTATGTTTTTTCCATATTTTTTTAAATTTATTTTGGGTTTTTTTCACTTTATCTTTTGAAAAGAGATTTTTTTAAAAATTGAGACTGTGGTCACAGCGTAATTCAAAGCAGATATTTATGAATCCAAGAATAAATGGTCCATGTCCAAGTTCTAACTCACTCAGACATGACAGAGAAGTTCCATTCTGTACTGATTCACTAATCTTTGAACAAATTTTAGGACTCTCATGATTTTACCCCCGTTAGCAGCATCACATACTGCTTGCTAACTCCATGTCCCAGCTGGATTGGATGAAGAAAATTCAAACAGTAGAATTCATGAGTTTAAGAAATTAAATACAATACAATAACCATCATCAACAACAAAAAATAACAAACTGAAATAATAGAAAAATAAAAGAGTGAAAGAAATACAACCCAAAAAAGACAAGCAGTACAAATGAACAGTTTCTCAGCAACTGATTCATATCCAGATATCCCTGAGCAGTTGACTTACTCCCAGCCCTCCCTCTCATTTTACTGCTATGCATATAATATATTGTATGAAACATATTGTATGAAATACCCCGTTGTTCAGATAGGAGCAGCTGTTATGGCTGTGTCCCCTCTCATTTCTTGTGTAGAGCCAGACTACTCACTAGTGAAGTGGTCTGAGGAGTGGAAAAGGCTCTGTGTATGCACTGCTCAACAATAACAGAAATATTCCCAGAACTATCAAAACTCTTTCCACCATAAACTCTAAACATAACCCCATGCTACCTACTACAAAGAAAATTGACTCTACCACAGCCAAAACTAGCACAAATTGCTATTTTTTTCCTCTAAAACTTAGTGCAGGCTCAATTTACCTGGGTAGTGAGTGGTCCAGATTTTATTTCCTTTTTCTGCCTTTTTAGGAGCAGAAATCATCATCAACAAGCTGGATAGAACCACTTGAACATCCTGCTTCTCAATTTATTCTATGACCAAAAAACCTGAGAAACTTCTGGTCTCCATTTTCTTTATTTTTTATTTTTATTTTATTGTAGCAGCAACATTTTGTTGCTCTAAGGAAATAAAGCTCCAGCCATCATGCTGCTGCCTTGCACTACCTGCATACCCATCTGCCCGTGTGTATCTGGTTTTAAACCTGTTGGCAGATTTGACAAGAGAAATGTCAGTTGAAACATTGCCCTCTAAAGATTACTTGAGCACTGCTGTCTGGGCAGAGCAGTGGATCTGCATCTTCTAGTGAGGGAAAGACTGCAGTGTTTGGGACACAGCCACCTGGAATGCAGAACGCAGAATGCGAGGGTGAGTGGCGGGCACTCTGTCCATGGTGCTGATTGAACTCATCTTGGAGCACCTTGCTCTGAAGCCGATGCTGAAAGCAGAGAAAAGCAAACCAGTAACGCGATCTGCTGTTTGGGTACAATAACATAAGCAGATTAAAAAAAAAAAAATATTTAGAAAATCATGACAGACATTAGACATAAAGATAGTCAATTATGCAGAAGTATTTACGGGAGACATATTTTCTTAATTATTGAGAGGTTTTTTTCTTTAAGTATACTCACTTATTCTGGATGCACCAAATTCTTTTCAAGAGTAACACAGAAGAGCATAAACCACCTTTTTAAAGACTGTTTTACATCAAGAATGAACTGGAATAATCTCATAAATTTGATGGCCCAAAAGTAGACAAGCCCAAATTTTACTTGATGTTAAGAAACACAGGAGGAGGGAAGCTGCAATCTCTAGGGACAAAGAAAAAGGCAACACAACAAAACCTAACAATAATAAAGAAACAAAACCCCCAAACTAACAAAAAAGCATCACTATCAACAAAAACTTTAAGCATATTTTTTCAGACTCTTCCACATAGTACACGAATATCTTTTGAAGAGATCTTTCAGCTTCTCAGGGAATCTCAGAAGAGTTTTGAATTTCCTTAGACATAAAGAACTTGTCATAAATTTCATTGAAAAGCTGTGGAGCCTTGAAAACAAATACTCATGGTGAATTCATAAAAGCTCAGCCATTCTGTTATTTCTCAGACCTGCCTTAAAATGAAAACTTAGAAACTGTACTGAAATATACAATCTTTATTTTTTACCTGTGTTTTTTTACTTTTCTTCCTTCCTTTCTTTCTTTTTTTCTTTCTTTCTTGGATCTAATTTCCTTCCCATTTTTTCAAAAAAAAAGGATAAAACTGACAGTTTTTATACTTTCCATATGAATAAACTTTGAAAAATGTGTCTTAAGAAAAAGGCTCTTGTTGAGAAATATGTTAGTAGATTTAAAAATTTGGTCAGATATTATGCATTTCGAAATGTACAACCTGATTTTTTAATAACTTTAAATAACTTAGAACCAATTCTACAAATGAAGACAAAATCAAAGCCGTTTATTAATATCTGAAGATGTTTTGCCAAGCAATATAGCAAACAACTGCATAATTTTGAGGTACAGAAATTAGGTCTTGAAGAAAGATTAGTCACTGAAGGAAAATTAATTATGGCTTTATATCTGGTGAGGGTTTTGGTTTGTTTTTTTTTGTTGGATTGGTTTTGGTTTGATTTTTTCTCCTACATTGTTTTGTAGGGAGGTCCACTGGGAGGTCCACTGAATTCCACACAGCCCAGTTCAGTGGTTTCATAAAACGGTGACCGGGGGTTGCCCTCCTTGCCCGGGTGGCCTGCCTGGGTGGCAGTCAGACCCCTGGTACCGCTTTAGATTGCCTGGACAGCGAGGTCCCGGTCTCGGTCTCAGGAGCGGATCTCGTCCTGCTCTGGCATAAGCCCTAGCCGCAAACTATCCTGGCAATCAGCCTGAGGCTTCTCAGGCAGTTCAGCTCTTTTAGTGATTTCAGCTCTCAGTGATATTCAGCTCGCAGCTTGCCAGGTAGTCGCTTTGCTAGCTCAGGGGTGAAGAGACGAGAAGAGCCGAGCGGCGCATTCCACGAAGTCTTATTGGGGGTTCCGCGAAGGGGTCCAGGAACGGCGTCTTCTGCCGAATTGGGCAGAAGTAGGGGTTTTTATAGGATTAGGTAGGATTGGGATAACTAGCCAATAGTCTGAGGTCTTGGTGATTTGACCTATAGTCTTAGGACATCTGGAATGTAGCCAACAGTGTTACAGGGAGATAACAGAGGGTCTTAGGAAGTAGGGTTTAGTACATGACTATGCATTTTCTCTCCACGGAGGCCTTGCTAGAAGCTCAAAGATTGCAACAGTTTCAGGCTTTTTAATATTTAGATTTCTAAATATTTAGATAGTTCTCCATCGATACACATATGAGCTTGCTGGTATTGGACTAATTTCTCTGAGATACTTATCTCTCATGTTAACTTCATGGTACTCCGGAATGCCTCCAAGAGAAGGCTGAAGAGATAATTAGGAAAAATGCATGTTTCCTTTCTCAGGAATGTCTGTCCTTATGCAGTAGTTATCTGCTACAGTGTCATTTTCTCTGACTCACTGCCACATTATCGATCACATTTTGACATCAGAAGGCTGCGGCTTGAAACACACAGACACATTTACTCTTTAATTTCAACTTGCATAACCAAATGTTATAGCAAAAGTGAATCTTTTACATGTGGAAGGTTAGTTTGCACTAACAAAATGTGGTGAATGGTAAATCAAAAAGCAGTGTTATGTAATATACAAGTGTGAACCCAAGAGATAAATAATGGCATTAGTTAGGGGTGACATCCTTAACCAGGGGAGAAAAGGCAGAGTAATTTGTCTCTGTCTGTTTTCTCTTTGTTACCATTCTTGTAGGTGCTGTAGCTGTCTTTTATACTTCTTGTTAACTCCTTTGTGTTCTCACGACAAAGAGGAAAATATTTATATGCTGAATAAATTTTCTTTTTATTCTTTCTTATGCCCTAAAACCAATTCTAGCCTGTACACCCAGTTGCATTCCTTCAGTTATCTTAACAATAAGCCTTTTCTGATTGTGTTTATAATCCTGGTGCTAATATAACCCTAATATGCCTGTATTTTCAAGGTGAATGTTGTCACAGTATAATATGAAGTACACAATAAACAACGGGAAATATGAAGGTGTGGGGTGTGGAGAGGTACCCAGACCAGAAGTTTTCAACCATGTTTTCATTTCTGCTTTTGCCACCTTTTAACTCCATTGATTCTTACCTTCTTGGCTACACTATGGCCTCAAGAATCTCTATAATAGAGTAAGTCTAGCAATCTTCTTGATCTGTAAGTCATGGATTCAAACTTCTTCAGGCTCTGAAGAGGCTAGGTAATACCCTGTCCCTTCATATGGATAAGTTATTTTCAGACACACAAAAGTTTGGCATTGCTTCTTCTTGCAGAACTTTTGAGAAAAACAAATGCCATTGCTATATTTTATATGATGCATAAAGAAAATAAACAGGCACATTTCCAAAATGAGTAATACAAGCCCATTATAAATGCAACAACTTTCAAAATACAGGAAAACAGCCTTTCATTAACATCCTGAAAAATCTTGCCCTGAAATGTCAAACTTAGGAGGCAATAGAAACTTTTTTAAATTTGGTATGATTGGATGTGAAAATAATACCCTTTTATGTCACAGACTAAATTTTGAATGCTAAAATCATGTTTGGTGGGGTCTCTAAATAACAGGTATAAAATGGAATAATGCACCAAACTTACAAATTTAAAATAGGGAATTTAATAACAAGGATGAACATCTATGGACAGGCTTCATTAGGCTTACTACTAAGAGAAGATAATGACTCACCTGCATATTACACAATGATTCAGGTTCTGAAGCTAAAATTTAATCTTTTAAACATTGGTTAATATTATCAGATGCAAGTCTTCTGGGACTTCTAATTGTCTGATTTAAATTAAATGCTTTATTCCAGCTTTTGTTACCACCCAATTAATTTTCAAAACCAATTAAGATAAAAATCACCCATAATAGTATTATACTTATTATTAAACTTATAGCTTTGTCAATCTCATTTACTGTTTTCGACCTACCATTAATGGCTCCTGATTAGAAGGGGCATAGACTCCAGGAGTTGTGCCTGTGAACTATTCATGCATTTGGAGATTCATGTTCTCTTGAACTGGGTATTGGCTTTGCTAACTGAAGAGGTAAAAGAGTAGTTTACAATTAATAATTCATTTGACATGTGTAACCATTTTTAGGCTAACATTACATCTGCAAGATCCCACTTTCCTAACAATGCTAATTGAATATGTGCAAGAGAACTCCTTTTGTGTTTTAAGTTCTATTGGAGGAAATCCACAGAGGTAGATGTGAAGATATTTACTGTTAGTTCAGTTTTTCTTGACTGAAAGATTCCACAAGGATGTTTGATGACAATATTTGAAATCCCAGTGTTGCAAAGTTTTTTTGTGAGTGTAAAATGCTCTCAAGTCAAGTCCTAGTGGAGAAAATGTAATTCATATGTTTTTCTGGAAATATGCTTTTTGTAAGATCTTGTAAGACTTCATAGAATTGTAGAACAGATTGGGTTGGAAGGGTCATCAATCATCTAATTCCAACACTCCTTCCGTGTGCAGCTCGTCATGCACTAGGTCAGGTTGCTCAGAACTCCACCCAGCCTGGCCTTGAACACTTCCAGGTGTCGGAACCCAGCGGATTCCTGTGACATCTCTGAATGACCTGGGCCCTGGCCAGGAGGATTTTTAGCCCTGGCAGGAGGGTCAGAGACCTTTGTTTGCCACCAGGAATGCCTGTGGCTTTGATTTTAATCCATGGGACAAATTATCAGTTTATAAGAAGAACTGCAAGTCACCAGAGTTTAAATAGTAAAATAGTAATAATTATAGAGTAAAAGAAGAAGGTTTTGAGCTTTGTACAGGGGGGTTTGATATTCTGTACAGAGGGGTCTGGGAGTCAAGATGGAGAACTTTTACACATGGCATGTTATTTCTTCTTCTTCTTGACATCCATCTTTAAGCTAGGGTGGCATCTCTGGATTGGTTTGTCAGAGAACTGGACAATGTAATGTAAGGGTCACAGATTGGAAATTAATAGAAAACATTGAATATGTAGTTGATAGTATAAAAAGACAGCTAGGTCTCGGGGGCGGGCAGTGTGCCTCGAACTCCCTTGTTGGGCAAGCTTGCAGCAGGGCAGAAAGAAACTATATTAGATAAGATAATAGAGACAACCTTGAGAATGAGACCCAAAGACTCCAGACTGATTCTTCAGCAAGGCGGGTTGGAGAGAAGGACTTTTTGCACATTGTGGGGTCACCCGGGACAGGGCAGACTCCCACATCCAGGGACTGGGTATCCACAGCTTCTTTGTAAAACCGGTTTCAATGCCGTACTACTCTCAATGTACAGAATTTGTTCCTAATATCTAATCTAAACCTAACCTCCTTCATTTTAAAGCCATTCTCCCTTGTCCTATCATGCCCTTGTAAATATTCCCTCTCCAGCTCTCTTGTAGGTCCCTTTTAGACACTGAAGGGCATCTATAATGTAGATTCCCTAGAATCTTCTCTTCTCCAGGGTGAGCTAGCCTAACTCGCAGCCTCTCTTTATAGGAGAGGTGCTCCCACTCTCTGATTATCTTTCTGATCCTCCCCTGGACTCACTCCAGCAGGTCCACATCCTTCTTATTTCAGGAATCCCAGACCTTGGCACAGCACTCTGAGTGGGGTCTCATGATAGCAGAGTAGATAGGCAGAATGCCCTCCCTCACCCTGCTTTCCACACTGCTTTTGATGCATGCCTGGACACAGTTGGCCTTCCGGGCTGCAAGTGCACATCACTGGCTCATATCCAGCAGGTCATTCACCAACATGCCCAAGTCCTTCTACCCAGGGCAGCTTTCAATCCATTCTCTGCAAGCTGGTACTTGTGCTTGGGATTGCCATGACCCAGGTGCAAGACCTTGCTCTTGGCCTTGTTGAACTTCAGGTTTTGACAGTTCCACCTCTCAAACCTGACAAGGACCCTCTGGATGATGACCCTTCTCTCCAGCCTGTCAACTGCACCACACAGCTTGGTGTTGTGTATGAACTTGCTGAGAGTTCACTCAAGCCCGCTGTCCATGCCACTGACAAAGATGTTAAACACTGCTGATCCCAAAACCGAGCCCTCAGGAATGTCACTTGTCACAGGTCTACAGTTGGATATTGAGCCATTTAGCACAGCCCTGTGAGTGAGACCATCCAGTCAATTCCTTATCGATCAAGTGGTCCATCTATCAAACCAATGTCTCTGCAGTTTATAGAGAAAGATGTCATGTGGGGCAATGTCAAATGCCCTGCAGAAGTCCAAACAGATTATTCCAGTTGCTCTTCCATCATCCACCAGTACTGTAACCCCATCACAAATATGTCAGGCACAGTTAGCCCTTAGTGAAGCCATGTTGGCTGTCGCCCAATCACTTCTTTATTTTCCATGTGTTGCTATGCTTCACATTAAAGATAGACAAGAAACACACTTCAAGCAGTGAAAAAAGTTGTCTTTATTAACCACAGCTCAAATTTATAGGGTTTTCTAAAAGTTATCATGCCTAACCGTAATTGGATGATAACTAATTTTTACCCCGTTTGATTGGTTAGTTCAATAGTGGTGGTACGTGCTCGTTATTGTCTCTTTCTTCAGAGAGGTTTGCATTCTTCTTTTAATGATTCGGGATAGCTTTCACAGGTGCCACTAACTGTCACAGGTTTAGAATTCTTTCTCATGAGAATAAGCAGATTTCCACCATTGCAGGATTCCATTCTCATGAGCACTTATCAGGCTAGCTGTTAGCTTAGCCAAAGTAATGAGACATGAGGCATGATTTTACAAGGCCTTTTTTTAATAAGGTTCTACCTATATGTAACATGCATGTATCTGAGCATAATTTCCAGGAGGATCTTCATGATCTTGCCAGGCCCATGGTGAGACTGACTGGCCTGTATTTACCCAGGTCTTTTTGGTTTTCCCTTTTTAAAAATGGGGGTTATATTTCCCTTTTCCAAGTCACTTGGAACTTCACTGGACTTTCATAACTTCTGAAATATAATGGATAGTGGCTTAACCACTTCCTCCACTATTTTCCTCATGGCCCACAGAGGCATTTCATCAGTCCCATGGATTTGTGCACCTTCAGGATCCTTAGACAGTCTCACACCTGATCTTCTCCTACAGCAGGTGGGAGTCCCTGCTTTTGCATCCAGTAATTTGGTCAGTGTGGCTGAAGCACTTGCTGGTGAAGACCAAAGCAAAAAAAGTAGTTGTTCAGCCTTCTCCATATCTCAAGTAACCAGGTTTCCCACTTTCTTCCAGAAAGGCTCACATTTTCCCTAGTCTACCTTACATCATTAATGTATCTAGAGAAGGTTTTCTTGTTGCCCTTGAAAACCCTGGCCAGATTTAATTCTGCTAGGGCTTTAATCTTCCTAATATGATCCCAAGGTGCTCAGACAATCTCTCAGTGCTTCTCATTTCGAATGCTTGTAACCAGTGTAACTGAAGTGAGGCTGCACATATGGCTAAAATGGAACAATTTAAAATGTGAACTAATACCGTGTGGAAATAGTCCATATTCTTTCTCCAAGTGTAACTAGCTCCACTGTTTCAGTGTATTCTAAGAGTTCTCTTGTGAGTGCTCTATCATGCTTTTCTTTATGATTAGACTGGCACATTTGTGTATGATACCACATGACATTAAAAAACACAGAGTAAATTAGTTAGATGATCACTTGTCTACATAGTTCATGTAAATACAGCTGAAAAGCTCTGTATTACAGAAAATGAAACCTTTTATTCTTAAAGGTCTGAAAGTCATAATGCAGATAATTTATCATATGTTTTTCCATAACAATTTTTTTCTGTTAGTTGAGGACCAGACCATTTCTTTCCTCTCACTTATGTGTCTTCTTTTTTCTGTAGTCACTGGCTAGTTGGATTTATTTACCTATACGTGAAAATACAATGTATCTGAATATACATATTTAAGAAAAGAATTTCTGTAAACCAGCACTCAATCTATAAGAACAATCAGCAGCAAATCTGCATGTCAATTTTATTATATGTACCAATAATAAAAATAAGCCAAACAACTGAATGTATCATTTATAAAGCTACTATTTTTTAAGTAGTGAATCTAGAAACTGTTTAGAGAAACTTTATTATTCTTGCTGCAAACATTTTATATGATAAATGGAAACATTTTTCAAAAATGTTTGTTTTTCACCAAACCATTGACATTCAATAAAGATTTTTTTTGATAAATGCAAAAAGGAGCAAGTGGTAAAACATGAATAAATATTAAACTTGAAGGATGTTGAAAGAAGATATGAGACATAGAAACAACGGAACCATTGCAAGAACCATCTGACTGTTTATTTCATATTGTTTTCCCATGTAGAATATTTATTTTCTCCTTCTAAAATTGCCCTCGTTGAATCACAGGGTTTTCACCTTATGGCATCAGATGAAAAAAGTTAGCAACTTCCTAACTGGATATATCTTGACTATGATCCATTTCTTCATTAAACTTAAAAAACTGCAGCCAGGGAGAATTAAGCCTTAAGAACTACAGAGGGCTCATCATTCAAGTAAATGAATGTTCTGCATGAGTGTTGGAAGGAGTAAGAGTGAAAAGAGTGAGCCATCTGTTTTAGAACTGACACAGGATTTAGAAGTCTATATCGCAGATATAGATCATAAGTCAGACCTGGCACTTACATTTTTCTGTGAATATTACAGGGCGTTTCTGAAATTAAACTGAGCCAAAGGCTATGCAATCCAAGCTGCCCAGAGATTAAATTACACTAGTTAGGGAATGTGGTGAAAAATCCTCGTTTATTTTCAGGAAAATTCTGTTAATTTATTATTCAAGTATAGTATAAAATAAATTAATCATCAAGGCAAGTCCATATCCTCTATCACACCAGCTGTTTATAAGTGGGGAAAAAGAGAAAGAAATAGAGAAAAATTTGTAAAATTCTTCTAGTCTAAAAAATGAAGAAGGAAATTTTAAGTGTAATGATTTTGGAAAGGAGACACAAGAACGTTAATGGTAGTAAGATTGTATGGATTGTATGCCTATCCAAAGTTTTGCAGCATTAGAAAAACAAACCCTTAATTTACTTGTTAGAGTGCTCAGTTGCCACTGCTTTTAGATGTTTTGTTCCAGATAGAAATAAAATATTGGTATACTTCAATGACAATAAGGAACATGAGATTTTAAACCCTATTGTTCCATATTGTATCTATGTCTTATCTTTTGGTATGAAGAATTTGTACAGTTAGGCTCATTTATAGAAAGAAGGGGTACAGTAAGAGGTTGTACCCAAAATGAACACTTGGTCCAGAAGTTTTTCCTAAGATGCTCAATGACCAGACTAAGCCAATATCAATAAAAGTTACTATTTATTTCATAGAATTACAGATTTTAAGTCAAATTATTAACTTTTAATATTAATCTTCTCTACAAGGAAGCTAATACATCCTTCTTGAATTATTTACTTTCAGTGTAAACTGCCGGCACATTGGCCACCTTAACAAAACATCTCCAGCAGAGTATACAAAATTCCTTTCCATTTAAATGAGCTCAAAAATTGTAACTTTATCTTTTCCATAAGTGATCTGTACCACAAGCCAGACCACTGGAAATTAAATTTAAAAGGCATTACACCAAGGTGTAAGAGAACTGTAGTGACACTTCCAGGCCATCCTCGGAGCTAAGCTGCTCAGTAAAGGTAGGTGAGGGTCATATGAACTTCACACCACTTCCTAACACTTCTAGCAAATTAAAGTTTATATACAAAATATTATGCTGTGTCTTGAAAAATCTGCTGCCTGACAGTAAAAAAAATATTCTGTGTGACAGGAAGTCTTTACGTCTCATTGCCTTCAACTTCAGAGCAGAAAGTTTTCTATTCCTCTTCCCTTTCGCATCACACCTACTTTCACTGTATGTAGTGCATTTTCCACAACATTAAACTATCAAATTGGTCTTTCCGATTGTACTCCTGGTGTATTTACTGCTATTAGGAACTATTTTTTCCATATCATGAGACAAAGGTAGTTTAACTTCTCAGTTAATATGACCTTTTTGTGCAAGATATTTCCTCAAGTGTCAGAACAATATTCTGCCAAAGTGTTGAAAGTTCAGTCTGACTCCCAGTACTTCTTACTTCAGTTCCACAGCATATTACCTGGAGAATCAACTGATATAAATTAGGACCTCTCTGGCTATATTTTACTTCACACATTAGCTTATTCCTTTTCAGAAAGACAAGGTACAGACTGGTGTAGGTGCTATCAGAATATGTAAGGACAATGCTTTGCATTTATATCTAAAAATATGTTGCATTTTCATTTGTGCATATGCAAACATTCAGTAAATTACAGGAAGGACAATCAAGAGAAAATAACTTAATAACTCAGTAATTTAAGTATTTGGTGAAAGAGAAGGTATTATATTTAGAAGCTCTTATTTACCAAGTGATAATTTCTCTGTATTCCTTCATTTGTTGACTCCATATTTTAAGTATTAAATTATTTTTAAAATCCCTAAATATTTTGCTACATCTCATAATTATTTCTTTTTAAAACTAGCCAGTTTTTCTTATAATAAAAAGATGGACTTTTTCAACTTTTTTGTATAAAAGTGGACTTGTTCCTGGTAGCTCTATGTGTATCCTTTCTGTTCATAATGAAGTCAGTGAATCTGCATGAATAAAAAGGAGAAAACATGCAAAAGATTTGCAAAATTAGACTCTCTAATATTAAAGTAGTGAAATGAAATAGAAAATCCTTAACTGCTAATCTTCCACAGAGGCTACTGAGTCTACAGTGTAAGAGGTTTGCATCTTTTGCATTAGTATTTTTGTCCCCTTTTCTCTGTGTGAAAGGCTGAAGCAAATTTTAAAGGATATTCAGCAGGGAAGACAGTATTATTTTATTTTTAACAGTGAGATAGAGTAAAAGGAGTCAGTTTTCTAACAGTGTCCCCCAAAAAAGTCATAGCTGGATGTTAATAAATGTAAGATGCTATGAGAATTTCAAGTACTATACTTTAGATAAAGGTTATTGGAAATATAACACTAATCATCTAAATTACTGGACCAGAAAGGAGAAGCATAAGTCCATCAAATGAAAGTAAGTTAAATAAGTCAATCAAATGAAAAGCAGAACAGGAATTTTATAACTTGAGTAACCAAAATCTTGAATTGCTGCCAATATTACTACTGACAGACTGGTATCAGACTGTTTCATCTGATTTAATCTTTGTATGTAAATGTGCCTCTAGCAGACAGGGCATGAAATCCCATGAAACGTCACAAGCTGCAGAACCAACTATGCGTTTTTCTGCTTCTTAATTTATAATCTTACAGAATGAAAATTTAGTGTGAAAGACCAGAAATATAATCTGACATCTTTTACCTGGTAAACAGGTACAGTCTACATATGTTTTTCAATTATGAGTTGTGATCTTAGCCCTATTCTCATACTAAAACAAAAATACTAAATCAAAAATGATCCCTTGCTGCGTATTTCTCTGTTCATTAGTCATGAATGTGTTTTTCAATGTCTATACAATTGCATACATGGACAGAAAAGAGCCAGTGTTACCAAAATTGTCTTAGCTTTATTTTTAGTCCTTTCTTTTTTTATTTTAACATCTTTTATAGTCCACAAGTTCAGTACTCCTGAAAGCTTTTTTTCTATTATTTTTTTCCATTCACATGCAAAAATTAATCATGATTTTCTGAGCTCTGCCTGTCATGGATGAGGCCTTGAGAAAAACTAAAGACTCCTTTGTGCAAACAGTAAGCAGTGGTTTACTTCACTAGTTTCAGATATTTCCACAGGAAATGTCTGAATTCATGATTCTCCTACCCTTGGGTAGCCAAGGCTCTCTTCCAACTACACTTTCTTGCTAGTTATGTGATACACTCACAGTCTTCTGTTTCAGTGTACCTTAATTACCACCATTCCCAAAACAACCTCTCAATAAAATGCAGTGCTTGTGTTAAGACAAACAGTGAACAGGTTTTATCCCAGTTCCATGTCCGGAGCTCTGAGCTGTTTGGGAAAAAGAACCCACAAGATATGTCTTCTATTCTGGAAGATTTTAATATTTAAACTAGAAGTAAAAGTACATGAGTTGAAATTAAACACTAATGAGATTAGGTATTGACAGTATTTTCTCCAGAAATACTAGGATTCGATTTTTTTAGATTTTAGAGCTAAAGAAATCATGACATTTTGAACTTTATACTATAAGTGTAAAGCAATTACTTGCTTTATTTTAATTTACCAATAAAAGGTAAGTAATCCTTCTCAAGACTTTACCCAAATAAAAAAAATATCGACCCAACCTCTTCCCTGAACTCTGTTTCCTTGATGATAAAGCTCATACAATTTTCACGTATATGAATTATTTGAATTCTGGCAATATTTCTGAGAAGAAGGAAATTGATTTTGTTTAATATAATAATGACCCCATGTTTACACAGGGATTTTAACCCCTACATATTTTACGAGCTGATAGTTTCAAGACATTAAGTCTTGAATTTGAATTCACTCACACCAACATTTTCCCATTTTCATACTGAGCTGCATGTGGTGCATTTTGAGATGAATTACAAAATATCACAATAAGAAAAAGCACTGTGTGCCTGTTTATATGAGGAACACAAAAACAAACTAGCAAACCCGTCAGGTATTCTTATTAAAGTGGGGGAAGGGCATTGATATAGACAGAATGGAGCTTCATGAACTGGAATTTGACCAAGCTAAAAGGATTAGCAGTCTTCCTTGACCAGAAGGGTACCAAGGGAACTTTAACGAGGAGACACATCTGGCAAACAGGCAGCTTGGAGGCCAAATAACACCATCCTTCATCAGCTCTTAAAATTCCACAGACCTGAAGAGTAGGGCTAGAAGAGTTTTTAGGAGTGATATTTCACTGTGCAGCAATAGAATGACTGGAGCTATGAGGCCAGGGATAAATCACATTGATGGTCTTATTGAAACAGCCGTGCCTGGAAGGGAGGTGTAGTCTCTTCCCCAGACACAAAGAAAGCAAGCTGATGCGAGAAGCAAAAACACTTGTGCTCTGGGGACACTTAAACCTGCCTGTGAATGATTATTCTTCTCATGAGGGGAACATGCTTTAATTATGAAAAAAAGTGTTTTCAGGGCAGTTGATAGGAAGCAATTTCCTTTAGTATTTGTATTTATCTGCATGGACATGTGTCTTAAGTCAAGAAAATCTTGGTATTAGATTTGCATTTATAAAAATTATCATAAATATAGTGAAACTATAATTTTCATAAATTTTCCCAATTCCAAGAAAATCAAACTGTTTTATGCTCTAATTGTCAGCTACTTTCTGCGTCATCTCTCTAACTGAGAAAAAAAAAAAAAAAGAAAAAACCCCAGAAAAATTAAAAAGGGTCAGGATTTAATAAACAAGAGAAAAGGAGTTTAGGCCTTGTTTAAGTCTCATGTAAATTTTAGTTTTAAATTCATGACAGGCTTTTTCGGTTTTTTTAATATGTCTTAGATCCCAGAGAAAGTTGCCATATGGAGATAAAAGAGCAGATGAAACAAAAAGAAAAAAATTAAATAAAAATAATAAAGAAAAAACAATAAAACTGTCATTGTTTTCTTGACCTTTTTCAAATGCATTCATCATAGAGTATATGGTAAATTTAGTTAGAGCTTTGAAACTACTTCTTGTTCTGAGTGGAATGATCTCCAGCATCCACTTACCAATGGCCTTTCTGGCAAGGTCAGGTAATAAGAGACCTCTATCTGAACTGAAACTCTGAAGTAACCAGTGACTCAAGACGGGGTTTGTTTACTCTTATTTTTCACTCTGTGGCAGAGGTAACAGAGGCTAAGCCAATTTCTGCGCTATTGTTAGCTTTGTGTGAAGTTCACATGACAACATGTAAAAAGGAGCCATGTTGCATTTCTCAGCTGTGTGGCAGGAAAGTCAGAGGAAAGAGCAGAAAGCAACGAAGAATCTTCCTTTCTGAACAAGGCATCCTTTCACTAGCTTCATAAATATAGCAAAAGAGTACAGTTCCCATGTGTTATAAGGTGATTACCTATATAATTAAGCTAAACATGTGCCCAAGTCTTTATGATGCTCAATGCAGTTTCTAAACTGAAATATATGCCTCTCTGTCCTTTAGGAAAGAGCTACAACAAGAAGCATTACGTTCTTTTCCTGTTGTTTACCCAGAGCTGAGTAATCCCAGAAATCCTTCTTTGATCAAATATGAATTTTATTCCCAGATATCTTCCAGTATTGATTTTCCTTAGCATTTCTGTTTCATGCAGCTTGTCTTTTAAAGAGAAAACATATTTACTTGCTATTGTATACATAAGCTGTATCTTTCAGTGTGTCAAACCTGACGCTAGGTGTGAATTCAGAACAATTAACTGCTCACTACATACAGGGGAGTTTTGAGGGCAATTAGGGGAAAGAGGTGTTATTGAATGTGCAGACCTGCAAAACCACGTTTGAGACATCTGATAATAACATCCTTATTTGCAAATGAAATAGCACAAAACCCATGTAGCCAACATCTTTTTTACCATTTTCTGTCAGACTCTAGCTACCTTCCAGCCTAGCTGGGCAGAAGCCTTTGCCTTTTAAAGTTTTGAATGGCTTAATTTCATGATGTTTCTTTTTTCTCCATGGGAAAATTACTTTAAAATGTGAAAATTTCAAAGATGTATATTTCAATATATAGTTCCTACCTTTGATCTCTGCTGAACATTTTTAAGTTTGGGAGTACAAGCTAGAAATTTGCCAGGGATTGCAGAGAAAAGAAAGCTGTTGGCAAGAGAATTTTTACACTCTGGAATTCTTTACAAATTCTATTCTTAGTTAAACTCACATAATTCTTCTGGTTGTATTTCATTCATTCGCACCTTATGGGGTCACTCAAGCACTTTAAACTTATCATACAAAAACAGGGACTCTTTAAGAATATGCCCATTAATTCAAATTACACTCACATACTGCATGCCTATTGCAATATCTAGTAAGGTAGAAATTCCAAATTTTCCCTCATAATCCCTTTTGCTATTCATAGAGGTATTTCTTATTAACACTGTCTTGCCTACTTTCTAATTGACCCTTCCAATAGCACTTCAGGATCTGGCACCTGCAGGAGATTGTTGTATGGCTTTCATTTATGATTAGCATAGATGATTGCATTTAATAGAAGAGCTTAAGGAAATAAATACTGTGGCTCTGCTGGTACTTGTGTTTTTAAAGCAGTGAAAAAGAAGGTAGAAATACCCAAGAGACAGGGCACTGAACTCATGATTTAGCACACGGTCTGCACTGCCACAGCCCCAAGCTGGCTCACCTATCAGCAAGCTCTGCCTGATCATGGGTCTTTGTGTTTCCCATGGCAAAGGGGAGCTGAAGCTGGAGAAAACCAAGGTGTATTCTCACAGCATAGATAATTTGTAACAATAAAGTAATGGTGGCTGACCTTTCTGATTTTGGGATCAAAAGTGCCTCTTGGCTAGCAATTAGAAGAAACTTTCAGTATGGTATATCCACCTCTCTCTGAATACAAATTCATATCTGCCCCCCAAAAAAAATCAATGCAGGTTCTTTGATTGTAACATTCTCCACATTTATTTTACCCTTTTATGAAGAGAAAAGAATCACCAGGGATAAATACTGCTTCATGAATTAACTATGGATCAGAGTGTACTTACAGATAATTAAATAATTTACAGGTTTATACTTTTGTATTGCAAAGAGTCTGTGATGTGATTTCAACTAAGGAAAACCTACCTGCCTCTTTCATTATTTCCTGTATTTCTAGTTGTCATGCTGGAAGATGAGGGATGGATTGTTCATTCAAGCAAGCTTCTCTCACAGCACTTCCATACAAGTTACAGGAACTTTTTATAAATCTGTCTGCCCCTGCTCTTACACAACTCTATGATAAATTGTGCCTTGGCTTCAGTTGCAAAAGGGAGGATTTGATAGTTTAGTATTTCTAGATTCTTTTTACTGCTTGTAGATGTCGCAGAGGCCTGCACTAGTGCAGAATCACTGTTCTTATCAACAAATAGGGTATTTAAAACAAACTTGTGTGCTTTGGAACAGGACTTGCCACAGAGTTGTGATTTGAAACACATTTATTCTCTCAACTGCCATAAGCCTCAGAATTCTAGATTAGTAAGATATTTATCTGATTATATTCATATGTGAAAAAAATCACCTTCTCCAGGTAACGATTCACTGAGCTTTCTGTGATTTCTCTATAAGGCTTAGAAACAGAGTATCAAAATGGTCCTAGAGTATTAATGGAGTATCAAACTGTCCTAATGGTCCTGGTGATGCTATAAGTAACTACTCTGTACAAAAAGATCATACTTTTTATTCTTTGGTTGTGTAATTAGACCAAATTAATATTTGCAATAATTCATAATGGGAACATATAGAATCATATGACTGAAACAAAAGTCCCTGCAAAATCATTTTCCCTCAATTTTTTCTGGTCAGTCTTTCTTCTAGTTTATTCTTTCTCAGCTATACCAGGTTTATGAAATCAAATATGGGATTCTCATTTCAAAGATGAGAGTATCTTTGCTGTAGCTATTGTACGCTATTCAGCAGCTGGTCATACTTCCTAATTTTGGTATTTAGAATGGGAGGAAGAGTTATCACATCTTTCCCCCCTTATCCTGCCTCAGTTGCAGTGTTTAACAACCTGCTTTATCTTGCAGTAAGAAATTGAAAATGTCTCTTCAGACAGGATATGACTCACTGTAATGACCTTTGCATAAATACATAATGTGGTAGCTAAAAAGCAGCCTGGTATTTATTTGTTTTGTTACCTTATGTGACAATTGAATTTGTGACTTCCCAGATCTTTACCTCATATATTTCCTTTTAAAAAACCCAGGCTCTTCTCTGCACTTCTCCCAACACCATTGCCAAGATGCAAAGCCTCCCTCAGAAAATGCATGGTTTCCACTATGCTCTCTGCTGAGATTTTATTAGTACCACTCAATCCCTCAACTTTAGAAACTAAAGCTCATGTTTATGGGTCAGAAGATTGTATAGCTAAGAGGACCCTGAGTATTCACTAGTAGGATATCACCGTCAAAAGAAGAATGCTGAGGGCATTATGTAAATACCCTGTGCCAGTGAAAGACATTGCTCAGTAAGAGGAGCAGAACTGAAATGTTTTTGTCACTGATAAAAATAATGATATATTATAAAGAAGCAGGCTTATTATAAAAGTCATTTCATTCATATGTGTCAGGAGGCAAGATAAAGGCTCAGTGATAAGGAGGTATATTAGTCTTATGTTGGAGTATGACTCAGATGCTCCAAAGAATGTAGTTTATTATGACGTGTTCAGAGGTCAGGTACTTGACTGGAGGGTCTAATAGTCATAGTGTGGCAATTATCAAATAACAAAGGTTTGTGTTTACCAAACAATGACCCTGGGATTATGTGCACATATTTATCTCATTTGCATTTGAATTGGCAAGAGAAAGCCACGTCAGTCTTTGCAAGTTGGGGAGATAAAGAAGGGCAAACATCTGTTTCCATGACAGCCTGAGTAGTTACACAATGAAATCAGATTCTGGCTATATGAACTATCATGTCTGTCAGATCTATCAGTAAAGATCCGTATAACGGATTTAGCAACAAATAGGTAAACTTCAAACTCTTGCAAGACTTAATATAATGGTAGAGAGGAGGTACACGGAAGAAGTCAGACTTTTACACAAATGCTTCTGAGAGCACTGTAGAAAAGGATATAGGCATTGTTTTTCAGGTTTAAAGTTCCTGCAGGAGTCATTTTCCTTAAAAGATTAAATCTGTAAATCCAAAGAGGCAGAGTCAATGGCCAGTTATTGAAGAACAAGATTAAAATTATTAATAACAGCAAAATTATTGGCAATATGTGCAGAAAGTTAAACATAACAATACATATGTTCTTCTTCACATGTTTCAATTTTGACTAGCTTGATGGATTTTATTTTATTGAGTTACCACAACAATAGAGAGGAAGGTATAGTAATTTATTAGCCACATCCACATGGGTGCTGGCCCTATTTTTCATCAGTACATCTTTTAGTACTTAAGGGACTTATTCTGCACACATAACAGAAAAACCTGATTGTCTGACATTTTGATGTAGTCTCAGAACTAGCATCTTCCAGAGCCTTTATTTTGAGATGTGATATCAAATCACACTGTTTTCTGTATCCCATGGGCTAGAAGATACAATATCTGGAAGCACCCAGAAGTAACAGATGATTTCCAGCTGCTTCAATGCCACTGGCAAAATCCTAACAAAATCATTCTTTAATTGAAGAAATGGTAAGATTGAAGAGTATCAAACTGTTACGTGCAATGACACAGTTCATCCCAGCTGAATTCCCTCTTTGGGCTTTGCAAGAGGAATGTCCCTCTATTCCATGA
This sequence comes from Bombycilla garrulus, assembly GCA_013400315.1. Taxonomy (NCBI): domain Eukaryota; kingdom Metazoa; phylum Chordata; class Aves; order Passeriformes; family Bombycillidae; genus Bombycilla; species Bombycilla garrulus. The sequence goes on from VXBU01006579.1 coordinate 587,059, forward strand.
AACACTGAGTCAGGTCACCATGCAGTATCTCCAATCAAGATGCGAAACCTTACACTGCAGACATGGAAAGAGGGAGGTGGTGTGCAAGTGACAGCAGATTATGAAACCTGATTTTACATGAAGTATTTTATCACTGTGATCTTCATAATGATAAGGATTTCTTCCAAGTGTTAAGCATATAATTACTTTCCAGAAAATAATTTAAGCAATAATCTTGTGTAAAGACATTGATTTGTATTTTGCTAATGGCTGTGAGTTGTTGCAAAAGAAAAGAAAAGGCGATACCCCTACTTTTACAATGTTACTAAAATATTTGGACTGGTTAACTTCAGAAAAACATTAAATCATAACTAAAGTTGTTGCTTTGTTTTCAGTTTAAAATCCTTTAGTTACGTCCCTGCATTTAAATCTATGCCATATCCTACAGAAGTGTATTAGTTATATAATATAATAAATTATCAAAATATAAACATATAACTGGGGTATATGAGCCCTTTTTTTAATCATTTCTTAAATGCTTGTATTTTTGAGTAATTAAAAATTGGTTATTTGTAGTTGTGAAACACTGGCAAGTCTTAGAGATGTTAAATAACAGTAACACAAGAGAAATGACGTCATTAAACAACAGAACTTACGCCTTTTTGCAGTGGTGACCAAAAAACAGCTAATAAAACCCGAACCTCACATTTATGTGAAAAAAACAAGCAGAGGCAAACAAGGAATAATATCTTGTTGAGAACCAACAGACCATCTATAATATGATAATCCAGTTACAAATATTCACCCAAGCTGTTAAAACATATATTAGCTTAGCCCAGTATAGAAGCCTTGATTTTTGTATGTCAGCAGTAAGTGAGAGGTGCTGAACATTGCTGCATCCAACCTTAGCTTTGTTATCCTAACTTATATAGATTCAAACAGGCCACAACCTGTCAGTCAGCCCTAATTAGGGCCTTATTTCATTGATTTATACAGGCCATGAGTGTTTACTTATTTTGACAACTTAGGCAGGGTGGATATTAAAAAAATGAACTGTTTTTGAAACATCCTTTTTTTTAGCTAGCTGTTACAAACACGGTTAATGTGGTATCGATACCTCTCCTCAAGTCAAAATCTAAGCTAAAAATACAGAAAAAATAAAAGAAAAGGAAACACGAAAAAAAAAAGTGAGCTGCTGAGATATTAGTAATTTTATATACATGGAATTATTGGAACATAGAATAATGAGTGTTGAAAGGAGCATTCAACACACCAGCATTCTCTGATGCAAGCTGCTGCTCAAAGCACAGCCTGATTAGATGGGCTTTTTCAAACCTTGTTCAACTGAGTTTTGAATTCTTACAAGGGTGGATATTCTAGAACCTTTCTTGGTGCATTTTTCAGTGTTTGATTTCCTATATGTGATGAGCGTTAGTCTGGGGCTTTTTTCCCCCCTTACATTAATATGTCTCTCATTGCAGCTTATGACTTTTGCCTCCTTTTCAATTGCTCTGTACTTCTGAGCACATGGCTCCAATTTATTAATATTGTAGGTATATGAGGTAGCTAAGAAGCAGCAAGACCCTTCTTTAACACACTTTTTCAGACTGAACAACCCTGATTCTCAGCCTGCTATTACCTGTCTAGTGCTCTAACCCTGAATCAGTTTTTTTGGCCTTCCACAAGACATATTTCAGTATAGTATTTCCATGTATAAAAGCAGGATTTTATGTGTAGCTTATGCAGAATTAAAGTAGAATTGAAACTTAATCACCCAAAGAAATATGTTCAAACTCATTCAGCTGATTTCCAAATAGACACAAATGCAAACACAGATATACACATATACATATAGTTTTACACAGAGTATGGGAGAGATACTTTCATACTGAAGCTCCTTTCTCTGCTGAGTTGCAGCTCCAAGTGCGCTGCTATTGCCAGTCCATCGCCCTGCGCTCTTGACAATAAAGAATACTATGTGTAAGTTTCCCTCCAAGGAGATATTTAGCTCCTTTCTTGTCTTTCTCATGCACAATAACAGAAAACTATTTTTAAAATAATTATTTTCAAAACTAGGTTGGTTTGTCATGGGTAAGAATCTACAGATGTGTGCAACTGGGAAACTGTACAAATGAAATTAATATGTAATTTCTGACACATTTCTGACACTTTTCTCCTGTTAGGAGAAGTTTGTGAAGTGCTTTACTGTTGACTTAATAACTAATTTCTGAAAAATTTGTTTTGTGCTCAGAAGACAGTCTCCAAGTAGCAATATATTGGGACAGAAAAGCAAAAGATCACATGCAATTGTGGCAGTGTTGTTACATTTTCCAGTATGACTGGGTTTTT
>VXBU01006582.1:333-84677 GCA_013400315.1 Bombycilla garrulus
CGGGCGAGCCATTTGTGAACTGTGTGGCCACAAAAAGACTGGTATTGTTTTGGAGGCTCTAAGGCAAGGCAGGAGAGACTCCTGCTCTTCCTGATGGATTGGGGAAATGATTGTTCAAGGGGTGGATTGACTGAAAATCCTAGGTTTTGTCTTTTCATGTTGTCAGTGGGAGAGTGAACAGTCAGTGGGGAGAGGATGGATGTTTTGAAAGTTTCATTCTTGTTTCTGGTGTTTTTTCTTCCTTTTTAGTGTTAGTTTTTTCTCTACACTTTAAGTTTGGGTGGTTGTGCTCCTTTTTTGGTCCTATCTCACAGCAGAAATTGAGAAAAATATATTTTCATAGGTGCACTGGCCCTTGGCTGGTGCCAAACCATGACAGTATTTTAGCAGTCTCTCCCATAGACTGACACAGGCTGGTCCACGCTCCGATCTCTGTTGTCCGAATCCATCAAAAATTGCACGTGTCTCACTAGAGCAGGAGTCTGCTAAACCTGGTGGCTGCAGTTTGTGAACTGGCAGCCCTAAATCCACTGTACTAATGAAGACCACAGAAAAATAAACTTGATCAACAAATAATCAGCATAGAATCATAGAAGGGCTTGGGTTGGAATAGATCTTAGAGCTCATCAAATTCCAATCCTTGTCATAGGTAGAAACACTTCCCACTCAATCAGGTTGCTCAGAGCTCCATCCAGCCTGGCATTGGACACTTCCAGGGATGGGACATCCACAGCTTCTCTTGGCAGACTGTTCCTGTGCTTCACCACCCACAAAGCAAAGAATTTCTCCCTACTATCTGATGGAAAGTTTGAAGCCATTCCCCTTGTCCTGTCACTTATGTGCCCTTGTAAAAAGTCCTTTTCCATCTTCCCTGTTGGCTCCCTCAGGTCCTGGAAGGCCTGTGACATTTGTTTGCCCTCAGAGGGAAGCTGGATGACGGATTCAGGTCAGTGTCACGAGTAGCACTGCTAAAAACAACCAGAGGAACAGCCCTGCAGGGTTCCTCCTGTGCTCCACACCTGCCTGTTCCAGTGTGCTCAGCTCTGCACACCTAAACCACGGGGCACTGAGACACAGGAAAAGGCAAAACGTCAGCAAAGGACTTCTCAGACCAGCTCATGTTTTAACACCTTTTGAAGGGGCACCAACTTAGCAAAACATCAGTATGCAAAGATCTCACTGGGAGTAGTAAGATTTCTCACAAGAGTAAAAATAGGTAACTTTCAGAACTTAAAAAAAAACACACCCAAAATCAAGAAGCTTTGCAGGTCCATCTTTAAATGGTTTGTTGGTGAACTGAATATAAAGAGACATTTGAGGGAGAAGGGTGCCTTTAGGTCCTTGGAAAATTTCCCTATTTAATAAATAAGCTTTAAAAATAATGGTGTTGTTTCATATTTTTCAAATGTCAATACCGCATCATCTTCTTAGTCCTGCAGTTGCCCTGGAAATTGATCCAAAATCTAATCAAAAATCTCCCCTTTTATAAGCTAAATAAGTAAACAGATATTAAACACAGATACATCCTTAGTGACAGTATCATACATTATTATAAAATTGGCAGTATTGAACTTTTTTGGTTATTCTATATTGATTTCATAATTTAAAATTTGTTTCTATTTCCACATCATTTCTTTCCACTCCCTCAGACTTTCACACATATTGAATTTATGAGTGGTGAACCTTCCTTTTAAGTTCTGTAGCCTGCTTTGTCCTGAACTGTAGGAATTTCAGTTGTCAAGAGCAATTTAAATTTGAGAAACCATGGTTACTTAAGAACCTTTAAAATAGTTTTCTTCAAACAACAGTCACCTTGGAAATTGTTTTTGCTAAAATATGTGGTTAATAAAACTATAATAAAACTTTTCTAAACAACTAATGGTGACTAATGCTCATCAACCAGTATACAAAGGTACCGAATCTTTGCTGCAAAAGTAAAAACTAGATTAAAATGTTTTGCTATAAATTAAGATACACTAACAGTGTAAATCTCTAGATATCAAAGAGATTTAAACTTAACACTTAAGAAACAGAAGGCTTCTCTGAAAACTTTCCCTTAGTGGAGATTTAAGAAAGTTTTTCCCTTTACTGTGAAATCAACTACTAAGGAAGAAAGATGGCAAAGGATTTGGAGGAGGGAAGTACACATTTTAGCCTGCTATAGGGCCAATATCTTCCACAATTGAGGGCACCTTACCTCATTTGTGGGAGGGGGAAGTGTCTACAGAGGTGGAAAGTGTGGTGCTAATATACCTTTACTGATAATAAAGGCACACTGCTCAGTAGGCTTTTATCGACAGTCCTGACATTAAAAAAAAAAAAAAAAAAGAAGAAAAAGACACAAGCTCAAAATAAGAATTAGCAAGTAATTTAATAGAGTGGCAAAGTAGATCAATATAGAATTGCTAATTCTCTTAGTTAATTACTCCTTTAAGGCTGATTCATCGCTAAGTAATATTAATTTTTGTATGTATGATAAGAGCATTTTGTAATTCATTCAAATAAATGACATAAGCATAAATCATAGTGTGTCTGCAAAGTTCCAGATAGCCATCCTCAGAAACAAAGTGGCACCAGAAAACTACTCAGAAGCAAGACAGAGTCTCTGTTTCTGAAGGTAAGTTAAAATCATCTGGGTGTCACAATTCAAGATCCATCCACAGGGAGACAGCAAAAGAGTGCATTTAGCAGGCACCAAGAACAGGCATTACAGCAAGCTGAGGTAGAAAAAGATATTATTTCAAGATATTATTTATCAGAAGAAAAATTTTCAGCAAGAAATCCCTGGAAATTTTCTCTGGGACATTATATTGCTTAAAAAATAGAAAATAACTCAAATTGCTTTTGATAGCCATTTTAGTGATTGGGAATTTAGTTTTTCTTCCTGGAAACAGAAAATAAATACACCTAGATAAGCAGAAGCTAACATCCCCCAAAAATAACTTGGAGACAGGATCTGCTTGCAAAGTCTAGGTTTATTCTGAGACTGTGCCAGGGAACTGTATTTTTGGCATGCTAAGGCAGAGCAACAGAGACTAAAGCTGTAGAAAACTTACATTTTGGAATGAAGGAAGTCTTTACTACATTTTTATTTACCTTACTTCCTATTGCTGACTAATCTAGATAAGGAATAGGCAGAATAGCCAGGTTCTCACACTATTTGAAAGAAGCACACAGGACATGCTCCCTGTATGGGTCACATTGTGAAAATACACATCCCATAAACCAGGGCATATAACTAAAAGAGTGATTGAGCTGATGGCCACAGTTTTCTGTATTTCAGGTTAAAACCTGGGAGGGGAAAGAATAACCCTCTCTCAGACCTCCTTTAAGACATTGAAAATCTTCTCATCTTTTGAAACAGGCTCAACCAGCCAAAGGCACCTAAGAGATCTGATTTCCCCAGAGCAGAGCACAAATTAGCCTTTCAACACAAATCAGTTTTTCAACTGAGCTGGGATTTCATTCTTCCAACTGAACCCCTTGCTTTGCAAGTGGGAGCACACTGTCTTATTCCACATAGAATCTAAAATATGAAAGGCAGAATTGTAATTAAACAGGAATCTTGTCTCAAAAATTTTAGTGTTTAAGATAGACAGTCATTTCTGGACCCCTGAAATACAATAATCCATAGCATTGACCATATAATGCCAGTCAGTACTGTTATTTATTTATGCTGGTTGCATGTGCATGAAAAGACAGAGATAAGCAGTTAAAAAAAAAAAGCAAAAGACATTTTTACAGCCTTATTACAGCCTTACATAGGAAACTAACTGGAATATCATTAATATAATGGTGTGTTTAAAATTCAGATAGCCAGGTGACTTTGGTCTGATTTTCATTTTTGTATCTGTTACTAGCAGTCATGTTTCTTTCATCATTTCTTAAGCTTTTAAAAATAACTTAATTTTTTAATTTATCAGTTCTCTTTCTAGCTATATTAGTTGAAATAATGTTTTCTCAGTGTGATCTACTCAATACTGGAAAGGATCCCACAGTTTTAATGTACAGGTTACCAACCCCAGTGAACAGTCACGCCTCTCAAAGGGAAGGGAATTCCAACCACATATGTAATGATCATGGTACACTAATGACAAAACTGGATTTTAACAGAGACCAGTTCAAGAAAACAGTGCAGATACCCTCTTATGACCTTGTCCACATGTTTGTTAATAAACTGCCCAGTATTCAAGAAACTCAAATTGAGAAGTCATACTGCAAATTTCCTTCATACAGACGGGGATTTTCAAAAGAAATCTGAAAGAACAGTTAACATTCATTAAAAACATTATACTCAAAGTCTCACCAGGGGATCAGCAACATTTCAAAATCAAAACTTCTTTATATTAAAGTAACATCTGTCTCTAACCTCCTTTTTAATCTTCATTTAAGGGGGGAAAAAGGCAAGGAAGGACAGTAAAAACAAACACAAATGCCGAAGGAAAAGAAAGTGACAAGCAGAGAAAATAATGTGGAACCTAGAGGAAGAATGGTATTAAGGATTTAAAATTTTAAATGAGACACATCTCCATGTCAAAACCACCAGCATCTCCCAAATACCAAGAAAATAGGAAAGAATTTACCAGGAAATAAAAGCAGCAACCACTTCCAATTTTTCCTTCCAGCTTAAGAGCCTTTCACCACCTCAAACTATTTTGAAACATAATTCACTGATTTTAGACCTATGAATAGCCACTTTAAAATGGATGTGTTCACTGCACATTAATTCTTTGTCTGCCTGGATAAGAGATCAGAAGGTGTTAGGCTATACCTCCACAGCTTCACAGGTAAGGTGAGAATACTAACACTGAAGAGACAAGTGGGAATGCAGACAGAAAAATTTTACTATACATAAACACACTGTGCCCAAACATACATATTTCATATTTTTCTATGTAGAGTCTAAGATGGTTAAAATCAAGAAGATCCTGAGTAATAAGGGGTTTGGCTAAACCTCTCTTCTGACAGTGCTTAAAATCCATTAAGACATCTGACTATATACACTATACAGCTGAATTTCTGCATGAACCCTTCTGAAAGGATATTTTGATGCTTCTTCAAAGTAAAAATACCTGCTCTTCAGAAAACAACATTCTGCAGAAAGAAAAGAGAACATGGGACATTCATATCCATTTTGACCCAAAACTGGGGAGTAAGGAATCTGGAAAATATTGCTTTATGACTGTTCTTATACAACGTATTTTGATACAAAACTGAGGCATCTCAGTATAATGTTGCTGGCTGCAGAAACAGTCACATGCTTCTATAAAATGGGCAAAGATGATCTTTTGTATTGGTAAGTCCAGCTCTCAGTTCTGGATTTCTTTCCTGACTTAATCTAACACTACTTGGGAAATGAAAGAAGGAGGAGGTTGGGGTTTGGATAGCAAAGACAGAAAAGATTTTTTATCATTTGGACAAAAAAAGTTTTCCAGAAGTCAAAAGGCAGAACAATTTTAAAGATGCTTGAGCAGTAAAATATTTTTGCAGCCAGCACACAATCTATCCAATATACAACACCTATAAAGAATGTTATTTATTTGTACCATCAGAGGGTGATAACTAATAATTCTATGTCCTGTGTAGAATGACATAGTGTGAATTTAAGACGAGATAAAATGGCACAAAGAAAAACAAAGTTCACCGTTCCTTCCCTGCATTTCAGCTGCCTTCCTCCCAATTTTGGCTTACAGTAAAGTACACTTCAGTCTACCAAAACAGAATTTTCTTAAATCAGCATTAATGCTAAAATAGTAATATACTTAGAAATATTAGGTAGTTTTCTATAAGTAACTGTATAACAAATTAAATATTTGTATGAAAAAAAAAGCATTTAAGTTTGAGGGGTCTTTTATATAATTTTATAATATTCGGATAATTTTATAATATTTTGTATCTGCTATGAATCTTCTTATTTTGTTTAATTGTTTCAGCCTTTAGTATAACTGAATTCCAAATCATCTGTTTCAATGGCCAAGATGACTTGATCATTCAGAATGCACATCAGTCCATGGAAATATATTTCCCATTTGTTCCATAATCCAAAATAAAATTTTGAATCAAAAAATTTTCAAACCTATTCATCTTTAATGTAAATCTCCCTACGTAAATGTCTACTGCCTGGGACATAATATTTTAAATACTGGGAAAAGATACTGACTACATTACTTACCTAAAAGGATTTACTGTCAAAAGCCAAAATCACAATTTATGATACCATTATAAAATATAGTATTGTAGGGCTGTTTTTCTTTTCAGCTGGGTGTATTTTCCCCATTGCAACTAGACACTAGAGCATATTAAAAGGCAAAATATTCCATGCGACTGCTGTAATTGGCAGACACCATCCCCAAATTCAAGACTGAAACAAGGGGAGCAATTCAGTCAAACACACATTTTCTTTAGGAATTTGAAGGAAGACTTTTCTTAGGGCTTTCACATTACCAAAACTGCTTGACTGGCAGCTCTAAAAGACAAGATGAGCAGCACTCAGATTCCACCTGGACATTCAGCCCTCACTAAAATACCCCAAGGCAGGATTGTGCAGTTCCCGTTGCTGCAGGAGGCAAGGAGTCAGCTCAGAATCTTCCTGCAGCACACCACAGAGAACATCACCGTTTCTACTCTAGCTTCTCATTCTGAGAAGGAAGGTGAGGTGTTATGGGGGATGAAATCTCCTCAGCTCTTGGAAGGAAGCCATTCAGTTTGTGGTTCGTCTAGCTAGTGAGATGAACTTGCAGCTTGCAAGCTCCAAAAGGCCTGGAACTAGCCTGTCACCCAAAACCAGTCATACTTATTTCTTTCAATATCTACTTTCCTCAAAAAAAAGAAGGGGCTTGCTGTGCTATCCACAGAGTAAACTGCAAACTCACAGCTGACAGCAGAATTCAGATGAGGGCATAACGAAATAAGGAAATCAAAACTGTGAGAACATACAGGAGGAATTTTAAAAAAAGAATGTGAAGGACTGTGCATATGTAACAGTATCCACCCATGTCAATAGCACAGCTGATATCTCTGACTTTGCCCAAAGAGCACTACAGTAATTATGGCTTAACTCTATCTTTGTATGCACAGTCCTGAGCTGAAAAACTAGTAAGTGCTATTTATACAAACTAAAACAGCCCTAGCCACCCCTCTAGAACACCAATATTCAGTTTCTAGAGTCCACTGATCTAGAGCCCTAATCTCCAAGGCTTGGCTCCTGGTTAAGGGTGCAAAAAGCCTTCTGTGGCAGTGAGGATCCCAAGTCTACAATAGTTCACCTGTGCATTAGCATAGATCTTTAGTATTCTGTGTCCCTTTACTGAAAAATAAATAAATAAATAAATAAATTGTTACGAGAAGGAAAGGGAAAGGCAAAAGTACATTAGCAGTATTTGCCAATAAAAATTTGCAAATTTGCAAACCAGCTACCAGGCAGACAGGACTTGGTTGAAAGCCCACCAACGTCAATGGGCTGGGGATTGGGTCCTTATTCAGCTTTTGGAGCTAATTCATCTTTGAACTGATAGCTGTTTATTTAGCTTTCATAAATATCCTTGCCTCAAAGCTCTGTCCAGTCAAGTTTTGAATCCCTGCAAAGACAGAGATTCCACAACCTGTCTGGGTCTCCTTGTCACTCTTTGGCCTAATTCATGATGAAAAATAATAAATTCTACTACCTTAGATATATGGAACTGCAAATTTTTTGTTTGTTTTTGAAAATCACATTAAAGCTGTCATACTTTATAAGCTCATAAAAAAAATACAAAGCAAAACCAAAGAAGAAATTTTAGCAGATAAAGAAAGGCATAAAATGAAAAGAATCAAGAAAGGAATACATGAAAGAAACAGGTTTGGCTATGTCGAAATGGACACAGTGCTGATATCTTTTGGCTTTTACACAAATATGAGAGCAGCTTGCAGAGAAATTCCTCACCTGATCCCTGGAATATGGAGTATCCACTATGTGTTTGTCTGAGCATGCTGCTAGGAGAATCTTCACTGCATTTAACTGGAGCAATATCTCACAAGCCATGGTATCAAAGAAAGTAATATTGGCAAGAGCTGCTGAAGCCAGCAGGAAAACTTCACCTGATGAGGCTTCTTGGCACAGTTCTAGGAATGCAGAAAATAAGCTGAATAAAAGTAATTCCTTCATTGCAGCATTTAAAGGCAGTATTTAAGCATCTGAAACTTGCAATAGCGATCTTACTAGCCAATGTCAAATTCTTAAACATGGAGATAAAAAAAGGAAACAAAAAATATAACCTTAATTTTGTCAATTATCTAACATCATGAAGTGGTATAGGGTGGGAAAATGTTTCAAAGATCATCGGCTCCTACCAAACCCATCACTGCCAAGTCCACCACTAAACCATGTGCCCAAGTGCCACATCCACACAGCTTTTAAATACCCCCCAGGGATGGCAACCCTAACGCTTCCCTGGGCAGAGTTTTCCAGCATTTAACAACCCTTTCCATTAAGTAATTTTTCCTAATATCCAATCTAAGGCACAACCTGAGGCCATTTACTCTTGTTCTATCACCTGTTACTTTGAAGAGGAGAACATCCACCTCACTACAGCCTCTGATGAACGATATGCTCTACCTAGTATACCATTCTACTGGGAACATTTCACCAGTGTTGCTCAAAATACAGATTAATATAACTAAATAAAATTAAACACATAAGGCAGAAAGCTAAAAGTAAATGATCCATATGAGAACAATTCCATCCTCTTCTTTAGAACAGGGTACATATACATGTTGCTTACCTCTAAATCTAATTCTCTGCAGTCAAAAATCATCCTGCATATTTTGCAACTTCAATAAGAAGTGCTGAAGAGACTGCTACCTTTTAATCCCCTGTACTATAACTAAGATGTGAATCACCTGGTAATGGGATTTCTGCATGGTTTAAAAATTAAACATATTACAGTAATTCAATTACTGAGTTATAAATATTACAAGGAAAGTGGTATGTGATTACTGAAACGGCTCTTGCAAAGTGATACATGGTCTATTTTTAACACTTACATTTCTTGGGTAGAATATATACCACTCAAATTCTTGTGCAACTTAAAGAGCAACAATTGAAGAAATGATCCACCAGCTAATGCCTTCTGGATAGGCTGTTCAGATTGGCACTTGGCTGTGGTACACTAAAATAACCCAGAAAACCATCTGAAACAAATCAGGTCAGATGCCACTAGCTACACCAGAACCAAGCTCAGCAGAGATTGATTCTACCCATTGGATTCTGGGCAGTGTCAGGGCAAAAGCTTCTCCATTTGTTGCTGGATATCGGGAATAAATAGTTGCCTTGATTTCTGCATCACTAGTTCTGATGGGCCTATTGAAGAATGCCCACATTCTTCAATAGGCCCACAAAAATAATACATCTCAAATAATCCCCAGACACAGCAGAATCCTCCAGCACTCCTACTACTCGTTATTTCTTCTTAAAAAAAAAAAACAAAAAAACAAACTAGAAAAAATTCCAAAGGTACTGATCTATTATACATGAGAAATCAAACTAGAAAACCGAAAGAGTACATTCTGACGTGGAGCTCTGGGAAACTGCATTTCAAGACTAGAGAGAAGAGAATGCTTGAATGAAAGGTTCTGGTATTTGAGAGGGAGGGAACACAGTGCCAGAAATAAGATATTAAGATATTCCTCTCTTTAGAAAACAATGAGAAATGTCATCTTGTTTTTTCTAAAGTATCTTCACTGACCCAGGTTAAGGAAAATCTTGCTGTTACCTTTGTCTCGTTTTATCATGGATCAGGGGCCTAGACAAGAAAGACAGATCTTTTATTTTCTTGTAACAATACCCATAGATTATATGACACTCTACTTTTCCTCTGAATTATCATACAAATGCAGATGTAGTGGTGAGCTTGAGCTCTAGCAAGTTTGGAAAACACAAGAGGCACAAATGTTAGCAGCTTTCAATATTCCTCTATTACAGACAAAAATCAGACAAGAGGATGCTTTGCTGAATCTTTCCTGAGGCTCTTAAAGTAGATTTTCACACAGATATTATTTTTACAAATATGCATAAATTCTATTCACATGCGGTCTGGAGTAAAAAATACTATGTAATTGCAGAATTCTCTGGTTCAGAATTTAAAACTGTTGTTTTATCTGTTAAGGGAAGTATGGTAAACATTATTTAGGGAATATTTCTAATGACAGGGTCATACCCTAATCTGTTATTTTAGCTGGACTCAGAAGTCCTGTAGAAAACTTACTGACAAGTGCTGTCACGATTTCTTCCATATTTTCCAGAAAGCTGCTGAGATGCTGAGTGAATGTGAGATGTGGAGATGTGATCTGGGCAATTACTGCTGCTGCTTCTGCATGAGTAGCTTCAGAATGGCTGGTATCAGTGAGGATGTCAGCCAGGCACAGTATCCCATCAACCTATGGAGAAACAATAGGTAGAAGTTAGAAATACTGCAGGAAGCACTTTTGCAACCAAAGATGGTTTTCCATTTGTCTTTTCTTGGCAGTAACTAAACTACTCAATTTATTTTCAAAACTAACTTAAAGTCATCGGCCTTTGTGTTGCAGACGTTTCAGTTTAGCAAAGACAAATGTGTTCAGCATATGAGTTTATTGTCCTGCCACAAGTCTTGCAGTTCCTTCTCCCTTAATGTTTCTGTGAAATCAATTTTGGTTCAACAGAGTCTTTTCTGACAGATATCTAAAGTTAAACATGAAGCCAAAAATAAGCTCTGATAAACAAATAACTGCTACTATGCTTCATCTGCGCTCTACTAAAAGACTCAAACCTGAGTGTGCTTTAAGGTCTAAACACACTTTTTTTTTTGCCACTTTTGCCTGAAACTGTCACAAAGCCAACACAGGATCAAAAAGAATACTATTAAGATGACCCTGGCCAAGCTGTTCCTGATGAGCTTGCACAGCACTTATACTAAAGCCAGGTCAACACATCCCTTGCTTGCTTTAAAGGGAAACAGAAAAATGAGAAATGACTTAAGTTTATGATTTCAGAGTGTCAGAAGTCTTCTTGCATACCTACTGGAAGATAATATACACACCAGTGGGTTTAAATTATAGGAGACCCACTGGCACTACAAAAGCTGCAGGGTACATCCATTGGGATCGCTGTCAGCAATAAAATGCAGCAAGGAAGTGTTCACTGTCACAGGGGCATTATCTGTGAACTTTCAAATTAACAAGAATGTGTTCCTCCCCATTAACATTGCCCTGAATAACTTATCATGTTGATAAGCAAGTAGCTCGAATACAGGATCATTTAGGATGTAAAAGAGTCCATCCTGTGACTGAACACCACCTTGTCAAGCACATAGCACTCAGTGCTGTGTCAGTCATAGTGACTGCATCACCTCCCTTGGGCAGTACATTCTAAAGCTTGAGAATACTTGTAATGCATAAATTTTCCTGATGTCCAGCCTGAACTTTCCCTGGTGCAGCTTGAGGCCATTTCCTCTTGTCCTGTCCTGGCTGCCTGGGAGAAGAGGCTGACTCCTGCCTTGCTCCACCCTCCTTTCTCTGAGTTGCCGAGAGTGGTGAGGGCTCCCCTGATCCTCCTTTTCTCCAGGTTAAACACCCCCGGCTCCTGACACTTTTGAGATACAAACAGCTAAGAAGGCTTAGTAGTGAAATACACTTCAACACTAAAACAAAAAACAAACCCACGTTTGTGTTGTACACCTGCTCTCAGCTCTGTTGCTGGGACTGCATTCTCTCAGCTTCCTCAAAGCTTCCTCACAACATTCATGTTAAGCCCTATCCATTATTTTCAAAAAGGGTATTCAGCAAATCTCTTATTCTCATTTTTTTTTATTTATTAATACAGAATGTTGAGTTATCTTAATTACTCATCTTGCAATGGGCATGAATTAAATCACTTGATAAGCACTGACAGTTACTGTGTTTTATGAGAAAAGCTTTCAGACAGGTAGGAGTAAAAATTATCCTCAGTAAGATTATTCACTGGGATGCAGTTTTTAATAGGGAATAGACTATATCATTGAAACTTTAATAACACAGATAAATATAAAAGAAATTATATCTCTATTTTTCCCCAGACCACAAACAGTACTTATTGTAGAAGCCCTAATACTGGCAAAAAAAAAAAAAAAGAATAAATTTTCAATGTTAAACTTTTTCTTGACAAGCTTTCAACATTAATCTACCTACAGCAAAATATTTCGTCCTAGTTATGGCAGAATTCTACAGCTTGAAACAGCAGACTCACATAATTCACTGGGCTTCAAGGTATATTAATAGATCTCACTGTCAAGAGTTAATCTATGTCCTCACAAGATGATTTAGTACCCGAAGTGTGCTAGAAAATATCATATGCAAAACCCCACAATTTTGCCACCTTGAAATCTCCCCAGGTCACACCTTGTCTGGGGTCCAAAGGACGTTAATAACAACAGGCAGTATACAAAGTTAAACATATTCCAAGACATTCAAAAAATACTTCACAGGAAACTTCTTCTAAGATCCACTTCAGTCTTCAGCTCTAAATTTACTGCTTAAAATTCACTTGGCCAACTTATATTCGATGACCTCGACAAATGCCGTATGAGTACTTTTATGCTGTTTGACAACAGGTAATGGCTTATGAAGGACAGGTACAAGTATGTGGTTAGATTTTTTTATCACCAGTAAACGTGTAAATCTACATTAATAACACAAGCTTCTAACAATACAGGGCTGTTCTCAAATTTTAAATCATGTATTTTATTTCATTATTTGCTAAGTAATAGTTTTTGGAAATTGGGAGTTGTTGGACTGTGAATAAAAAAAGCAGATAGGATTTTATTCAACACAAAGATAAATTACATATTTTGGCTCTGTGAAAGCCAGCACTAGTTATTCTCCTTCCTTTCTAGAAACATGTAAATTAGTAACAAATTCAGCCTAAAATTTTCTCCATACACTTTTTCCTCCCATCTTAAACACAGAAAATAAAATAATTCTACTTCAGCAGGAAACACCATTTATAAGTGTCTAGCAATAAATTTTAAAATGACAGGGGAACAATCTAATAAAAGCACTTTAACATCCAAAAAGAAATTGCTGCTCAAAGCATTTTTATAATTAGGTTTCACACTGAAAGGAACTTTGGATGGCTGCCCCGTTTTCTGTTTAATTTCGGTCTAGTAATCAGCTAAATGTCAAATCTGTTCATCACCTTGGCAATACAAAAGAACCAGTTAGCCAGATAATGCAAACAAATGAATTCCATGAATGCAACAAGATGCTCTGGAGCCCCTGCATTTGAGGAATGGTGTTCAGTAAACGCTTGATCACTAATATTTCAGTATTGATAACTGGAAAAATGCCAGGAACTTACATCCTTATGAGTATAGCCCTGTTGTAGAAACTTAATCCAAGTGACAAAATAAATGTGTGACCATGTTACTGCATAGATCAAGTCTTCTGAAAGGAAATAATTTATTTTTTTTCTCCAACAGGAATGAATGAGTTCTGGGGCAACAGTCTTCTTTCTTCAGTATACCTGTCCTTCCTCCTAAAAATATTACATAAAACTAGGCATCTATTAAAGACGCCAATACAGCACTTGGGATGAATTGTGTTAATGATTTTGTGATTTGAAATATTACACACAACAGCAATCTTAGCTCTCCTCTTTCCACAAGGAAGTTTAAGGCAGTTTTTCCATGCCACTCTGGGAACCAAGATCCACCGCCTTCCTTTTAGTAATGTCTATGTTTATTTGTATAAAACGCTGCTGAAGGCCTTTTCTCATAGCATGACTTTCCCTACCATTCCTGTATATCCACTGAATGTTGAGATGATCTCTATATATTGGTAAAACTTTGGTCAAAATGGGTTTTTTCTCTTCCCTAAATTGATCTCCAGAGTTATTTACTGAAACTGGAAAGTCTTACAGGCTTCTGTCAGCTGACTTCCCACTGCCAAATCCATGGATAACACTGTCAGCCTAAATCTGGGAGCTTCTGGTAAGAAGAACCAGCAGATTTCAAAGGAGTTTTACAAAAGAATAAAATGGAGATGTTGAGATCCAGAGGTAGAGCAGCAAATGTGGAAACAATATCACAAAGGGGATTTCCCCTTAAACAATTTTACCTTTCCTGGAAGAGAATTTCAAAAGCGGAGGCTGCGCCTAACAATCAGGAACTGATAGATCAGAGCTGTATGTCTTCTATCCCTTCACCTGCGTTTAGCACCTCCTACCCGATGCTAGGACAGGTTAACTATGTAGGTGAAGACATAAACATGAGCAAGGCAACCAAATATATAAAGGTGGATAAAAACCCAAACACATCAAAATTTTGATAAGGAAGAAGATAACTGAGAAAGAAGGCAGGGAGGAAGCATTATCATATTCATCCAGCAAAAGCCATATACTGTTGTTTTGATGACTTATTACTGAGTAACGGACTCGAACAAGATGATATAGTAACAAAGTGATGCCATTAAAGCATCCCCAAATATAATCCCAAGTACTCCAAACTACTGCAGCAATTCCATGGCAGCAGTAGTGCCCAGTGAACAAAAGTGCGATGATTTTTATAACTAATGCTGTACAGCTGTGGCCATGGCACCTAATTTATAAGCCCTGTTGTGTACACCACAGA
This sequence comes from Bombycilla garrulus, assembly GCA_013400315.1. Classification (NCBI taxonomy): domain Eukaryota; kingdom Metazoa; phylum Chordata; class Aves; order Passeriformes; family Bombycillidae; genus Bombycilla; species Bombycilla garrulus. The sequence continues at coordinate 14,952 of VXBU01006582.1, forward strand.
GTAGTGTGGGGCTGAATAGAGGTTGAACAGTTCCCAATTCAGTAGTTTTCAAACTTCTGTCAATAGTTTTAGCTTTGTATCTAAACTATGAGTTGTGTTTTGGTTTTCAGCAACTTTGACTACAACTTCCCTTTAAAACTTCCCTCCTTCAGATGTGGTCAAGCTGATGAAGCGGTATTTGTTCTTTCTGACGTTTATTCATGAGGGAGAAGTGTCAAGTTGATCTAGGAATATTGTTGTGTGGCATAAGAGAAAGGACATTTGGCTGTATCAGCTTGAAGGATGCATTAAATGTGGCAGTGCCTGAGTAGCAACCTTACATCAATGTTGCGGGGAGAAACAAAGTGCAGAGCAAGATGAAATAAGAAGTTCCTTACTCTGGACTGTAAGGAGTCGAAAGATAAATCCTGTGCAAATCCTTTCTCCCTATGAAACCAAGAGAAAGCGCCCCAGCACCTCAGAATTCATGTTTCTCAGCACTCAGAGGTACTCTAAAGTTGTTGCAGATAAAAAGTACAAATGATTGGCAAAGAGATATTAGAGAATAAGTCATTTTACAGAAAGGATGGGCAAAATCAGTAAGGTTGATATCCAGACTTCTCTCTTGTCTGCTTCAAGCATAAGAGAGTAGCTGGCTTTGAACTCACTCAATACTGAGGACAGATATGAAGGGTAAGACAGTCTTTTAAAGTATTTTTGGCTGATAAAAGAAACCAGGCACTACACTGTTATTAGCCTAGCAATATCCACATATTCCCACTCCCATAAATCACAACTTACATTGTTTCAAACTGTTCTCTACAAACATAAGTGAAATGCCCAAGGATAAACTCAGCTTTCCTGGTCTACTCCTCCAATGTGATATCACTCCATTTCTACAGGATAAACACTGAGTGGCCACAAAGGGCAGGAGAAGAGACTGCAAAGGCATGCACTTGCATTTATGCAGAAGTCATCTGTAGTGCAGGTTGGTGTTCAGAGAATTGGGATGCATTGATAAAACGGAGGGAAAACCACTGGTACAAATGAGCACAGTGGCTTAGGGGGGCCTGGAAGACATTTGCAATGACCCTTGTACTCAACATTTGTTACATTTCCTTTCTCCTATTCTGTCAAACAATCCCAACAATGACTACGTTACGTGTAGAGTCAGAACCCTGTAAGAATAAGGAAGAACTATTTATGCTCACACATGATAAAGATTATTTTCTTGAAATTATGTGACACATGACACCAAATGTTTCTAAGGTTCTTGTGCCCTACATTTTTGAGGGCTGGATACACTGGCTTGTTTTTAAACTGCAAGAATCTATTCCTATTTGTAGGGTTTTCTTGGTGTCTGCATCTGCATTACAAATTCCAGAAAGTACATGTTTGTTTCTTTTAAATAATAGATAAGGCTTTATACATCATATTTTGGTGTCTGAAATCCATTAAAATGAAGCCACACAGACCCAAAAAAGGACTTGTCAACAAGATGAGAGGAACTGTCAAGTGGTGTACAAGAATGCTGAACAAGATATTGGGACCTGAAGTCTGAATTAAGGAAAGACCATACATTAGTCATTTTCACATAGCCCTCATTTTTATTTACCCTGGGGGATCATAGCCTGAGAAAAAGAAAAATACCCACCTCAACTACTCCTACAAACAAACAGCAGCTCCAGGTTTTGTGTAGCAGAGCACTCCAGAAAATGAGATGTGCTCCCTGAAAAAAACATGCTCCAGCCATCCACTTTTAAATAAATAATGTCACAGACACTTCATGGTGTGAGGGTATACTCTCCAACACCTGGTGCCTTGCATTTAAAAACAAAGACACTCTTTCAACATGTTTGATTGCTTTGTACCATTTAGGTTTTGGTGTGACACCATGGTCTTTATTTTCAAGTGTCTCTTAGTGTAGCTCTTCATGAGAAAGAAAAAAATTGTCATGTACACCACATTTTTAGAGGTCCCTCTAATCCTATTACAGTAATGAGAAAGGGCCTCTATCCAAAAAGAGCAGCATGGAGGTCACAGCCACTCATTATCACCTAATCTACCTCTTCACAGTGTCTTTCCTCTCTCAGGAAAAGTATCAGGTAATCTTCCTGCTAGAATTCTGGATATGTTCATATCAAAAATTTGAAGCATTAATTATGCTGCAGATTCAATTAATATTTTTAATAATCCCTGTTGATATTATTATTGTCATTTCACATACAACTTCTTTCATTGAACTAAAATTCTTGACCAGGTCAAGAATTATATCAAGTCATTATACCATGACTTGCACACAAACACAACCCTACTCTATTCTCAAATTATGACAATGGAAACACCAGAGTAGAAAGCAGAGTTACATTAGAGAGGTAGACAAAGTGAGCAATGGACATGCATAGGGTCTTGTGCTTTTTTTAACCCTTATTTTAGATGTGAGATTTTTGCAAACACAGTTAAGAAAAAGATACTCATGCAAACAATTTTCCTGCAAACATTTCTCATTTCAGTGGATTCAGTCAGTTTAGTCTAAAAAATACCCACTCTCTAAAATGCAAGGCTGCTGCAGTATTGATTCATATGTACACTAATCAAAGGCACTATAATAGCAGAATGTTTATATAATGTAGTGTATTAAATATACACAGTAACTTTCTCAGAAAAAATGCTTTTATGTCTAAGTTCACATATTTACCAAAACTGACACAATGCTTTACTCATATTTCGCTTCCCAAAATTTTTGTTGCTTTTAAGAACAGCGCTGTGAGGCACCAGGAGTTAATAGAATTGTTTGCTACATTCATTATTTCACAACGGCCGTTCAATTATTTTAATAAATTATTTTAAATAAATTAGCTACAGAACCAACCTTGGATGTGCCAGATTTTTATTGGCAGGGAATTTTTACAAGTAAGTTATAGAGTTTTATGATACCCATTTATAATGAAAACACTCACAGTACTTTAGCTATAAAACTTTTAGTGAGCAACTCAATAAGAGTCCATTTGTGTTGTAATAACAACAGAGGAAATTGCTACCCTTATTTAAACAAAAAAAATTTTAAAAAGTGAAAAAGGGGCAGTTTTCATCTGGTAAAAATTGATAGAACTTTATTGCCTACACCAGACCCAAGTTACTTGATCCTAAGATTCCTCTCCTGACAGTTAAGTATATCTGCTTGGGTCTCCTACAAACATTGATTTATGTCTATGACTGCAGTGGTAATAAAATAATTTTAGAATTGCTTTAAGCCTAAGAAATTCAAGTTTAAGATCAGCTGTTCACAAATAATCTTTATGAGCAGTCAGAGGTCTACTAGGAGTCATCAGGTAAAGTGATCTCAGATGTTTTTCTCTCCATTAGCACTTTCCAGGGCTGCTCTTTGGTAAAATACAGTTGCTACATTGATCCTATATTAGAAGAAATAAGGACAATCCTAAGACGCTGAGAAAATTAAATATTTTTACAAGCTGAATTTTTATTTTTCTTCTACTCAATATTCTTTGCTGCTTTAACAGGTCTCAACATAAAGAACCACTCTTATGAAGGATAATATACACATACATTTAAAGTTAATATAGTGTTTAAACTAGGAGGAACAAAACCTCAAATTTTGTTACACTTTCAATAGAGATTGTTCTTCCAACATATGAAAATCCAAGGATAAGTGCCATATGGCCCTTTGATACAGGGAAAGTTACAATCTACATTCAAAGTCATATTTCCAAGTCAGCTTATTTTCATAAGCTGATCTCACATCAGAAAAACAGGTCAGAAGTGACTGAAATCAAATTTACTCAGTGAGCAGATTCCAGCTCCAATAGCCCAGGATCTTCTCCAGACACTCTGGATAGATAAATGTGCAAGTATTGTGTTATGGCAAAGATTAAACCCCAATTTGTCATATGTTAGCTGCAGAGATCTGGGAAAACAAATATCTTGTTTAGGAAAATCCCAAATACTGTTCTGATTCTGTCATGCAGTCACTGCCTGTTTTTCTATTATTGTCCCTAATCCATAAACCAATTTTCTCATTCTTAGAAACATGCAATGGATGTTAGGACAGAAGGATTGTAACAACTACAAAGTACTAAGTATTAGCGTTCCCCAATAACACTCAAGGCTCATTTATCATGAGCAGTAAAAACTCTCATTCCTGACTCCAAACCAGCTGAATCCCCCAGATCTGTAAAGCTCAGACCTGGACTAGAAATTTCACATGACCAAGCTGCATTCTGCCATCTGCCCGTCCATAAAGAACAGAAGAGCCACTGCAGGTCTCCACAGAATGGTACTGGGTTTCTCCTGGATCCAGGAGAGCTCCCAGGACAAGGATCTGTTCTGTTTCAGAAGGAATCCAAGATAACATAATAGGGTATCTAGAAGTGATACCAGAAAAGTGTGACAGCTAGGACTCTGAGGTATGTACACATCATTCTGAAACCAGAGCTACTCAATTCTTGGGGCCAAAGAATGTAACTTTAAATCAAAATGCATCAGACTTTTAGAAAGAGCTCAAATTCCAGGCATCCAGAAGGAGGAAAATGCTGTTTTGAAGGACAATGCTTTGCCTAGAATGAAACTATGACTTACTGGATTTTCTGCTGAGACTTGCCTTCTGTGGACTCCCCATTCCCAAAAGCATTAACAAACAAAATCTATGTCATTTGCCAGGCACTCTAATCTAGAATAATTCAGACTGTCAATAAAATATTTCAATGGAAATATTTTCCCAATATTTTATCTCTACAGCTGACAAGGAACAAAAGGAAGAAAGAACAGTGGACATTCTATTTATATTAGCATCACCTCTCAGAGTACAAATATGTCCAACTTCACTGGGCAGCAGGCAGAGTTCTGGTCACATCCTTCTTTCACACTTGGCAAAGTGTAACAAGCCTGAACTGCCACTGAAAGCAATGATAGCAACTGCTAGGGGAAACGCCACTGCAAAGTCTGTGCTATATCTCTCCCACTATTTTTTAGCAAAAATTAATTTAGCTTATTTTTTGAAATTTACTTTGACTGATGTCTGATGAGGAAAGTAAACTAATATAAAGCAAGATTCAACATAAACAAATTATACCAAATCCAAAGCCAGCAAGGATCCTGGAGGAAAAAAAGCATGATCATTGTAAATTACTTTTAAAATTATCCCCCATGTTACTTATCATTATATTAGTAGCCTCCAAACAAAAAATTCAGTCCAATCTCTCTTACATATTTTCTTTTCCTCTCTATATGAGAGGAAGAGATTTTCTGCTAAAGATCATTCAAAACTGTCTTGGAGTCTCTTGTGTGCTAAGAACTGCTGGTTCTCTCACATTCCACAAATAAAGAGCACACTTCAGGCCTAGTTTCACCCAAAAAGTGTGAAAAGTACCTTGCAATTGAGACATAATAATGATATGACAAACTGAAGGTTTAGCATTCTTCAGTTGAAATTAGGAGCCATCAGTAAAAAGTGCTTGCACTAGACCTAGTTAAGCTAAGAACTGTTCCACATCTCATTTTGTCCCAGAAGTCACTATAGGTCTTCACAGGTGCGAATACACTCAGACTGCCTAGGCACTTAGGTGTTCTGTTCACAACATCTGCTCTAAAGTTCTGTATAAAAACCTAAACAACAGCTGCATTGAACACATGGGATTTTATTTTCAAAATATTTATAGAATTGCCAGTTTTTGAAGCAACTCTGTGTGTGTACATACATTTTGAATCACTGGGGTTTTGTCCGTGACTATGATTTTTACTAACACCCATATTATCAAATACCAATAGCATTTGTTTCCATATTGCTTCCCATCAAAATAACTTCCATACTGCTAACAGCAAAGATTCACCACAAACTCTGGAGATTCATTAGTCCCATCACTGAGCACAGATATTTCTAAAGCAAAGTAGATCCAAACCATCTTCTAGATGGTCCTTGCCATGACAGAAAGCTAATGCTGCACACTCCTAATGCACAAAACCTGCAGGATAGCTCTGTCATCTCCACTGACAACCACCACAGAAAAGTTGCCCAGCAGCACTTACGGCACTTATGGCTTAGATCCTCTGTTGTTTTAGGGAAGAGCAACTTCAAGCAGTAGTAAAATACAGGAGTCAACACAAAGATGAATGGCCAAAAGTCTTAAGGATTTTTTAGGAAGGTGAAATGTTTTTGTTCAATATAACTGGCCATGAACCATTCTTCTTAAAGGAAAAAAGAACACCAACAGTCTAATCAGCTGGCTTTTAATGAGTTTTAAGTGATCTCTCTTAATTCAGTTGTAAACCTTAATCCATGTTACTGAAAAGGTCTTTGATTGCTGTATGCTTTCCTATCTATCTCTCTCTCTCTTTGCTAATTTCTCTTTATTTGAACTATAAAATATTTCTTATTGGTATATATTTCTTATTGGTATAGGCATATTCTTCTTTTTAGGACTAGAAGGATCAGAAGTCAGCACTCATAGCTTCTTTAGAAAGCAAGAGAGAAAAAGAAAGAAAAAAAGCCAGTGTCATCTTGACTTAAAATCACTGCCTTTGCCATTACCACTTTCAGCAATTTCATTCTTTGTCTTTTGGAGTTTGTTTTTTTTTCCTGTAAGAAAAATCAATTGTAATTACATGAGTATGTCTCAATTACCTGTCTTTTTTTTCGGTTGGAAGTCCTGGTCTGATTAATTGGACTTCTCTATCCTAATATCTTCTCCAATGCCCCAGGTCCTAAGTGCCTTACCTTCTCCACACATTTTTTGGCAAGTGCTTCATTTTTACTGGTTAATACAAGACATAAATTCTTCTAGCAGAGAAATGTGCCAAAAATTAGATGCAAGTGTGTTATTTCATGTTCAAAGGAGCTTGAAGGGAAGATGAACCAAAGGAGAGCAGCAAACACAGAATTTTTACTCAGAGTAATATCAATATCATTAATACACTGGCAAAGCTGGTAAAGTAAAGGTGCAGGGCGTGATTCTCAACCTCTTCTGATACAGTCACACATAAATCCATGGGCTGGAAAATTCAAACACTGCCAGTTCCCTGGGGCACAAATCATCAAAAATCCTTTTCTGAGTGAGGAGAAAAGCAATTTGTCAAGGCCTTTAAATACATAAATAAATTTATCTAACAGGAGCAGGAAGTCAGTCATGTGACTTCACCCATGAGTATTTCCTAGGTGAGATCCTGTGACTTGTAACCCAGTTCCTCTTCCAGTATACAGGATGAGTCAGGAGCAATCTTTAGTGACTAAAAGGTGGCTTATGCCTTCTAATTATTTTTCTCAGAACAAATCTAGTATCTTGCTCAAAAATAAATTGCAAACCTATTCTAACAGCTCTTTTGCTTTCTCTTTTGTTATAATTGCTTCCTCAGCCTAGACAGTAGTAAAACATTGTGTTTGGATCAGCCATGAAGTTCATGTTACTCATCTGGGTGAGATTCTTACTCCTGAGTGACCTCATTTCCCTCTCATACCCTGTGCTATGATAAAAAAATGAAGATAAAACTTACCTACAGCCACTGAGTATGTGGATATAGGCCATTACAATAATTCTACTTATTATTCTTCAAACAAACTTTCATTTCTCCAGAAACTGAGTATTTCTCAGACCGAATAATAACCAGAAAAACAGAAACACCTGGAAGGTGTTTTCCTGCATCCAGCCACTCTTTGCAGATCTAAAATAATTCCAGCATGTACAAAGTGCCAAAGCATTTGGTGCCTATAACAAAATGCTAATATAATTTTTAGTAGAGGGCAGAGAGTGCTAAAGCTAAGGATGGGCATTTTCTAGGAACTCAGATCATCATTCCTACTCATCACATTTTTCTGATCTTATGAGTAGACCTACATATAAAAGGAACTGAAATCTGAAGCCAGCAGCACCTTGTGTACAGGAACATCATTCTGATTCATTCCATTCTCTTTAGCACTACATGCCAGTTATTCCCAAAGCCCTGCTCATCAGAACTATTTGCATATATGATGCCTGAGAAAGCAATGACCAGGAGCTGAAAAGTGCAGATAGCCTCATTCCCCACGGAGCAGCATGTTGACCACCCCATAGTAAATATTACATTCTTTACAGAAATCTGATTGTCCAATCATTTTGTAACAAATTGAGGACTCCACACTGAGGGAGGTTGTTCTGCTTACAGCTAATTATTCATGACCTTTTACTTTTAGTGGTGCTACTGTTAGCATTACCTGAATTTAAAGCTGGAAGACATTTTCCCTTGATACTTCCTTCCCTACCTGACACTCCTGGCATTCCTCCTGTTCTCAACTCCTCTCTCACGCACCTTACAGCATTTTCAGAATGAAACTGAACGAGGGGCTGTGCTTTCCTTCTGATCCCCCTTTCCCCTGTGCACACATCCTGCTCCTCATGTTCTCTCCAAACTTTTCAGAGTGACAGTGGCACTATCCAGGCAGTACTCTCAGGGCACTAGGAATACAAGGCATTTTTTCCCCTCTCCCCCAAGGATGCTCTTGCATTAGATGTTGCTTAAGGATTTTTTTTTTTAATTAATGCAGTTAAGGCAGAGGGTCTGTCCTGTAGGAAAACAGTTCTCACACTATCCAGGTTGTTGTGAACAGATAATAGAACCTAAATTTTTCAGATTAAAAGCTCGTTTGACATGGCTTCTCCTGATTTAGGAGGATGCTTCAGTGGTGCATAGCTTTGGTCCTCATAGACCTGCCTTCCTAAATCCTCTGCTGCCTTTCTAAACACAGGATAGATTTGGGCAGATCATATAAAGAAGCAACACGAACTTTGCTGTAATTCCAGCTTCCACTGGGTGCCACTATTGCACAGCACAATGTGTATTTACTGCAGGAGTCAACAGCCTGGCAAAACTGACTTTTAACTTGTGCTTCTCCCTCGGGACTTTTTCAGACCATATGTAGAGAATTATCACTTGGTTTTTATGACCCTAAAATGCCACATGATAATCATTTTAGCACAGAAATACGAGGATTGTTTAATTCTTCCTAGATCTCTACAGCTGAAAAACTCTAGTGCAAAAGTGCTCAGATCTTTTCCTGATTTTGTGCCTGAAGAAGCCTTTTTGCCCCATGTGGGGATCCCTTCCTCCATGCTGACTGATAATCAACTTAGCCCTCAACTTTGCCCTGTCTTTTTTAATCTCACTGCAGAGGGCCTGGTTTAGATGACCTTTACAAGTTCCTTCCAGCCCAAATTATTTTATCTCTCTGTCTCCATCTAAAGTGCTTTGATGACAGCTTAACCAGTACAAGGGTAAAATCTTATCAGAGCCACAGATACCTTAAAAACATTCAATCACTGCTCTTAAATTGTGTGCACATCCCACGGATGGCAATAGCATTGAAAATACATTATCAGCCAACTTTTAAATTAATAGCAATTAAATATTAGTTTTATGGAGTGGATTTAATTGCCATTTGATAGCCACATGGATATCCACAACTTGATAGATACCATTCTGGTGATTCAAGCTCTAATCTAAAAAGATTGAAATTTAATATTATGAATCACTTTATAAAACCCTGGGCAGACAATTCAATCACCTTTGGTCTATTTCACATTATCTCTGCTCTTGTATTTTACTTTATTTCCTTTTCCCAGGCCTCAAATAAGTAACTAAGTAATATCAAGTAATAATATATTAATAAATAAAAATATTTAATTATACGTGTTATGTTACTCTATGCAGTAACCTATATAGTTATATAAATAAATATTACCTAATGGAGTACTTTGAGAGCTTACAGAAAACATGCTAAATTCTTCCAGGCAAAATACTGCTAGAAGGAGATGTTCATGCAAGCCTTCCAACCTGGAATGATTTGTTATCCTACTCATTTGGCAGAGCTGACGTAACCACAATTGTTTCAAGCTGCTGAAGATAGGAGAAGCAGTGTCTCAGCATTTATGAAGTCTACTTTTGTAACTCGGCCTTTCCTCTCACTCCTCTCAACACTGGTAGACAGTGACGCTGATAAGTACAGAAATGTCTATAGTCACTGGCCTTTGAACGGATCTCAGCCTTTTCTAGCAGAGATCCAAAATACTTCCTCGAAAATCTGCTATATTCTGACACAGGCTTCATTGCAAACAGAAGCTTGAGCAGCTCTGCCCATTATTGGTTATGTTATCACAGAGGTCGGCAAAAAAGTATTAGTCTGGCAATCTAGACATTTCTAAGGCCTGAAGATACAGCAGCAAGAGAAAACAAGAACATCTAATAAATAAGGGAAATAAACAAATGCAAACAGCAAGTAGACTGAATCTTAATCTGACCCACAGTTGCTCAAAGCCAGCTAAATTATTGGCACCAGCAACCAAACAGATGCAGATGTAGGTCCAGGTCTGAAGGCAGCAGGTAAGACCTGTGGCCTTCAGCCTGGACATTCCTGTATTTTTGGAGACTCAAAAGTGGCTGTTTAGGGAGAAACAGCTATTCATTTGGTAAGGTAAACTAATAAGTTGGAGAAATTCACCCAGAGGAGGAAATAGAGACACTTGCAAAAGAAGATTGAGACAGAGGCAGAATTTCACCCTATTAGAGCAGCTCTGCTCTAGTGCTCTCTCAGCATTCCAGCTGCTGTTCAAGACATGACAAACTCTGCAGGAGTGACCATCACCCATGCAGTTGTCTCCATTCTGCCTGCTTACTGAACCACGTTAGAAACAGCAACAGGACTAAAGAACTATCTACCTGCTCTTTAAATTGATGTGTGTCTACCAGGCATACAACATAAAGGAAAGGTCACAGATGGAATGGAGTTCAGGTTTACAAACCAGTTTGTGCTATCAAAACCTAATCCCTGTCTTTCTGTTAACAGCTGAACTAAAAATTTCTGGGTAGGAGAGCCCAGTCCACTTCCAGGAATCTAAGATGTGTATGGTGTTTCCTATGTCACCAATGACTCAGGAAATTGCCTGTGCACAGCCACCAGAAATACTTTTCCAAAAGGACTGGTTCTGCCTTCAGAATTCTCCTGGGCGATTTGTCAGGCTTTAACCACAGCATAGATTTCCAAATTTACTTATTTTTTAGGGTTGAATATGTTTCTTGGGTTTCAGTTTAGCTTCTTTCCCTTATTTTAAAAACCACAGTTAATCAGGGACTCTGGGCAGTGAAGCTGAGGATTAATAAACAGCAGAGTGACCAGGAAATTGTGTCATCACAGGCAGATCTTTCACAGCTCTTGCTGTACATCTTCATCTGACATGGTCTCTCCAGTGGCACAGGGCTCAGCTTTGTAAGCATGCAGCTCTTCACTGCCTTCAGTCAGACTGAGGCTGTCATAAACTCTTCTTATAAGGAGCTCCTTTGAAAATTCAATATATACATAGAAGATGCTTATCTCCTTACAAAAGATGGATGTACGTATAGGTGGGAGGGAGGAATATAAAGTCCTGAGGGACAGAGGGAGCACCTTTAAGCTGGAATATTGACCTCTCTGTTGCAACTACGAACAGCAGTGCAGGGACTAGTAAAATTAATAAGACAGTTTCTGCTCTACTGTCAGATACTACTGTAGTTAGTAATGACATCACAGAATTTCATGGCACATTGGATAGAAAAAATCAACTTCTTCAGTGACAGATATTATAGATCCCTTTCTAAGTGTCAACAACTCTTCATGCAATGTATGTAAGAGAAAACTTTACCTTCCCTTCCAAATCCAGTTTTCTGTAGTGTTTGTGCCAGAAATGCCCATTTATTGCAATCCAGCTAAGCTCATTTTTAAAGACAGACAAGAAGACATTTGGATTCTGGCAGAGACACACAAGGGTGTCATTATGGATACACAATAGAAGCTAGAAAGAACCATAGTTACAGCAGCTGGCTATGGGTTAGACATGGACTGTTTGTTGGGTGATGCATTGGCTGGATTGTCACATCCAGAAAGTAGTAGTCAACTCCTCGGTGTCCAGACGGAGAGCAGTGATACAGTGCTGTTTGATATCTTCTTTCAGTATTATTTTCTTGAGCTTGAAACTAAATAAACTAACTTCAGTTTCAAATAAAAAGTGGTGACAGGAAAATAAAGTTATCTGTCAGTTGTATATGAAGTATAAAGAAAGTGCACACATGTCCAGTGTGACGGGAGTCTCAATATGAGGACTCATCGTGTCAAAGGCTTACAAAAGTCCAGATAAATTGTATTAGTGGATCTTCCCTTGTCCACTAGTGTAGTCACTCCATCACAGAAGCCATTAGGTTGGTCAGGCAGGACTGGTCCTTGGCTAATTAAAGTCACTGTGAAAACTTTTCCACACCTTTTTTGTGAGAAAAAAGGTGATAAAGATGAGTTCCTACTCATGGAAATGGAAAGGCCTCTGTCTTCTTAATACAATCTGCTGGTCCTATAAGGATATGTTCTTCATCCCAGCTGGAGATCCTTGTCAGACAAGCATATGAGCATGCCCTAATCCATCCAAAAACTTGCTGATCCATTCCCAGAGACTGCAAAGGAACAAACTGAAAGCCCTCAATAAGGAAAAGCTCGAGACAGTACTGGCAAGGGAAGGAATAGTCAGTGAAAGAGCTACTGTCTGGGAACTTAATGATAGGCAAGAGAAGAAAGGTACAGGTCAGGTAAATATACAAGCAATGCTGCTAAATGTTTGTCTAACAGGATTATTATCTTTACCAGAAGAGGTTGTTTTTCCAACAGCTCTTTAAGTGTTTTCAAAGATGCTTTATGAAACATGAAAGTTTTAGTGTAAATCAGGCACTGTGCCAGACCAAAGTGGTTTCCTGCAAACAAGCATAAGCAAAAAAACCCCCTTACAGTGACACACAAACACATCTCTACATCATCTGCCATTAATTACTGTTTAATCTTCTCTTCTTTAAAGAAATACATGGAAACTCCTACATATCATGGATGAGCTTCAGTTAAGCCACGTGGTAGCTCTGAGCTAATTACAAACCTGAAGTAAGGAAAATATCACACAATTAACTTCCTTTGGTTTCCTTGTGAGGTACATTTGAGGTCAGGGCTGGCCTTACTTAGGTGAAGTGTCTTGCATGTGCTCCTAACTGTACAGAATTAAAATTCGCAAAATACAAACTTGAGGATTTCCCTCTCAATAACAACATCCAGATCTTTCACATGTTAGGAGCCCTTCTTAGACCTGATTTGCAAAGGTATCTACAGCTAGAAGAGATTTCCAGCTTATAGTTGGACTGAATAATGTCACAGCAGGACTCTTAGAGCCTGCCTGCCTCAGTGTGACCTCTGGGATGTGCCGTGATGCAAGAGCTTGTTAGCACCATGTTGAACTGGAGGAGGGGTAGTCGCACTCATGGGAGTACTAGAATGGCAAAAGCAGTTTTGGAAAAGAGCCAAGTTGTAAACTGAGCATAAGCTGAGGTTTATGTGTTTTGCTAGTTTGAACTATTACCAAAAAGCAAGCACAAAGAAGTGGTCAAGATGAAGAGTTGGTTCAGAATATGGATGCTCTTGTGACACAAAACAATTTTCTGTAGTGCTCTCACATCCTGTGACCCCAATAAGTGGTCAATATCTATTTCCAGACCAAGTAAGCCAGTCACTTTGTCTAGCAGCCTCCATCATGTTACCCTCACGTAGGACTGTAGGACTGAGATCAGCTCATTTATGAACATCCAGAGCTATTTGTTTCCAACTGGCATGACCTAAAGAAAAGAACTACAAATCATCTGGAACCAGGAAAAATAATTCTCTATTTTTGGGAGTTTTGTTCATTCAGTACTTCCCTAAGTATAGTTTTATATTAGTAAGAAATCCCCTAGCTGCAGTTGGATGAATGAAGAAAGGATTTTCTCCTTTTGCTTTTTGGTAATGTGCATCTGAGAATTCAATCCTTCAAAATTAAATGTTTATTAACACTTTTGAAAATTAATGTTATGTAAGCAGGAATAGATACCCAAGAAACCATATAGAGTACTAGAGAAATCTAAGAGTGGTAGTTAATTAAAGTGGGAAAATAAACACAAGAGAAGGATTAGAAGGAAAAACAGTGCTGGTAGTGAATCCTCAGGCTCCAGAGGAATTTAAATCTCTGATGTGTTATGAGATCACTGCAGGAAGCTACCTGTTCTCCTTCCTGCAGAGGTCTCAGAAATCAGTGAAGTTTTAGGAAAGATCAAGGATCAGCCAAACAAGAAAGGGAAACTCTGAGCAGTGAACTCTTTTGACTTTTCTATGATCCAGAAAATTCATTCACAATACTGAGTCATAAAATCTGTAGCAGGATGGCTTGGTTAGATCAGCACAGCTCATTACTATTAGCAGAGATTTTATAGAGGGGAACTATCTACTTATGTTTGTCTCCTTTCACAAGCATTTTCCGTCCTATCTCTCCTTTATCATGGCTACAGCTAAGATATTTAGAAAGTGCAACCTAAACACATTGAATACATGTGTTTATGCCTGGCTACAAATGCAGATATGAGATGCAACAGTTTTCTGCTGACTGAGGAGAAAAGGATTATCAAAGTTACTCATCTATTAGGTCTTTCTGTAAGACCATCTCTTTGCAGTTTTCTGCCTCTGTCAGGGACAAGGGGAATATCTGAGGTCCAAAATAGCTCTCTGCTTGCACTCTTTTTAAATGCTTCAATTGATTCTCATTAATCTATGCCTTCAGTTTAGGAGCTGAGTAAGCTGTTTCTTTCATCTTAAAATTAAATTTTCTTGATAGATGATGATTATTATTATTAGGTAGGGAAAACCCACCTGTTATTTGATGTGCTGGCTTCTGTTCCTTTGGACGTCATTCATGGATCATTCACTGCCCTGATCACTGTCATCACTTCAGGTAATACTTTAAATTGTTACAGAAAAATCATCATCTGGTGATTTCCAAATTGTTTTTCATTTATAAAATTCTCTTAACATCCTGACTTTTGAAACATAAATCTAGAGCTATTTGGAGTGCTTGAAATAAAATACTTCGTGAAATATAAAATCAATACATAGCATAAAATACTAACAGAACTGACTGCAAAAACCATGTGTAAATTATATGGGAGCCAAACAAGTGCAGAGCAGGAACCTGGCACCAGTCCAGATTTTCAAAATGGATTTGGAGGGAATGGCAATCCACAGGCACTGCTCCAAGTTGATCTTGCTGTTGAAGTGTACACCTCAGTAACCTGGCATAGCCTGGGGACTTTCCTTTTCACCTTTTAAAATATATTTCAATGAAAATTATCTTTTTAAAACAAGAAAAATAAAAAGGATGGTGGAGTCTCTCCTGTATCTCAATTAATAAAATCGACGTGTATAAAAAGGCAGAGCTGAGGAATGGATTAGAAGAGTGGTTGCTCCTCCTTCAGTAACTACATCCTGTATGGAAACCAAATGCCAAAGTACACCTCCTATCACCTCTCACTTGCTGAATACTGCTCTGGAACCATGAAAAAAGTATAACACTGGCAAGATTTACTCTCAGCACATCAGTGACAACACCTGAATGCCACTGCAATGCCTTCTTCTGATCAGGCCTTGCTGAAACATGAAAAAAAAACACCAATAGAACAGGGCTACCTTGACTGCTATGAATTTTTTGCATGTGGACACATTATCACAGATCCCTGCTAAATCAATATACCACTTTAAGTACAGGACAAACTTCAAAAAGCCTTAATCTGTAGGTTATTCACACTACAGGGGAATTTTAAGTATTCATGATTGGGTTAGAAGACAGCTCACTTTGAATTGACATAAAAATCTATCCATAAATTGTTAACAGAAGTTAATTTACAGATAGAATTTTTATGTCAACTCACAGTTTGCCTGTTGCACTCCATTGAAAAGGCAGAAAAAGTTTTTCAAAAAGATCTTTCACCTATTTGATTTAACTCTAAAAGTTTTTCTTTGTGCCACAGCACTGTTCAGTAGTCAACAAATTAATAATTACTTAATGAAATTTATTGTCATTGGAAGTCTCAGTCATGAAGAGACCAACATGTGTGCATGTCTGATGACATTTTTAGCAGGTAATGATTGTCTTGTTTTTTTCAATTAAATTACTCAGATGTTTAAGGCTGAGTGCACATTTATATGTTTGCAGAATCTGGGCAAGGCCAGATATCTGAAGGAGGATCTGTTGATAAACGGTGGAATCTGTGTCCTCCAAAGCCCAAGGCAGGTATTCACCAACTCCTTAGTCTTCCTTCATCACTATTATCAAAACGTTTATCTTTGGTACTACACTTGCTGGCCCCTTTCTCCCTCTTTTAAAATCTATAATATGATTTTAGTGAAGCAAGGTCTCTAAGGAGAGGCAATATCTTTTATCAGAGCAACAGATACATATCTCTTTAGAGCATCAGGATGACAACAACACAACCACTACAATTTCATTAGTCATTTTAACAGAATTGAAATAATGGCCATGACCTCAGACAAAGCAGTTTGGGTACACTTGTTTCCTGTGGAGATCTTACAATGTACTATAATCCTGCACTAACTTGTCTGTCTTTATTCAATTCTATGTATCTTGAACGAGGCATAAAAAACCCTCCTTGCTTTCCTTTTTGCATGATGAAATGGGTACTACCATAAAGTGAACAAATTTTAATCTGCTATGTAACTGGCAGAAGGTTTTCAACAAATCAAATGCTACTTCAGAGCTTGGCTCACAGTTGGTTTTGGGTTTTTTCTTTTGTTGCTATTGTTGTGAGTTTTCTGGGGAAGGGATGGGGTTTTTTTAAACCTCTTTTCACGCTGTTTTTCAGTATTCACAAGTATGACTTCATTGACTTCCTTATTTCACCTTAGAACTGCAGCCTGTTGCATCTGAGATGGTCAGATTCTGCAGTGACCTAAGAAGTCTTGCTGCTCTGGCCTGGGAAGATGCTGAAAGAGGTTACATTTACTAATTTTGTGTACGTAGCTGTGTAGTCAAAGGTAAATCTTGAACCACCTAACACATACGAAGCCAGCACTTGAGGAAGGGCAGCTCCTGCACTCTCAGATATGATTTAATGAATCTTGCAGGGGTTTTGACAGAAATGTAATTTGCCAAACACAGCACATTTTTCACTGCCAATTAATTAAACAGCCTTACTCAGAAGAAGTGTCCAGTAAATTAAAGAGCTGCAAGCATAGACCTTTACATCATCTAATTGTACCACAAACTCAGCTACTGAAACAGATATGCCTGGTTATTTAAAAGGCTATGTGAAAAGCAGCTTCAATATGTTGTCCCTCCTGCTATTCCTTAAGTTTGACTTATATTTCTTTCTCACTGCTCTTCATTCTCATGTGACTTCCACAATTACCCACTGACAGCAGTGAGACACAGTTCCCAGCTCCAGCTATCAATGCCATCAGCTATCAGTGTGATGTGCTCTGTGTGTCAAAAGTTCCCAGAATTAGTCCTCAAAATCTGTCTCTCTCAAATTAGTCTTTATCCTTCCATCTCAAAATTCAGAAACCTCTTTATCCATCCCTGCTTACTGTTTGTAACTTCACAAGTATGATTTCAAATCCTGGCTGCAAACAGCCATGGAAGATGAGCCAAAAGAGTGTTCCAGGATGAAAAGAAGTGAATTATGCAGACCAGAAGAGGTGATTCTCCAGCCAAAGGTCTGTAAAAGCAATGCATCACTTGAACCCTATCCACCTAAATCATTTCACATGTTTTCAGCACACAAGCCAGGGCTCTGTGGGGTTTTGAGCATGCAGAAAGTAAGTTTCTGGGCTCTTCCCAACCATGAAGCTTCATAAGTTTCTCCTGTAAACAAGCATTGCTTTAGGAAACATAAAAGAATGGTATTCCTCTTTATAAAGCAGCAGTAAGAATATGTGTGCCAACATGCCCTGTGAAAAATTCAGAAAGGGTTGTAACACTGCACACTACCTGTTTTTGTGGGAAAGAGACAAGAGAAGGGCTTCTTGACAACTTGACACTTTCTAATGGCTTCCAAGAATCCTGTATTTTGTTTTCATTACCCAGCTTTATCCTGTCTCACTCAGGAAACAGAATAACATGAAATTTGGCTCTCCACATATTAAAACTAAACTTTGAAAACTATGGCCATTTAATTTTTTTTTAAATCTTAATCATTTGAGTTCTTGACATTTACTCATTTGAGAATAAAATAACCATGCAATTTTTTTATCATCTTTGAGACTAATCCTCTTCCTGAAACTACTAAATCAGGCCATGAGAATTTTTCATCTAAGAAACAAAGAAACACTAACACAAAGCTCTTCTCTGAGGAGTAATAAGGGCTAACAGGCTGAGGCAGAGATACGCACTTTCTGAAACTTTCTTGTTGTTGGAAGCCCTGTAAATAAGCCACCATTTGCCATAATAAAAAAACATTTCCCTGCTACTCAGGAAACTTGCACTTCTTAAAAGAAGCAAGCAACTTGCAGACATGCTTTTAAATGTAGCAGCTTAGGAGTTTCTCCTGCCTTAACAGGAAATCTCACATACCTTTTCTAGAAGAATATTATTAATAATATCCTTTAACATTTTGCATTTGGAATAATGAAATTTGAAGGCAGCTATATTGTTCATTCAGATTGGGAAAGTTTTCTATCCCTTGCATTGCACAAAGTTGCTTCCACTGTATACCAGCTACTATGAAAATTAAAACATTCACAATTGTGGAGCATTCCCATGCTGTGACAATGAAATCTGTAGGCCATCAGCTAACTTGTACATTCAGCCTTCAAATTAGTGACTTTACCTTTATACCATCCAAACACTCATAATCAAAACCCCCTCCATAATTTATAGAAGAATTTGGTTTGGGAGGGATCTTAAAGATCATCTGCTTCCAATTCCCCTGCCATAGTCTGGAACACCTTCTATTAGACCAGGCTGCTCAAAGCCTCATCCAGTCTGGCCTTGAACAATTCCAGGGATGAGACATCCACAGCTTCTCCAGGAAACCTGTTCTGGTGCTCCACCACTCCCACAGTGAGGAATTTCTTCCTAATACAGAGCTCTCATTTCTGTCTCACTCTACAGTCACATGGACTTCAGTGGTTTTAGTAGCTGAGACTTCACCTGAGAAAAAGTTACTCCATGATTTTAACTGAGGTTAATGTTTGAAACTGAAAGTTCATAGTGGTTAGAGTTGAATTAAGTAATCAACACACATTCACCCGAAAACTATGAGTAAGTTGTACTAGGAGGTTCTGTAATACACATTTTACTTTATTCTCCAGAAAAACTTGTTTTTTGAGCTGTATCATGGACAGACTGCATTGCCATGATGCAGAAATTATTACTGTGTATAAGAATAAGACTCAGACTGTGTTCACAGTGAGTAATAGATTTTTAGGTCACTCATGTTTTAGAAGTCTTTGTAAAATTCATATGGTTTCCCAGCCACAAATAATGTATATTTCATACTTGCTTTATCGTTCTTCTTCTGGAGGTAATTTGATTTAGTGTGCTTTAAATGAAGGATTCAAAGTAATTTGTAATCTATTCCTGGGCAATTTTGCTTAAAGCACAGTGATAAAAGCTGTGCCATTTGTTAACAAGGTTTTACTAAGGTAACTAAAAGTAAAGTTACTAAAGTAACAGCTGTTGTCACCAGTGTCTCTGGATTATCTCCTCTTAATGAACTGATTCCAGGGGTCTTCCTTTCTGGAGTAATTTAAATAATGTAAATAACCATATTCAGCTCACTGTTAAAATTTAGGCAGCTGGCTGTTTGTATAGTCATCCTGTTTTGGGGTGCTTTTTGTGGCAGTTGACCCTTGATCTAGGTCCCACCTAAGCTGCATTTTTTAATGTGATAACATTTCACATGGACAGTAAAAAAACCACACTACATTGCACTGTTTGCTATTTATTTCTGAACCAGCTCTGCCGTTCTTTTATTGCAGCAGGAAGTTTATTGCCACAGAAGCCTCAGTGAAAAACCACACAACTGAGCTTCAGTAGGGCAAAAATTGGAAAGCAGTGACTTTTAGTATCACCAACAGCTTTTGTACAGACAGCTATGAAGCACAGAAAGTGCCACAGTTTTTAGACTTTAATGAGGCTGCATGTCATCAAATGTATGGGAGACACTTTTTTCAGACAGCTCTGCAAAACGAGGACCTAATGGATGCTCAGAGAGGTAAGGCCTGAAGAATTGCTTTAGGAAAAAAAAAAAAAAAAACAAAACTCTATTCAAACACAAACCCCATTTCCAGGCAAGGTTGCTCCATGTTGAAGACCATATCTGTTAGATTTAGTGTGTGTCTTCATAAAGGAAGCATTACTTGAAGTACAGTTATTCCTAATGCAATTTGCAGGATATACGTCACCAGGATCACAATTTTTAATTTTTCTGAACCTTCGTGCACTAAATGTACACAATAATCTATCCCAACTCTGTGCCTCCAACTCTCCTTGCTACATTGAGGTGAACTAAGTTTGCAAAACACATTCATGAAGGTTTAGGTATTCTTCTCTCCGGAACCCTCACCAAATCTTGAGAACCAATCACTGTATTTCTATCCTACATCCTAGAACAGGACACAGCACCAGTTCTTTCTGCATGTGCAGCACCAACTTTGCTCTTCAGTTTCAGTCATGCTCAGCTCTGACAAACAAGCCTTTCAGTTGGGGGTTTCGGGATTTTATCTGTTTTTAATTTTTACCTGTATTACTTATTGTGTATAAATTCTGGAATGCACAGATCAAGAATAACCAGCTTTTCTGGTGCAGTGAGCTTTCCCCTAAAAATGCTGTAAGACACAAATGACAAAGTTCATAGGGTAAAGGGAAAAATAGCTATAGGAATAATATGTTCTGGTTGCTTTTCCAGGGTCTCTCCCCTCCACGCTGAAGAAGTGGTCAGGAAGCTCAGACCAAATAATGATCTCAAACCCACTGGTGTCACAGTGGATTACAAAATTAATGTGCATCAACCAACCAGACACCCACAAGCAGCTTGAAGCACCAAAATTACCACTTGTTGAGCACAGCTTACAGAGAACATTTATTTATGCAGTCCTCAGGCACACAATGAGACTATTTCTTCACCATTTTTCTACTTTAATTACCTAATTTGTCACTCTTGAGTTCCTGGAGCTCTTCAATGTACAACAAAGTAAGAGTACCACTATGTTATCAAAATTCAGTAAAGTACTTGCAAGTGAAATAATTGTTCCAAACTCACACTTTAACCAACTGAGTTTACATCACATCACAGACCCAACTAGGTCCACCTAAAAGAGGAGAAGTTAATCATTGCAACAATTACCTTATCACTGCAATTATAGCAAAGATCAGCTTGTTTATCAAGCTGATAAAAAAGGTGATAATAGCTTTTTCCAGTGTGATATATGTATAGATGTGTGGCTAGGAAGAACAAGAACTGTTATTTTTTTTTTTTTAGAAAACATTGAAAGAAATGATTTTTATTAAAATGGACAATTTTTTGCATCTTTAGAAATAAGCACTGAATTGAAAAGATCAAAGAGCATTGGATAAATAGACAATATTCCTGATGTCTTTAGTAATTAAGCACTGCAATTACTGCAGAAAGGGTACCAGCCCCTTTTAGTTCACCTCAGATAAGTGTTTCATAACACTTATCTTGCTGCTGTCTTTTAAGTGGTTTATTATACACTGCAATAGCTGTGCAATCTAATTGAAAAATACAGGGAGGAGGGCTTGCATAGGTTTTTGTTTTGTTTTGGGTTGGGTTTTTGGGGTTTTTTGTTGTGCTTGTTTTTTCTGTTGTTTTTTGGAGGCTTTTTGTTGGCTTGTTTGTTTTGATTTTGGGGGTTTGTTTTGTTTTGTTTTGAATCTTGTTTTGCTTAATCTGAATTGCTTGGTAACCAAGTTTGGGTTTGTTTTTTTTTTTTAATGAAGTTTTTTTCTGTCATTAAAAACTCAGTTCAAATTGCACTGATATTTTAATGCACTAGGTGGCATAATGATATTCAATATTAGAGAAATTAAATTATTCATCAGCACCCAGAAACTTTGTTGGATAACAGAAGCCACCCTTTCTGCCAGATAGTAAGTCCTATGATAAATTTTGAACTGATAAGGTTGATAATACTTTTAACCCCCTTTAATGTTCTTTGGAAGAGTACTTCAAAATTTGAAAGGAAAAAACTATTCATACTAAAGACAATTATTTATGAATTGAAAGCCCTTGAAGGTAGGGAATTCAGTTAAAAACCCTTTAAACTCTGTTCCAATCCTGACTGTGATCAAGGTAACCCTGAACAATTTTACCTGTGTCCAGGATTAAAGCAGATCAAAGAAACGTGAGCTTGAGGGTGTTTGCTTTTTTGGGGGCTCCTGTTCCATCAGCTTTGATAGGGGCCACACAAAACACATGTTGATGCTGCCAAGAATTGGACCGGGTGACTTGAATCAATCTTTTTCATTTCCAACTCTATTAACTCCACGATTATAGTGGACACAATGAAAGATCCTTTTAGACCTATTCTGGTGTCAGTCTGAATCAGAATTATGTCAAAAAAAAAAAATTAAGTCATCTTCATTTACTGTAAACTCAGAGACTTGCTTTTTGCTGCAGGTGTTCAGTCAGAGTTTGCTTGAATTCGGGGCAGTAAATTACAAGACACGTCAATGTAAAGAGGCAGTGAAATCATTTATCATTAACTTGAAGAGGCCATTATTCAGCTGAGGAAGATGACTGCTTTATGGAATACAAAGGATGAGATCATGATTTAGTGACCAGAGGTGTTCATTTTCAAAACATAGCAGTATGTAGTGAATGTGAGAAAGGAAAGGAGCCTAAGAAGTTGAAATAATTTTATGTGGATAATGTTTTGATGTTGGCCATCGCAGTTAAAAGTAGCTTTTATGAATGCAGCTGCTGATTAGCAGACACATTTTTTGATTGACTAATGACTGTATCTGTGTCCCATGTCTTTCTGTGCAACTAAAACTATCACAAGCTGCAGCACTGCAAACAGAAGGAGCCCTGTCAGACCATCAGGAAAGAATTTATACCTCTAAAGCCTTCTGTCTTTTAAGGATAATTTAAACAGTTCAGTTTCTAAAGACTTTAGAGACTCCAGAAAGTCCAGAAAATATAACTTCTCTAGTTTATTCTTTTTTGATACAGTCACTAACATGTTTACCTGTTTTACAAAATTATCCTCACTTCACAAGCTTATTTTTTGCAAAGATAATAGCCTAATGCTATTGCTGGGAATAATTTTTTGAAGACTGAAGATGTGTTCAGCACAGAAAAGGTGAGCATATTATGGAGCACAGTTAGAAACACCATCAAATTATAATTTCTGGAAGAGATTAAAGACAGGGCTTCTCTATTTTGTGACACAGTCAGTAGGGAATCCTGAAATGCCTACCTTTTCCAGCTGGTGCATCCCTTCCTCTACACAGCAAATTGATGCCAGCGTTCTCAGGGTCTGGGGATAAAGGCACCTGAAAAAATCCTGGCGACAGATCTTGAAGAGAGCAACGACACCTCCTTCCTGCAGGGGAAAAACAGCCATCAGGAAAGTAGGACTAGAGGTTTCCCTGGTACTTAATCAAGATGGGATGGGGAGCAGATTCCTTTAGTAGTTTATCCAAAACAGCTCTCTTAACAACACCAACAAGGAGGATGTTAAGCTCACACAGAGAACTCAAGTGGATTAATGCTTGTACACTAAGTGATGAAAAGGTAATACAGCCTCAGTAGGAGGTGTGCTTAAGTGATTGACTTCTGCTAGTTACAAGCTCCATTTAAATTAAACCTGACATTCCTGCAAAAATTACAAAGAACCATCAATAGGTGGCAATTAGAGTGACATTTAAATTATCCTTCAGCCATATTATTAGTTTTAAATAGATTTTTGTTACTATGTATTTCCCATTCCTCCACATTTCTGAGCTCTACACAAAATTTACTTAATGCTAAATTTATGAACAGGAAGGTCATGTGTTTGAAGAGGTACTGAAAATAATGTGGAAACAGGTGTCAAATTCTTAACAGATACAATCCAAATATTGATCCTCATTTCTGAGCTCCACACAAAATTTACTTAATGCTAAATTTATGAACAGGAAGGTCATGTGTTTGAAGAGGTACTGAAAATAAAGTGGAAATAGGTGTCAAATTCTTAACAGACACAATCCAAATCTTCATCCTCTACTAAATAAAATTAGGATTCCTAAAAGTTTTTCTTTAAATACTATAGTGGAAAAGACTTAATTTCCAAAACAGCTTGTAAACACATGTTTTAGTAAATCTCATAACAGATTTAAACTTATCAATAAATACCAACAATGTTGCACTTCATGTGGTGGGGTTTTAATTATTGTTAATTTCAAAATGTTCTGCTATCAGGTAGACTACATATGTCTTTTATGATGTAGAATCAGACATATAATGAAGATGAAAGCATTTAAATCATTGATGACAGATGAAAGATTTCAGACTAAAATATTCAGATTACAGCAGTAAATTAAAAATAGTTGAAATCATGGACCTAGTAAAAACTGCACCCCTTTTTAAAGCCTATTTCAGTAGACTTTGTTTAATAATATTTTTAGAGTCACAGAAATAATCTATTTCTTCCTCAGCCATTTTTCCCTCAACCATTATTTGAAAACTCAACAAGTTATATAGGCTTTAAACCTCTGGGCTACAATTCAGACTTTATTCATTTTCAGAATTCTATATTTTTGTACTAGTTCTGCTTGAATACAGTAGGGGATAATAGAGGAAGCAAAACCCTCTAACAAAAAAATTATACCAAGTCAAATAGAACTAGACAAAATTAATTCTTCAACATATTTTCCAGATAGAAGTTTTAGATCATGTCCTCACTGGACATTTTTTATCTAGTACTGCTATATATAGCCTAATGCAGAAAGATATTTCTGAGCCCTTAAATTAAAAAAGAGGCAGTACACTAACAAAAAAGTTTCAGTCATGTTTTTCCTTCCACAAAAGGATACTGATATATCACCCAAACAATAATTAATTTATCTATCAAAAATATAGGGAAAAAGCTGTTGCACTGTCATTTCCAAGCCAAAGGTAACCGTTTTGTTTGAGTTTTTTGCTTTAAATTTCACTATTAATTTGATTTTCCCACAGTTCAATTGAATCAGGGATGATCTGATTCTCTGCTTTAGCCATAACAAGCAGAAGTTTGTGGACAAATCTAGTAATGCTCAAGTGATGTTGGCACATTTGCTTTCAGCCTTTTCTATGCCAAATGGGGGCCTTGATTTTACCTTTGATGGACAAGAAGTGATTTATCACTGCATTTGTCAGGAGGAGATCTGTACTCCTTATTTTGTGCCCCGTGGGCCATTACTAAGCTGTAAAATATTGACCATGAGTAACAAAATGAGAAATCTGTAAGTGAAATATTGGACAGGTGGAAAATACTGAGCCCGATTCCATGGCTTGCCAAAACCAGTCCCCTCACTCGGATCAGAGCATTTCTCAGAACTTATTCACCTTTTTCAAGATTCATCCCCTGTGTCTTTTGCAATGATGCCAAACCATTCCATCTGACAGGGACAGACGTAAATTGGTCACAGGTAAACATTCAGAGGAAGAGAAGGACACTTGCTTTACTACTGGATGACCTACTTCTCTCCTGTACTGCATTAACAGGAATTCAATTCTGTGGGATGCTGCTCAAAAGGGCTAGGTTCAGGTAATGAAATCACCTGAAAAACAATCACCAAAATTACATTCATTGAGTGAATAAAGAGGGGAAGCAAAAAGGCATCTGTTTCTAAGGTGGAATACTTTGCAGTTCCAGCCTGAAATGACACAAAGCGCTGTAAATTTTCATCAAGGCTTTGACAACACTGACAATTATCTTGACAGATGATCTCCAAAGAGATCGTCATCATAAATACTTGCTAGAAAAGGAACTGGCATATAAAGAAGGTAAGGCAAGATGCATTAGAAGCTTCTCAGAGCAAGTGATCTGCTGTACAGCCACAAGGAATTCCAATAGTCAGGTATTCTCCAAAGGGGATGTTAGGAGATATGAATTTGTCCAGTTTTTTTTCCTTTCTCTTTTGCAGCACTCTTTGTCTATCACAGCCACTGTTCAATACAGTTGGTATTGGACTCTATTATCACTAAAATGAATTTTTTTTAAAATTGCTATTTTCTTTATCACTCTATGACCTATTTATTG
The DNA here is from genome assembly GCA_013400315.1 of Bombycilla garrulus. Lineage (NCBI taxonomy): Eukaryota > Metazoa > Chordata > Aves > Passeriformes > Bombycillidae > Bombycilla > Bombycilla garrulus. Next base: position 41,038 of record VXBU01006582.1, read on the forward strand.
TAACTCAAACAGATTTTTACCCATTCTTCTGGTTGCTACAAATACAAAAAAATCTATTTATAACCTGTTTGCTCCAAGTAATGCTGATTTTCTTATCTTGTCTGTGCCATTACTCATTTTTATTAAAGAGCTTAGGTTTTATCTCTGACAGCTAGTGAGAACTACTACTGGCTGCCAGGGTGAGTCAGCAACATGATTTTTTCACAGCAGATTACAAAGTTACATGCTAAAAAAGAAAGTGTCAAAGAATGCCTGTAGGTGGAATAAATTTATGGGTGATGCTTCAGCACAGAGGGCAGCATTTGATAGCCTTTTTTAATTTCTGTAAAATATCAGCAGAGGATGGGGGAGAAGAAGAGAGATGACTGAAAAAACCTAACAGCAGTGTTCCACAAAATCACACTTTGTCATGGAGAGTAAGACTTCAAGGTTCCAGGGACAAATTTGTTGAATTTCACTTTCCTGATAAACAAATAATCTCTCTGCCTACTTTTGATGAAGGATACAATGAGAGGTCTCGAGGGAGCTATGGATTTCTATGAAAGATTTTGAAGTCTTTGCATGACTTCAATCCTTTTTTACCCTCATAATGGCTGAGAATAATTTCAGATTTTTGTTGTTGTTTATTTTCTGTATTGAAATCACCCTGAACTTCCACTGTCATAGCTAACTAAAGCCAGTGCCCCTCTCCTCCTTTCTGCTTCAGAGATTGCGGAACCTGTCACAAATGAAACTTGAATTACAGCACGAGCAGCATTTCATGTGTTATCTGCTCAAAAATAGGAAATGTCACGAAGTCTGCAAACAAGAAATAAAAAACATACTTTATTCATATTGGGAGCTTTTGGAAAGGTGCAAGTTAACCTCCAGTGCAAGCAAAGCTCAGTACTGTTAAGTTTCTGTGTCTGAACAAAGCTCTTTACCCATTGGAAATTCTGGTCTGTTACAGTTCCTCTGCCCCCTTGGTCGCTGATGCAGGTGACTGAGACAGTACAGAGGCTGAAGGATAATGGTCAGTCGGGACAAATGCATTTCCCAGTGCACAGGACAGACAGAGGCACAGGACAAGTGATACAATCACTGCTGTAATTTGGCAGCCAAACACCACTTAGGGTTCTTCGCATAAGGGGATGCATTTCCTCAGTTGTAAACCTGTGACACACCCAGGTTTTAGCAATGTATTAGCTTACTGATTTATGAAAGGTCAGACTTCACTTCTGCTAAATTAAACTGTTATGGAAGTTGTAAAATTATAAAAAGCCTAGAACCAATTTTCTTTCATTTGTTAATTCTGCACTTCCTCATACTCAACATTTTAACATTGTTTTTGGGTACCACTGAGTGGAGCTCAAATACCAATTTAGAAAAAAAATCAAACCTCTCTGACTGTTGACAGAATCTACAACAGGTTTCCGAGTCTGGCTTGTTCTCAGCCTTCAGAACACAGGAGTACCTTTTAGGGTGTAAATATCCATCTAAAGGCACATCAGAAGTAATTAAATGCTGCTGTCTAAACCTGCCTCTGAGTAGGACAAGGAATTGGCACAGCACTACACAAGCAATCGCTGTGGGAGGCAGGTTTTCCTTTTTCTGCATGCCCTGTGGTTGTGATTATCCTGTCCTCAGCAAGACACTATGTCCCACCTTTTTTAAGACCCAAGTGTCCTCGAAGGTGCAAACTCTGCAGGGATTTCCAGTATAATGGATCTCGACAGAATGACTCATTTATATCAAAATTTAGAACCAGCTACTCAGTAAATGAGAACACACATTGACAGAAGTAACTGCAACTATGCACTTGTATCCTTTTGTAAAAGGATGAAAATGAATGCAAAGTATTTCTAAATTTGCATCTTTAATATTATCTCTAACTCTTCCATACACACAGCTGAAGAGGTCCTGATGTTTCTCTGTACAGTCTGCCACAGCCTATTGTAAAGTTTCTCTCCATTTACATGGCTGGTATTTAAAAAGCACTCTCAGGAGAGACACTAAAAAGAGTTCCCAAAATTATGGACTGATAATACCTCAGATGGCAGAAAGACAACTGGAACTGAAGCAATGCTGAGAAGCCTGCTGGAGCTGACCATCCTACTGAGGCTGCTTGCAGAGGTATTGGGCTTTATTAAAGATTGGAGGGATGTGGTCCTCTTTAGAAAAAGATACCTCCATGTGACAGTTGTGGTGGTAAACTGTAGAGTAAGACTTGAAAAAGCACCACAAGAAGAGGAAAAAGTAGTTTCTCTGAGTAAATTGTGCTGCTCTTTAGTGAAACGAGTTTCTTGTATTGCTAGTTTGCTTTGGAGTACTCCACACAGCCCTTACCTTGGCTATGATGCGGCAGAGGTGAGCACCCTCCTGGGCAAGGCTGAACAAACTGCTGATGGCCGACTCTGTGACGTACACACTGCCCGAGAGCTCTATCTGCCTCAGCAGGTTCTGGGACAAAAACAGGAGGAGTCAGACTGACAACACACATTTGTCATTGCCTTTGAGCAGATGTAACCAAGGAGAGTGGTATTTAAAAACAAATATTTACAGGGTAAGACAATGGGTGAGAACATTTGGTATGGAACTGTCCAGCTATTTAGTAAATTGTTATTATGTTTGATCTAGGATTGAACCAGAACTTTCAGAAGGCAAGAAATTTAGTTGGTGTAGAAGCTGAATCACATGGTGATACAAGGTATCCACCTTATCATGAGTATTCCTACACCCTTTTTTACACTACCTTCTAAGGCTCTGGGTTCATCACTACTCTCGTCAAAACATCACTGCCAAATAGACATTCTTATAAAGAAATATAGTTTATTTCTCCAATGTATGAAATAAATTAAATATTTGTTAATCTTTGTAAATAATTATCTTGCTTTTGCATTTGCATCATTGCAGATTTAGAGAAGCATAGCTGTGAAAGGAACATGAAGTCTATTTCATTTTGTATTTCTGAAGAAAGATATACAATCACTAGACTAATTAATTCTATTTCCTAAGAGGAAGAAGGTAAGTATTTTTGTATTTAATCTAACTTTGAAAGAAATGCAAGGAAGTATCCCACTTTTTACACTGTTATTTATACAAAATGCAATTACCTTGCCTTTAAGAGGCTCTGTTCTTCCACCTTTAGCATTAGAAAAAATGCTCCATAATAATGCATTGGAAAAATGCTCCATAAAATACATAGCTTAAGAGTTCACAATTTGATATGAACTTATCTGGATTAAATCCTGCTACACTGATTAGGAAAAAAAAAAGCTCTTTATACAATTTAACCTGAAATCTCCCACAGACACTTAGACTGCTTCAGAGCAGCAAACTACCCCCAGACAATGTGTTTTTATGGCAGAAGTGGGCACACAGCCTGACTGAATGGCTCAGAAAACTGTTCATAAATTTGTTTTTATTAATGGGTTCCATTCCAAGTCCTTCAGCCACACAAATACACACAAAATGATGTGGAATCAATAAATACACTCCCTTAAAAGAAATAGGGAGTAGGATTTGATTTGTGTCAGTAGGTGCCAAGATGCCCAAAGGCAGAAATATCAGCAGTGAAGAACTGCTCTTCAGACTGAAAAGAATTAACATCTTAACAATGGTAACCTACTCACTGAATTTGAAATATGAAAAGTTATTTACACACTTCAACTCACACATTTCAGTAGTTCTCATAAATCCCAACCAAAGAGCATTAGGAATTAGCTTATTACTTTGACTGTAATTCTGCAAATATATTTGGGATATTCTCACCTCCTAGTAATAACCCTTTAAAACTAGAAGGGATGTTTCTGAAACCACTACAACTATTTTTTGCTATCCTAACACATCAAGATATGCTAGGGTTTAACCAATAGCATGCATTAATTTCGTTCTGGCATTGTAATAAACACTTTTTAACTATTTGTGGTCACTACACATCTCCTTTCCTCTTTTTCTGCTGCAACAATACAAAATTTCAGCATAACATCGATAAATTATGCGAGCAGAATTACATTTGAGGATTTTATATGTGAGAAAGACAAGAGCACGCAAAGGGAAGGGGGGAAGGTTAGACTTGCAAGCTGCTATTATTTCAATAAGCATCTAATGGAAAAAAAATAATGCATTTGCAGCCTCAGAGTAATTACTCAGCGTATTTCACAGAATCACAGAAAGGGTAAGGCTGGAAGGGACAACCAGAAGTCATCATTTAGATGCCTTGCAAGAAAGATGCATCAGGAAGAATAAATAACATGGTGAGCCAAAAGATAATTTTGTTTGGGATTTGAGGTTATTGGAGAATTTGAGAATACAAACACCTAAATCTCATTGCAACCTATTTGAGTTACTGATCATTACTTTGTTGAAAACTGAGAGCTGTAATTCTAATCCTCTTAATCACGGAATTATGGAATGGCTTGGTTGGAAGTGGCCTCTAAAATAATCTAGTTGTCACCTCCCTGCCATGAGTAGGGACATCTTCCACTAGATCAGGTTTCTCAGAGGCCTCATCCAACCCAGCCTTGGATCCTTAATGGTTGATTGACCTCAAGATTCAACAATTCTGGAAGACCTTTTTGGTCTGGGTTTTTTTACTATAAACTAACCTGTGCCTCTTGTGTTAAAACCAGCTCTATCAGCTGGCCAAAATATTGGGCAACAGTCGTGAGAGTTTCATTAACACAAGATTTCATGGACTTCAGAATCTCTTCATCTTCAGTCTGCAAGCACCTGAAAAGAATGAGATGGGAAAGGAATGAAGGAAAAAAGACGCAACAGACCTGATTAATGCAACAGACCTGATTAATGAAGGGATTTCAGTCATTTTCATTTCTTTACCTTTTTTTTAATAGTTTAATAATAGCAGGATAAGGATGAAGAAAGAAATGTGCATCCGGATGAGTTAAAGAGCATAATCAAAAATAAAATTGGGCTCTCTGTACAGAAAGATATATAAAGCACCTTTACAGAGTTAGTACAGGTATCCTGTAACCAGTGATGTTCGGCTGTAATTGAAGAAATGAGATAAAGACAGAAAACTTTATACAAGTCAAATAAAATAATGAATACTTCCTCACAGAAATGCATTCATTTGTATTGTCAGAACACCTTCCACCCAGGCAGGCCACTGTAACGGAAGATCCAGTTTGGGTGATCAACCTCTCTACCTGCATACAGGTCACCTTTTCAGCTTTACCTGCCTGTCAGCCACCTATATCAATTTTTGTCAAAAAGACAAGAAGGGAGAGGGCTCATTTGGGACAGACACTTTGACATTGGAGATCATTAGTAAATCAGTGTGTCTTATAGTAGAATACAAAATACAAATATGAGCTGTGTGGGTTTGGCCGAAAGCAATAGTTCTCAAAATAATGTTATTTCCTGGTAATTAGATGGTGGTTTTTCCCTGATGATATCCCCAAAACAGAATGACTTGCACAATGTTTAAAGTAAACCAAAAAGAGTGATTGAACTGTGCTGGAGGAAATGAGTAAATTATGTTAGAAAGTGGAAATAACATGAGAAGAATTACAGAGACTTATTTTTCCAGTCTCAGGATTCCAGAGTGCAGGGAGATGAGTAAACTTACAACTACACTTAAAAAGAATTTGTATTTACTTCGGTTTGGTTTACAGCGTGTGGATATGTTCATACAGGAACACATAGTAAGAGTCTCAAAGCCTAGTTTTCACACCAGCTGAAACCCTGACTCCACAAAACTAGAAGGGAACTTTGTCACTGATATCTGCCACAGCCAGGCTTTCCCCCTTGTGGTCTGAAAGTCCTGAAAAATCCACTTGCATGCAGCTTTACATCTATGTCAGACACTTTGTGCAACAGCAGATCCCATCTTCCTTTAGGATGCAGTGTAGGTAAAAGCAACTCACTTCATCCACCAGAGATTAATATTTAGAAAGCCTTGCAGAGTTACAGCAGCCTACTTCAAACAATTGAGGGTGTCTATGGATTTGTGCTTCTCATTAGAAGTCCTACACAATGAAACAGCAAAATTAATATTTCAACTAGAAAATTTAAGTTACCTTTCTGTGAATGCTGTGAATTCTGAACACTTGCCTATTAAAAGTTTTTCAAGCTGCAGAGAGAGCAAGAGAAAGTGGTTTTAAAGTTATATCCACATACACAATTCCTTTACAAAAATAAGTAATCCTTGTTTGTTAACCAAAAACCCTCTCAAAACATAGTATTTCATATGAACACCCTTGATCTACTTTTCTGAATAAAACAGGTAGTGATAAAACTGAAGTTAACAAAAAAGTAGCATTTTTCTACATTTTAAATGCAAAGGAACTCACAGATGGGATGTCAAAATACTTTAGTTCTGTAGTCCTCAAAAGCGAAACATTTTTCCATGCAATTTGTCAACATTATTAACATTCAGAATAGCCTATGATAAAATAGGATCCAAATTAAGTCAAGAATATTTCCTTTGCTGAAAAGGGACTGGAAAATCTTAAGGGACCAGAACCAGTATGTAAGAACTTACAGACTGTTTCAAGCAAATTTGAATTATTACAACAAAATAAAAAAAATCAAAAAGTTTGAGAAACATGACATCAGGTAAGGCATCTTCTCACCTGGTGCATTTCTTCTGAAGAGCTCCTGGTGAAGGTGTTGTACTCATTTATCATGGAATGCACGTGGCAGTTGACTCTCACTGTCATGCTGTGGACCCTCTGCCACCTGTTCTTCTCCAGCTTCTGAGCAATCCTGGTCAGCTCTGTGCTTATGATCCAAGCCCTCTTCAGCAGAAGCTGCAAGCTATCACAAGTGCTGTACTGTGAGGAAAGGATGAGTTCATTTTGTTCATCCTTCTCAATGCTGATGGGCTTGGACTGGAGAATGCACATACATTCACAGTCTGTCATCAGCTTCAGGTCTTCCATCCATCGCTGAACAGAGTCCACCTGGATCAGGTGCATGCTGGAAGGCAGAGAAGGAGAGGGAAGAATGAGGTGAAGCAAAACAACCTCAGAATAACCACCAGCAACACCATACAATGCACCCACTACTAGGTTGAAATTGATTGACAAAAGGCAAATAATTGAACAAACAATTTGCTTGCAATGGGAGAGTGAAACACTTAGCTCTTTATTCCAAAAGCAAGTTCTGGATTTCTAATCACTTTTACACCACATATCCTGCTATACGCGGGCGTCTGCCCTGTCCCGGGCGACCCCACAGTGTACAAAAAGTCCTGTTTTCCAACCCGCCTTGCTGAAGGAGTAGTCTGGAGTCGTTGGCTCGTGTTCTCAAGGCAGTTTATTAATTTCTTATCAAAAGTAGATTTCTCTGCCCTGACACAGACAACACAGCAAGGCATCCAGAGACACACTGCCCGCCCCGGGTCAGCTTCGTCCCTTTATACTATCACCTACATAAACTTTATTTACAACTACTTTCCAATCACTATCACCTATGTCGAACAGTGTCTTTCTACTCTAAACCAATCCAAAAGTGCCACCATCACCAAGAAGATGGAGGTTATAAAGAAGAACAAAGAAGAACAAAGACACACCCTGTTTCCTCCATCTTGTGCCTCAGACCCCCCTGTACAGATCTTCAAACCCCCTGTACAGAGCTTCAAACCCCCCTGTACATACACTCAATTTTTTTCTTTTAACTTATAACTACTACTATTTTTCTATCTAAACTTTTGTGACCTGAAATTCTTCATACAAAGTTGATAACTTATTTAATGAATTAAAATCAAAGCCACAGGCATTCTCAGTATCAATCCAGGTTTTCCAACACCTCTGGCAAGGCTGAAAAGCCTCCTGACCAGGGTTCCGGTCGTTCAGAGGTGTCATAGCAACCCCCTGGGTTCCAACAGCTATAAAATTATTCTGAAAAATCAGTGGATATTAGAGATAAGCTAAAAGAAATTTTGATTATGGTTTTTGGGTAAAATATTTCTTGTACATTCAGACTTTGATAGGGGAGAAGGAACAAAGTTATGGGTGTCTTTGCTTGTTGTTAGTGGGACTGTCAGGTTTTTCTAGACACTTGGTCTACCAAGTGCTTAAAATAAAACTTTACATTGCAGCATTTCTCCAAAGCCTCATCTCTCCAAAGCCCTTCCAAACTTACGCAGCCAAACTGAGACAGTGAACAATACTGCCAGAATATTCATTTGTTCCATGTCATAATCCCTGAAACTTGAGCTGGATTCTACTTCCTGACCAGACCTTCACCTTCCCGCTTATTTCTCATTGCTCTCTGTACAATTTGCACACTGACTTCCAAAGTGAATTTTTTACCCTACAACAAATACAATGTGAACCAGCAAGGCTGAAAAGCTCCTTGACAAGTGAACCCTGACACAAGGGCAGTGAGCCTCCACTTTGTGCCCTTGCACCCTCCAGCCAGTAAAATATGCTACCTGAGGCAGAAGTTGCACTGATTCTGAGCTCATTTTTTGAGGGATCACAGATTTCACAGTCTTGAGATGAAGATGCCTATTTTTTTTTCTTATAAGGCGTTCAGATCCTAATTAAAATACCTTAATCCTCACCCCAACCATATTAAAAGTTTCCAAAGAATAGAAAAACTAAAGGTAAAGAAGAGATTAGATTAAGTGAAAGCAAAAGAAAATTTAACTAATTTCTTTCAAATGTCTATTGGTTACCTAGAGTTAATATGACAGTGTAGTAGAGTGTTGTCTACCTTCTGGATACATGTGCAGATTTTATGATGCTGTACCAGAAAGGAAAAAAAAGGAAGTTTTTATTATGGTCCCTATTCTTTTAATTCAGATAATAATTTATTGCAACTCAGCAGGAATGTTCTGTGCTGTTAGATAAAGCCTTAGCGCTAGAACAAAATCTGCAATTACATTAGATAAGCTCAGGAGGACCAGGTGGAAGACTTTTTCAATTCTTGTGCTTCCATTTATACAGTGAGCACCAGCTGAACTCAAGAAATCTCCTGCCAGACCACTCCTGTAATATTCCATAAATTAAAAAAATAAGTTTACAGACACAGGAAAAGGAGGCTCACCTCAAGTATCATTTCATGTAAATTGACAGCAAACAAGATACAAGAGATCAGTTTCATTGATCCAATCTCCCTTTTCACAATATATGATGAAACTACTTTTAATTTCAAACTTTATAGGCTACTTCTATTTAAGGTCTTTATTTCACTCAGCTCTGAATACTGTGTAATTGCATTTCATGATCGATTGAGGCCTGCTTTTTTCTTGCTATGTGTAGTCTCCTTATTGCCTTTTTGGATCTGAAGCAAGGTTTCCTAATAAACAAAAACAACAACTTTAGAAGTTTGAGACCATGATTTATAACGATGTGCATCGTTTGCATGCAGAACAGGATAAATATTTGACACAGAGTAATGTATCTTTCATTTCCAAAGTGCACTGGGATAATTAATTAAATCTCTGTTTAGTAAGTACAAATAAACTTCTACATTGTAAGTTCACATGGACAAAAAACTAGAATAGAAAGTTAGCGAGGAATAAAAAAAAACCCCAAAAAAAAAACCAACACAACCAAAAAAAGCATAGATGTTAAAGAAACTCTCCTTGTTTCCTTCTGTTCCTACTAATTGCCAGAAGTACAACTGTAGAATGTTGGACATGCTTTCACTGAAACTTAGTATTCCTTAACTGACAACAAGAGCAAAAAATACCGTTCCTCTCCTTTTAGAGGACCACAGAAAACTCCCCCTGCTTATTATGTCAGCTTTTCTGACACATTGTTCTTTAAATTAGACATACATCATTATCACTCAAATGAAATACATAAATGATTCACCTTCATCCAAATCTCATTGTATTTAGAGAAAATCTTCTTAAGCATTCAGCAGATGAATTTGTAGACTCATTTTTTACATATTAAAATGAGGAAAGCAAAAAAGCATGATCATCCCTAATTAGCTATTAAGAATCATATTCCAGATGGAACTTGCTGAACTCAAAAAACAAGTTGGAAATTTCCATTTTGTCTCCCCATTACTGAAAAAAAATCTACACCTACAAAATAAAAACAATCATAATGGTTCAGACAAAACAAACAAACAAACTCTGTCTAGCCCATTATCCTGGTCCCAACATGCCCATTAGGAGATGCATAAGGAAAGATTATAAGAAGTGTGGCAAGAGCTGAGCAACCCCTCCTTCCCATCTTCTGGCAATTAGTGGCTTAGGAACTTCCTCAGCCAGAAGTTGTGTCTGAGTAGGATGTTTTTACAATTCATGAAACAAAAGTAGCCATTAATTCCTTTCTGAACTCAGTTAAGCTTTTGGCCTTTGCAACATCTAGTCGCAGTGTCTCACATTGCTTATTTTTTTATGGAAAAGTATTTCTTATTATTTATTTTAAACTTGCTGCCTGGAGATATGAACACAAACACTTTAGTTGCTGTGTTCTAAGAGATCCTGTAAATGAAATTATGGTTCTGTATTCACCCTCTTCAAGCAATTTATTATTTTCCATAACCCCATCTTCTCTAGGTTAATTTATTTCCATGGTAGAGAAATTCATTCTGTCTAGTCTGTCCCCTTATAAAAAGTATTCCAACTCTCTGATCATTCAGTTACTCTTCCCATCTTTTCAAAAAACGCTTTGCAGTTTCCCTCCGTCCCAAGATGTGATGGGGAAAACAGGACACAATATACAAGATTCAGGTAAATTTATACATTTGAAACACATTTTCTACACAGTCCCCATTTTTCAACAATTCCTAAATTAATTTTTTTTTACTAAAGTGTTTTCCAGAGAGCTGTTTTGTATTTACCTTTCTGAAAATACACCTATTTTGATTTCAGAATCTTTTCCATGAGTGATAATCTATAATGTAGAGTTCACTATACAAGTGGAGAAAGAAGTCATGCTTCCGTTCACTTTACCTCCTCAGATGTACTACTTTATGTTCATTAACACATAATTTTTCTAGCATGTTGCAGTCTTGTACTGTCCTGCTTTTATAACTATTTTTCAGGTCATTAAATACATTAAACAGGATTTGCTCAGGCATAAGAGACCTTATTTGTGTGATTTCCCACAGTTCTCTCTAATTTAGCAAAAGTACCTGGTTAACTGGCTCATACCCTGATGTTTATTGAATCATAGAATCATTTAGGTTGGAAAAGACTTCTAACACCACCAGGCCCAACCATTAACCCAGTACTGCCAGGTCCAGCACTTAACCCTGTCCTTGAGTGCCACTTCTATACAGCTTTTAAATACCTCCAGAAATGGTGACTCAAACACTTCCATGGGGAAGCATTCCAGTGCTTGACAACACTACCCATCAAGAAATTTTCTCCAATTTTCAATCTAAACCACCCCTGGGTTACTTTGGGGCCATTTCTTCTTGTTCTATCACTGGTTATCTGGGAGAAGAGATCAGCCCCCACCTAGCTCCATCCTTCTTTCAGGCAGTAATAAAAAGAGATATGTTTCTCTTCAGCCTCCTTCTCTCCAGGCTGAACACTCNATGTTCCTCCTCAGCTTCCTTCTCTCCAGGCTGAACTCTCCAGCTCCCTCACAGCTGATCGATTTAATAGTATCTCAGACTTGTGCTTGCTCCAGACCCTTCCCCAGCTCCATTGTCCTTCTCTGGACTCACTCCAGCCCCTCAGTGTCTGTCTTGCAGTGAGGGGCCCAGAACTGGGCACAGCACTCCAGGTGTGGCCTCACCAGTGCCCAGCACAGGGACAGAATCCCTGTCCTGGTCCTGCCAGACACATTATTCATCCAGGCCATGAGCAGCCAGTTTCTCCAGGAGAAAGTGTGGAAAATGGTGTCCAAGGCTTTACTGTTAGTCCAGGCAGACAGACAACAGCTGCAGCCCTTTCCTCATCCACCAAGTGGATCACCTTGTCAGAGGAGGTCAGGTTGGTCAAGCAGGATGTGCCATTCCTGAACCCCTGTCCAGGGGTTGTCCTGCTTGTCCAGGATGTGCTGCATGATGGCACCCAGGATGACCTGCTCCATGGCCTTTCCTGGCTCTGAGGTCAGGCTGACAGGCCTGTAGCTCCCTGTGTCACCCTGATTTTTTAAGATTCTTTAAGCCTTCTGTTGTTTACATTTTTGTAAAGAATTTTCTTACACACTTTTTGTAAACAACTCATTGTTTTTGCATTCCTTCACGGAGGAGGAGAAATTTGATGGACTGTTAGTTTGTCCAGTGTCATTGGAGAGGTGGCACTGTCACCCTCCAATCCACTGTCACTCTTGGAAAACTATAAAATATGGAGTCAGAAAAGATAAAACTCTCTTTTGCCTCTTCACCTAAACAGCAAAGTGCATCTGTGTTCTTTTGTGTCCTATAGCAACATCCCTGGATGCACCTTCTGGCTCTTCTGGAAGACAGGTGTCACACTGGCTAAAAAGCAGTGCCCCTGGGGCCTCTCCACACAGAGAGGTGTGCTGGTAAATGAGGGAAAGTGGCCCAGTGAGCACCTCTGCCAGGACCCTCAGTAGCCTTTGGTAGATCCCATCCATCCCGTAGATTTTTGTGATCATTTCCCCTTGGAGTATGGGGGCTTCATTCAGTTCCCTGTCACTGTCTTCCACCTCAGGGGGTGAGAAGCTGTAGAAGTCTTACTATTAAAGACTGAGGAAAAAAGGCATTGGATACCCTGAGCCTTTTCTCATCCTCTATCACCATGTTTTCCCCTCACATCCAATAAAGAGGGAGGTCCTTCTTAGCCTCCCTTTTGCTGCCAATGTATTTATAGAAACTTTTTTTTTATTGTTTTTTACAGCAGTAGCCAGATTAATTCTGGTTGTGCCTTAGCCCTTCTAATTTTCTCCCTGCATAACCCCATGGCATCCTTGTAGCGCTCACAACTGGCTCTCCCTTTTTTCCAAAGGTGATAAACTTGCCTTTTTTTCCTGAATTCCAGCCAAGGCTCTCTGCTCAGCCAGGCCAGTGTCTTCTCTGCCAGCTCATCTTTTGGCACATGGACACAGCCTTCTCCTGTGCCTTTAGGATTTCCTTCTTGAAAGGAAAATGTATAGATACATAGTAGTTTCCCACTAGTTAAAATTACTGAATTTAGTATGCCGTGGCATTTTGACAAAAAAGCAATTTATCTAGACTCTACATTATAAAAGCAGCATTTCATGTAAAAACAGCTGTAAAAATAATTCAGTGCAAAAAGAATATTCAAGAGAAAGTCTCCAACATTTCTTAAAAGTCATTCTGCTTTAATTGAGGTTGTAAAGTATTTGACACAGTTTTCAGGAGCACTCAACTGAACTTGAGTAACAAGCAATTTGAATACTTTGAATTCTAATGGGCTTGCCAAAAATCATAGTCTTTTAAAAACTGTGTAATGTTGAAAAAATCCTCTGGTGTCACTGGCTGAGACCAGCTACAAGCAACAGCCTGTTAGAAGTGTGTTACTTCAAAAGATGTTTGGACCTTGTTTAATATAGAGGTTTCTGCTCTACATAACATATTACAAGTAAATTTCATCCTGGGTAAAGACATTAAAAATATGTCCTATTTTAAATACTTAAGAAGAGACATACTATATTCAAATTTCTCTTACCAGCGTTTCTCTTCCTAGCCCCTTCTGGGTTTTGGTGTTTTGTTTTTAGTTTTTAATTTTTTTGCATTATTTTCTGTCATCTCTTAAGCAGTTTGTTAACAAACAAATCAAGATTATTAGGATAGGCAAGGTGGATTGATATCAAAATGATTGATCTCTCTCATGTTGGTGTTACATGAATACAACAGTCAAGAGTTAATGACTAGATCATTTGTTTAAAATTTCCAGCCTGATGCTCTTTACCACCATTTTACTGGCAGCACATACACTTCTGCTTTAAATTGCAAATGTTATCATGAAAAAGAGTTATATCTCCAATTTAGCACTGAGTTTCACTAAGAGCAAAAGTTTCATGTTTTATAACATTGTGTTGAAGTCAGAGCTGATCAATTCATGTGAATAATTCCAGCGGTTGTATTTATAAGGCATAAAGACTTATGCTCAGTCAAATTACGTTTTCAAGGCTTCTTAGCCTTTTTGTCCATTTTCACCTAATATGACAGATTTATTAGCAATCCTAATGATGGGATTTAGTACTGCTTCCAGATAAGCCTATGGTGAAAGTCAATGCCAAATCTTACAACTGTGTGCAAATTTATTATTCTAATTAGTGGTAGGTAATTAATTGGCAACAAACAACTTATTGAGTGAATCTAGCCCCCTCTTTGAACATAAATAATCTCTAATATTTTTCTAATTCATCTCTTCAGAATTATTCATGGGTATGCGATATAGCCAGGGCCAATTTCCACATCAATACAACAGCCAGCAGAACTCACTCTCAGTGGAAGGAGAGAGTGAAGAGCCATAGAGAGAGTGCTCATTTCTCTTCAATTGCTTTACACGATATTAATCACATCAACGATACCTGTAGATACACAATATTGTATTTGCACTGATTTTGGAAAAAATTTTGTAGAGCTAGCTGGAGAGATAGCTTAAAACACACAGAGTAGCTTTAAAGTAGATAAGAATAAGATTCCTGCTTTTTAAGTGAGTGCACCTACTGTGTAGATCATTCCTAAGGTAACAGAAGCCTACAGACATTTAGGTTTTGTACTTGATGCGGCAAGATAAAAGTACAGCCAGATGGTTTGCAGGGAATTCTTTTTTTTGTCTTAATTTTACCTACTTCTTTTCCAATGGAACACTAGTGATCCAACTTCACTGTGACAAAAGGTGACTTTAGTACGAATTATTTACACCTTTAGAACACACAAATAAAAGCTAGTTTCTAGATTTTAAAAAAAGTTAACAGGCTATAGTGATTTTTTTTAATTCACCTCAATGATTACTCAATTGTTACAGTTACCAAAGCCTAACAACTTCCCCAAATTAAGTCAGTAATGGATAATGCAGAATTACTCGAAGATCACCATTGTAGAAAAGTTTATAAAGAAAATAAAAACACTGTAATCACTTGTAATATATAAAGTATGATGTGTAAACTTACAGTTGTTTCATCAGGTTTCTTTAAAAGGCTGTAAAAATAATTTACTGTTAAATGCTGCACCAGTGTTCCCCACAGCTCTTTAGATTTTTTCTGAGAAATCCTCACTGTAAGTTGTCCCTCTAAAAATGTCTGGAAATATTATACCAGCCAGGAATTGCTGGCACAGTGCAGCACTTAAGGAGGTCACTCTGTAATATCACAGACTAACTAAGCTTGCTGATTAGTTTATGCAAAACCTGCAATAAGTGTATATACAAATTTTCTGTACATGGGAATAGTTCAAATAGGTCCAGTCCTATCCAACCTCCATCAGCTGAATGGATACTGAAGCACTGTTCAAGCTGGTTTTGAGTTTTACTTCCTGCCTAGCACACGAAATTGCTAAAATAGTAATCTTAACACACAAGCCACTGAGTTCACAAAAGTTGAAGACCATAGTAAGCGAATATAATTTCCTGAGAGAGGAGGAAAATGCAAAAAAGCCCCACTATCAGCAAGTTAGTGACATTATAAGACTGCTAATTGGCCTCTTTTCAGGCAAAGATGAACAAAGAGCATGCAAATATTGTCACAATGATTACCAGCTAAAACATGCCTGTTGAATTTATATTTGTATAGCATCATTAATTCATACTATCAATGAATATTATTACATTTGCACTGTCATTATAAGATAGCAAGCCAAGGAAAGTTTTCAAAACCACCAAGTTTGTTGAACCCTGTGATACTGGCATATTCAGATTTAACAAACTATTATGGAGCCAAATCAGACTTAATAATCTTTGATCCAACTTAAGGATCCACTAAACTTAGAAAGAGGCAATTTTATCCACTCTATAATTTGGACATGAGGGATGGGACAAAAAAAATAATCTGGCCACCCAGCTTTGTGAAGGACACCGGTTCTTTTGTTCATCATGTTACCTGATGATTTATAACAAAAAGTTCTCCAGTGCACATACAGAAGTAGTGCTCAAGTTGAAAGATCCCATGACTCAATCTCTCTGCAAATGACAGCCTGGGTCTTGCAAAAACACACAACAGTTACAGTTTTCCTGAGAGACGAGATAGCAGAGCTGAGAGATCTTAGCTTTGTGCACAATGGCAGAATCCATGACTTTTGACTTCATTTCACCCAATGTAAGAAGAATATGCCTCATGGAACATTGCATGACAAATCTACTCGGAACTTCCTTACAGATTCTTCCAGGAGTTTAAAATCTGACATGGTGACTGAAGCATGTTGATGCTCTTGAAGGGATGTTGCCATCAGCACACATTTAAATTGCAGATTCCTCAGTACACTCATAGTTCTCACTCCCATAAATAACTCCCATGTTTCCTGCCCTGTGAAGGAGAAAAGTGAACAAGGCCAGCAACAGGAGAGAACGTGCTCAAGAGAGCTCATGCTGGTTCACTGCTTCCCTATGCTCAGGCTACACTTGTAATTGAAGGGGACAGTATTCCTCATGGCCTTGTAAGAACAATCTGCTGCAAGAGAGACACCTGGCAGAGAGGGAGAATTAGAAATGAAAATGAAAAAAACAACTCTGGACAATTTGGGGCCACAGGCAGTGAAAGTGCTCAGACACAATCACAAACAATGACTAATCTGAAGACTAACATGAGAGTCCATGAAAATAGCACTAGTGCCTCATTGAACACTGGTTTTCTTTTTCTCCAAATCTGCCTTGATTTCTAGTTTAATAACAAACACTACAGCTCTCTGTGCCTTATTCAAAGGAGTTATGACATGCATTATGAGCAGCAGCATTAGCCTTTCACCTCCTACTATTTACTCATTTAAGGTCCTAACCCTACTGATTAAGTAAAGCCTGGATTACTTAATGAAGGGAGCAACAAGCATTTTACAGGGAGCTATGAGATCAGTATCACTCAGGAGACTAGAGAAATTTGGAGACCCTTGATCACATCTATTACACAGCAGCTCCAGCTAGAACTGGCCAAAAAAAAGTTGAGAAAAGGCCAGCCTGATGCTGGCTTTTCTAAGATTCCCGTCAGAATGTTAACTCTTCAACAGACAAATTTAAAAGTAAAACTAGCAACACAGTGTCACAAATACTGGAATGAGTTGGCAAAAATACTTTAGATGGTCTCACTCAAGTAAGAAAGCAGGTTCCAACGAAATAAGTTCAATTGTGCACCGGTTTATACGTTTCTGTAGAAGTCAGAAGATGGAAAATGAAATCTTATGCCATCAGACCTACACATATGATACAAGATCAGATAATTTGCTCATAAATTACTTTTAAAAAATCACTGTAAAAATAATTTAGAGGGTTCAAATATGTTCTATTACATGCTATTCTAGAATCACAGTGAAAGTTTGGTTGGAAGTTTCTTACTTCTAGTCTGAATTTCTTAAAAGCCAGTTCATTCCCATTTGGTTTCATCTTTCCTTTTAAATAAGATTTTATCTTTGAATGCATTTCTAGAAAGCAAACACATGTTCCCAGCTTCTAATTTGCAAGACTTGACAAGCAAAATTCTTCAGATTCCTTTTATGAAACTATGTCCTTTCCAAACCCCTGCTTTGAATAGAGTTGTAGTTCCTGTAAAATTATTTTTTTACTGAAAGACTTGATATCATGCTTGATAGAAAACAAAGTCTAACAGTAATTTTGAGTGATATTAGTACAACCTTATCTCCACCAGAAATCTCATTTCATATAGCCTAGGACTGAGCTTCCTGCTTTCATCACCACACCTTACTGGCAAAGGCAGACAAAATCATCTCAATCAACCAGAATATGTAGGTCCTCCTAATTTTTTTTCCCAACAGAATAAACTACAGGTTGTTGCAGACTTTCTAGTTCCCAACCCCCAAATGCATAACCTTTAGATTTCAATTACTCCTTTTTCTTCAATACTTAAAGTCCCCTTCTAATTCTCTATTTTCAAAAGTACCCTTTGACATCACCCCTTTGTTTAATCACTAGTTCTATCTATTTAATAGTAAATACGATGTATATAATCACTGAACTTCCTTTGTTCAGAGGGAAAGTCAAAAAGTCATTTTGTTTGCCCTAGAGAATGATAAGATTATTCATTACTATGCCTCTCTGGCAGGTTCAGGTATTGACATCTCATTTCCTGTTTTGTTCCAAACATTTAACTACTCCTTATTAGGAGGTCTTCCTTTTCCTTTCCACTCTTTCTCACTTCTTAGATACAAACATTTTATTTTGCTATTTTATACTTGGAGTCACTAAAAAATTTTTTTAGTAAATTCAGCAGCCTAATAGGGTAATTTTCCTGCCTTTTGTATGTTGTGTTTTGCTTCTATCTCAGACATGTCCTTCTCTTTCCATTCACTTTACAGAGTCAAAACGAGGTGGTTGGTGTTCCTGGCTGTATTTCACTTTGTACAGGTGTTGAACCTAAGAAAGCCAAGCTAACTGAAGGTTTAAACAAAGCAGTTTCAATAATTACAACCAACAGCAAAAGCCAAACTCACACCATATCTGCATTTCAAGCCACCTCTAAAAACAAAGGCTCCAGCTAGACTATCACTTTTTCCATCATGCTTTGCTCATGATTGCATTGGGCTTTTTAACATACAACATTTGAGGTTAAAATGTTTTCACAAGACAGTCCAGTATTTTTCAACTGAAAATGGCAATTCTGAGCCACCTTGCTCTAAAGCATATTTCTGTGGAACAGCTGAAATGTAATATGGCATCAGCTGCTGGATGATAATCACGGATACCTGAGGTTTGTAACATAAGCAGTAAATGTGAACCACCAACTTAAAACGGGATGCAGAAATGTAATTCCAACACTACTTAAAATTGAAATTAAATCGCCCCTCTGGCTTCAGCAAGCTTTGGATGAGGCTTGGATGTGTGGCACTCATGATTCTTTTGATGATGCTTACAGTAAATTCCCCAAGGGAATGAATCAAGGATAAAGAATTTTAAGAACAACACAATCCCACATCGGAATTGAGAAGAGATGAGCAATTCACTGAAAATAAAATCAATGGAGAACGTTCTCGGGAACCTGACAGCGAAGCATCATCTCAAAGTAAAAAAAACTCAGGCCAGAATCTGTGGTTTCCTAGGATTCCAGGATTCAGTACCTCTAGGGTTCCATGACCCTGGAACCCAAGCGCTCCAGAACTGTCTCCAAGGCAACAAGAGAAGGTTAGTGTCAGAGGGAGGTGCTGCAGCACAGCTGGTAAGTGACCTTCTACCAGCCCCTTGGGTCCCACCAACGTGTCTCCAACATCTCTAGGCCTTCAGTAGTAGAGGGAGAGCCTGACAAACTGACAAACTCTCTCTCTTGAGATTTTAAACTCATGTGAACAAGTGAGTACTCTGTGAGTTCCATAGCAGCAGTTCCTTCACAGCACCTCCCCGTTTCTTGCCTCCCAGCAGAGGGTCCTGCTGTCTCCAACCTGCCCTGAGCCACTCTGAGGCCTGGCAGAGCAGCTGGGGAATGTCTCTCTCATCAGCCTGCAACCCCTTGTTAGGGCCCTCCTCTCCTACTCCTCCTTGGGAGGATTTGTTTCCTCTTGAAAATTTTGGACTTCTCTCTTCCATTTTGCCTCCATGTGTGTCATACCTCCCCCCTCATCATGTGCTGATGGAGCCTCTTTGGGCAGCTGAGTTTGGAGCTTGCAGCAACAGGCCCGCACTGAGCAGCGACTCTGGTCTCCAGCTTTTTTTCAGGGCTAGAAAGGATGTGAAATCTTTTCTTCCAGTGTGAAGCTTCTTTTTCTTCTTGAGAATCTAAATGTTGGGTCATGCCACCTTTCTTTCTCTTTCAAGGAAGGATCTGCCATGGGAACCTTCTGGATGCTCCTTTTGCTGATGGCAGCTGTTGACATCAACCAGCTGCTCTTCTCTGAAGGCAAGGGAATTGCTCATGAGAAGGAAAGAAGAGAAGAAATCCTTCAGAAGTTGAAGGAGCAGGAGACAAACCTTCGGCTGCTATGCTTGAGCTTGAAGAAGGATATTGCAGAGCTGGAAGCCAGGCAGGAGGCTCTGACAAAACCTGCACTGATGCTGCAGAGAAAGGTCCAACAGTGCATATGCAAAGTCCTTTTCTTGGCTGCCGTCACTCTGTTCAAGCTCTGGGCATAGCATCTGCAGGAAGTCACTTGTCAGCACAGTGGAGAAAAAGAGACTGATACAGTATTTCTGGGGAAAGCATGGAAAGGAGTGGCCTTCCCTGACAACAGCCTTTATGCTAACTAGTGAAATTCACATCCACATGGACAGAACCATAGCAAATCTTTGTTTAGTCACAAGAAGACTGGGTCCATTACATGTGAAATTACATTGTTCTGCTAACAAAAACTTTGAGCTTTAATGTATGAACAATTGCCTCTATTTTGTATCAATTGCTATAAATCCTGGAGTTCCATTAATGAAATAAAACAGATCAAAGCAAAGGAATAAACGTATAAGAATTGTTTGCTTGTAGCCAACTTCATTTACAAACATGAAGTTGCAAACAATTTCCTCCTTTGACTCTGGCATTTTCCTTGCATTGCACATTACTGTTACGGGCCAAATTACAAACACCATAGAAATAGTGACCCTGTTTGCTAAACAAGACTATAGATGTGCAACACAACTTTACTATGCTAAATTGATGGGAACTTGGAGGCAGACAGTTCAGAAAGAGGCTATAGGTATTTTGACTGAAAAGCAGGGGAAAAGCAGATTAGCACTGTTTCCTCCAGCAGTAATGCAGACAGTTTTTTTTGTTTAAGAATAAAGTCTTATAGTGGCAACCAATGCTGGCAAGAAAGATAAGAGTATATAAAAAAGCTAACATATGTTTAAAGCTGATGCCTTAAACAATGATGACAAACCATTCCTAAACTAACACTAAATCTCAAAACCATACAGCTTTAGGAAGGAATTGTAGGAAATACTTTCTGCACTGATATCAATAGATTTTCCTACCCTTCACAGTTAAGAAAGGATTTCACTCCTTGAGTGTATTAATGGACATTTGAATGCATAGTGAATGCTTTGCACTTCCAGAATTTGGAGGGTGCACTGTGGGATGCAAAGAAACACAGCCAATGCATGGTGTAGGTTGTACATCTGTTTAAGCAAAGGAGAACTTGATGGGACTAGTTTCCAATTGGATTTATCTCCATTCCGTAAGCAATTCTCTTAGCAGAATTAATTTTTCAATAACAAATACTACACATGTGATGTGGAATGTGCACAAACAATGAGTATTGTGCCAAGAAGGCCAGAATTGTGCAAGAACCACCTCCGAACAGACTGAGGCACCCAGGCAAATCCCATTTTTTCCATGGGTCTTCACTGACTATGCAGGTTCAGTAACATAATATGCCCTTCCCACAATATTTTCTGAGTAACTCTTGTTTAAGGTTGTAAGCTTTGTGATTTATTTCATACTTTTCCCTTTTTGCCGTACTTATCTATACAGACATGATGGGAGGCTGTATACAGCCAGACTTTTATTTGCTGAATTTCTTAAAATTTGTGTGGCTTTCCAGCCACAATAATGTTACTCAGAGCAGAAGACCAATCTAGTGGATACACTCAAGCAGAAATTTCAAAAGTTGAGCTCCACTCTTTGCTTTCCTACTAACATTCTCAGAAGTTTTGTTAACTTCCTGCCATCCTTCTCTCCTGCTAAACTCTCTTGTCTGCTGAGCCTAAGTGACACTTCCTTAGTTTTGCACTGAGCATTGCACAGTGTTCTCATCTTGATTGGATCTTCCAGATGCTACTGTAACACTCTAGTGGATAAAGGCAAAAAACTAGTTTTTCCAAGAAATCCTGAGTTCTGAGGGTCAAATAGGAAAAGAAAAAAGGAAATGAATGGTTATTTTTACTACCGTAGAGCTGCTTTTGAATGATGGACAACAGCTGAGGTGTGAAGAATGCCCGAACTAGAACACTCTCATTAAAATATAAAATCCAAAGCAATTGGATTCAAAGACCTGAAATAGACCAGAGTTCAGGAGGGTCCTTCACAAGCCTGAATGAGGTGAAGAAACAAACACAGCCTGGTTTCCTGGCAAAAGTAAAGATGAGTGGGTTAGAAATCCCACATATAGCTCCTTCCTGGGAAATTATTCATTAGTGAGGACTTTTCACCTCACTACTGTTCACAGCAACTCATAATATCAGGTGTAAACGAGGAGCAAGAGAGGGAGCAAATCTGGCTGACAAGAGCCCCATTGCACAGGTGTCAATCTCCACCTTCACAAGGAAGCAAGTGAATAGAATTACAAACCCCTAAGGACAGAACCGAGTATCTCTTACACAGACTGAGAGAATATTACAAACGATGACAAAAAGAAAAGAAAGAATAAGAATTCCTTTTTCTCCACTTCTTAATGAGTAGAATGAAACAGAATATCTATTTATTCCTCTTCATTTAGCAAGAGCAGGGTTTGGATCACTGTCAGTTAATCTCTGGCACAAATGAGCTATCCATGATTCGTAAGGGCATGCAGGCTCCACATTCTGCAGTGCATTACAAACAGAACAATGATGTTTTCCAAAAAAACCCCAAAACACAAAAAAACATCATTCTGGTATCACTGCACAAAACTAAGCCAATTATCCCTCCTTAATTATTTATTTAGCAATAATAAATGCTTAGTGGCCATCAAAGAACCTGGAAAACAGCTAACAGAGCATAAAAGTGTAGTGAACACCATTGTTTTGCAATAATACATCCCAGGTTCAATGAATTGGCCTCTGGCACCAAATATGAATAAATGGATATTTTATGAGAGTACAGTATTTTGCATTTAAAAAACAATTAAAGGGTGAGAGGAACTAGGTTTTTGCCCTTTTACAATCCCTTGTGGTACCTCACAGCACATCAAACAAACCGGATTTGAAAAGATATCAGAAATGGAAGCAAGGAAATATTGCGTCATAGTAAGTCTGTTATTGTCATCAGCTTTAGCTAAAGGCATTTATTTCCTACAAATTATTGTGAAATAACAATTTCCTCACAAATTGAAAGTACATGTGTGAAACGCGCACAAAATAAAGTTACTTATTCACTGAATATTATCTTTTCATTTTCCTTTTGCAGCCTGTATTATGAGAGCAAGGTTTTAATAGAAAAGAAAAAAGCTCTGTATCTGTCTAATTAAAAATCCTCTTCTGCTCCCACCACATAAACAGAAAATAACTGACTTCACTGTACAGAGAAACAAATCAAGTACATCCAGTTTACTATGTGATTTCTATGTTCTACTGTTATCCAGAGTGTAAGGATAAATCCATTTAGCATTATTAAAGGCTTTTCATCACTTCATAAAATTTTCAAAGCACCTGCTCAACAGCTTTTCAAGCTTCAATTCTCAAGCAAGATGTACTTTTTTGCTGCTGCCGCTAATTCAAAAACTTCAGGCAGCAATCTCAGCACTAATTTGGCACATTGATTGCAAGCAAAAGTTGTGTAATTTAGATTCCATATCTCACCTGACATCTGTTCCTGGAAGGACTCAAACAATGTCCTGAAACCCAAATACTAAATTTAAAATATCTTACAGGCTTAGCACTGTGTATTTTGGGCCATTACTAATTTGGAGGGAAATGTAGTTTCTCTCTCTAGTGCCCCTCTCCCCCAAATTTTTTATTTCACTAAATTCATTCTTAGACTGGACAGTATCCAATTGAAAGAGAAGTAGCTGAACACTCCTTCTGAATTCAGAAGACAAGACCCAATTATGTAATTCCTACCTGGGGAAAGATTCATCATTCCTCTTCAATGTAGAAATTGATAATTTGAATAGACACACTTTAAAAGGCACTGATAGATACCTCTGTTCCTCAAACCAAACAAGATAATGTCTCTGATTTCCTGCCTCTCACTACTGCCATGTACTGAAGGCAAAGACCACCCATTTCCAGTGGAGAGCAGAAAAGAAATACCAATGAACTTATTTAAGGCTGATCAAAAAACATGCATTAAAAACTATAAAGAAATCATGAGCAAAACAAGAGCAGTTCACCACAATTTCACCCCTTAAAGCTACATTCAATTCTCTAGGTAAGATGGAGGGGAATCTACGATACACGCTGCAAACTTACTCCAACTGGACCGGTACAAACATCATGAAATATCTTCTGCCTGTATTTTGTCAGATGGATACTGACAACCAAAGTTGTGCAGTTATGTTTTTTCCCTTCACACTTTTTTTTTTTACAACACTGCAACTCCACAGACATCTGTCCTGAACTTGGAAGTTTTGAGGGCTTGAGATATTCCAAACTGCACTGTTCAGGTCAAAGTCTCATAGTGAGGTTTTGAAGAGCAATATTGATAAAAGTAACATGGGTTCCATGAGACCAGAGAAGGGCGAGACTATCCTCTTTATTCACGAAATATCACAGCACCCTGGATCTATTAAAAATACAGTTGGATTTTGCACCAAGCATAACCTTACTGGAACTAGGTTTTCCTGTACTTCACAGCTGCCTGGAATGATAGCTGGTGACAGCAGGAGTGAAACCACGAGAGGACACATGCAAATGAAGCCATTATATTATTGGTGTCCATACACACACAATTGAAATAAAATATCATGATACTTCACAGAAAAAAAGTAACTATCAGATACGTGAGACACGACTCACATACTAAAATGCTGTTTAATACATCAGATCTATAAGTGGCTGGCTGGTTTCTGAGCCATTTTATTGCTTCTCTATCCCATTCTCCTTTTTTCTTTTTTTTTTAATCAGGTAAGTTTTTTATGTGTCAGACTTTATTTGCAGTCCCAATTAAGGGTGCACATATATGCATATGTGGATACTTGTGGGTTAATACCTGGCCATATATCTCCTCATTCAGATCATTAAGTTGTGTTTTTAACATATTTTAATTTCATATTTCATTTGCTAGATATTTGCTGTTCCAACATTTGTCTCATGCAATAAATTCTGCTGGAACAATTTGCCTATCAATACATATACACATATTTATCCAGAAAAATATTAGGGCATTTATAATGAACTTGGTCTCAAGTCCCCACTTTGAGGGTTATTCTCACAGGTAGAAGCTCTCAGGGGAAGAACTTCTGCTCCTGGTTTCAAATTAAGTGGAACAAGTAAATATTTTTATGCAGAGGTAAAAAGAATACATTTACAATCACAAGTACTCAAACCATTTCTCAGCCAACTGTACTCAGAACTCCAGTTAATTTGTTCTGCAGCCTCATTTGGGAAATACAAATGCAATACCTCGATAACAAGTCCTAGAAACCTTATTTCTCTTTTATTTAATTTGCAGACCTAAGCTGTTGAGAAATAATCTCCTTGCACAGACATACAAAATTCATTCAACTTTATAACTTCATATTTCCTGAAAACTGAAGAACAGTTTCCCAAAGGAATGCTCTAGGTCATGCTGAAAAATCTCTGTGTCGCTCTACCATTGGTTAAGATATCCTTTCATAACTTTTTTACACATGGGTCAGTGAGCCACTTGTTTACCCCTTGCAGAGGTGCCTAACAGTGACAGCATTCTGAGCTTTCAGCTTCCAAACAACCAGAGAAAAATGCTTGGAGAATAGTGTTAGGGCAAATATCAGCAGCATTTTGCTGCCTATTAACAAAAAGAATGCCCAAAATCCTAACATATTTTCTCTTATACAACTGTAGTAAATAAGCCCGTCTGTACCACATTTATCTGACTGAAGCAGAAAACGCTGTCCTAACGAGCTGCAGGGATGTACACAGAGCTGTTAATGGGCTGTTTTCATCACTGATGCTCTTTGAGATATAAAACTAAACTCACTTGTAGTTATAGATTACTTAAGGACCTAAATTGAGAAGCACTGTTTTACTCTGGGGGCAAGAGTGACTGAAGGCTCTTTATAGGTTCAAATAAAATTAAGGTTAATATACCTGCAGGAAGCAGGTACAGTTCCTGTATCACAATGAAATATTATGCATGTTCCAGCATATCCATTTCCTCTTTCCTGATTCATTTAATGCTGAGGTGATCATATTTGCCAGAGGCATTTCTTCAGAGTATGAAGCAGGTAGAGGCATATGAAAAGTGCAAAAGGTGGTTTTGCCTGGCCTTCATACGGGGCTTCCACGTAAGCTACGTTTTACAGCACATGCACAGGTCCAAGTGCAAGCACACATTGAGGGGGATCCAAATGAAATGCTGAAGAGGAGGGGAAAAGTGATACAACACTCAAAGCAGTGTGACCTAGTTGTGGACTTCCAATGCCTAAAGGGAACCCAGCATGAAAGGTAGAGACTATTTACAAGAGCACGACAGGATAAGGGGAATGGCTTCAAACTGAGAGTTTTAGATTAGATATTAGGAAAAAAATTGTTTACTGTGGGGGTGGTGAGGTGCTGAAACATGTTGCCCAGAGAAGCTGTGGGTGCCCCATCCCTGGCAGTGTTCAAGGCCAGGCTGGATGGAGCTTTGAGCAATGTGGGATAGTGGAATGTGTCCCAGCCCAGGGGGTTGGAGCAAGATCATCTTTAAGGTCCCTTCCAATTCAAGCCATTCTAGATTCCAACAGGGGCACAACCTCCCCCATACCTGTGATTTTCTTTTTGAACTGTCTTTGTAAGCAATTCTAAGAAAATTTAATCTTAAATTGTCATTGTCAAAAGCATCATGTATACAAAGTGGAAAGAGCAATAATGGTAAAACATTTCATGAGACACACTGGGGAGAGAAAAAGTTACATGTAAAAAATAAGTTATACTCCTCAAAGAGGATGGATCGTTGGAAAAACGCCTACAAAAGACAGAAGAAAACAGAACACAGAGAAAAGCCATAAGTTTCTGAAATTCATGGAGCCCCTTTTACTTCTTCCAAATGTAGTTTTAGGCTTCTTTCTGGAAACACAAAACCTTGCACAGGTTTGCTAGAAGAGAAAGCTGTAATCAGATTTTCTGTGCTTTTGCACTATAACCAGTATATTAAATGTATGTCATATACATCCATATTCTGTGTCAAAATAAAAAGGATAGACAAATGCTAACCTAAATTTTAATTGAAAGAACATCAGAACTGTCCAAAGACCTTCCCTGTTTCTTCCACAAACACATACACACTGAAATTTAATTGCTATCATTTTTTAGATGCTGGGAAATTCATCAATATTGGTGTGGAATCAAGCTGTTAACTTATGTAGTAAAAAAAATAATCAATTTAAGCATTTACTGAGAACCTTGCATTTGCAGTAACTAGAACTGCAGTAGAACAATGCTGGGACCAATGGGCATTTTAAAATACTTCTTTCTTCACAGCAGGGCAGCTGTGCAGCAGTTCAGTCAGCTGGACTGTTTGAACATTTTACCAAGAAAAAAAATACATTTTGAAAGTTACTGAGATCAACCTCTCATCCAGCAGTTGAACAGAGAATGTTCAGTACAATTCCAGCCCTTTGGAACAGTACAAAATATCTTGTTTTCCCCTGGCAGTAGCAGCTGATTGCTTTCCAGGTTGCTCCTGACACTTTAGCCAAGAGCAGTAGGGAGTCAGACTAAGCCAGGAGTGCTCCCGTCTAATGGCTTCCTGATCACTCTCACGACATAAACACAGCCCTTACGCCTGCTCATCAGGTCTTTGCCACACGAAGACAGCCTTGAGAGAAGTTTGCTTGCTTCTAAACGAGATGCAAAAAAAAATGAGCTTTGTGCCTGAACCACTACTGAGAGAAGTTTCTGTAAAAAACACATTAAAATAAAATTATGAAGATATATGGCTCTTCCATAAGTCTCCCTCCTGACTTCCCACTGGCTGCATTGGACTATAAGAAAGTGTTGAATAATAGTAGCTGTTAAGGATTGTTACTTGAAATCTAGAAGCCTGAGGACTTCAGTGATATTCTCAAGATTGAGAAACCAGCTCAAACACCTGTGAATAAAGAACTCTTCACTGCTGCACACTGGACACTTGCAATATTCACAAGGTCACTTCCTTTAAGCCTTAAAGACAGGCCAGCATGGCAGATTTTATGCTTGAAATATTAACTTTGGTATTTTAAGTGGATTTGTTTTGAAACTTGCTATTTAAACTTTAAAAGTTGCAAAAATCAAGTAAAAAGGGTCATTTTGCATCGATGGCACAAAGCAAAGAAATCTCTGACCCAGAATTCAAGTCAGCCTGCAGACAAATTAAGGTGCTCTTACTCTGGGATCCTGGCAAACAAGGTTAACAACCTGCATAAGCATCATTAGCTGATTTCTTTGCTTTCCAACTAGAGTATTTGCCTGCCCTTTGCTTTCACCCCTTCCCACTACCACAGTTATCCATCCCAGAGTGAAGTTGTATAACAGATAATACATCAAACCCAAAATGCTGATTCACGCACAGCTGATAATGAGCAAGATATTTTTTGATCTACAGCACTTCCCAAAAGTTTGCTTTCACCTATTGTGCCATCCATTGAACAACCTCAACTAGTTGGATACCATTTCCTAGTTCTTCCTTTTTTCCTTCGATAACTTTCACAGCTTTTCCCTGGTTTGCTCTTGTTTAATCTTTATCCTCACATCAGTGTTGCTGACATTTAATATATTGGAAAAATATTTCCATAACTTCAGCTGCAGAGAATATTATATTCTTGATGTAGATGGTTTCTATACTTCCATGATAGCCTGGACCAAATTCAACAATAAACTATCAGCAATTAGCCAAGTGCAAAATTCAAATACATGAAGCATAATTTACACGTGCAGGATAATTAAAAGCTGTTTCTTTAGAAACAAGTAAAACATTACAGATAGTCCTTTATGTATATTGCTCTAAATAAAACAATATGTAGGTTTATGTGTGTATATATATTTTCACTTTACTACATTCTCTGAAATACTATGAGAAGCAAAACAAAACAACTGGAATTGTTAACAGCCACACTACAGCTTAATATTAAACTCCTGTTTGCACTCCAAATCCCTCAGGGTTAATATGAGCTCATAAACCCAGCCACTAACAGACACGAGTCAATTTAATGAGACCAGAAATGGGGTCACACCAACCAGCACATTTTTTAAGATCATTATATTATTTGTCAGAAAGGGAAAATAACAAGAAAAAATATTTACAAAGTTGAAGCATTGTCATTATGGCTTTCTTAAATTTGCTCATTACAGGCCACTGAACAACTGATTACAAGATCCTCCCAACCATCCCCAGGCAACTGTGAACCAGATCAAGAGAGACAGGACAATTAAATAAGGAAGAAATTCCCAGGAAATATGAACAGAAGAGAAAAATATTGTATTTAACACAGTATGGTACTAGTGTTTGTCCACAGCATTTGTCCTAAACAGCTGAACAGACAAATCATAGTCGGACCATTAAAATATCTTTAATAAAGGAATTAATTTTTTTAAAATTAATCGTAGAAAAACACCTCAGAAATACCAAGGCACTTATTCATCAATCTCTGTTACGGCCATGGTTGTAAAGAGAGCTTAATGAACTCACTCACCAGTGGGAAAATGATGACTAAATATATAGCATACAGGAGGAACAACCTGGATTTTGTAAACAGAAACATATTCTTTGCATTTACTGGAAGCAGCTCCTAGGTAATAGTCAACATTTCCCACCTGCCACAGTTCAGGGGGATGCTGCAGCCACAGCAGACATAACAAGGCACACGAGCTCATAACAGAGTGCAGAAACATTGATACAGAAATATATGGAGACAGGCCGCTAAGGACTTGCTTTGTGCTTCCCCAGCTGAGGTAGAACACAAAGACAAGAGAAGGTAAAGTGGTTTGCCTAAGGTGAGAAGATTAATCAGCATTACAATCAGGAGAGAATCAGGAGGAATGGTATCTAGTGCTAAATCAAAGTTTCAACAAACTACTGCCCTTTTGAAGACAGACAACACCATCTTTTCTCAGAATAAGTCAATAACTAATTCAGTGAACTTGATTCCTCGAGCTTTAGGATCCCTTCATTAGTCTGATCTCTGTTTTAAAGTTTCATGAAGAGTTGTGTTTCTGTTAAAGAGGACAACTTGGTTCTTTTCCCTCTCTTAGCACGGTAAAAGGGGAAGCTCCCTAGAATGCTTCAAGGCAGCTTGAACTTTGTACAGGAAATATATATTGGATCCACTAAGCAAAAATACAGGATTACATCCCTAATTTCCTTCCAGGGCTAACTAGAATAATTCCAGCTACATTACCAATGTGATAATAACAGCAATATGGTCTAACTGTTAAAAGGAGAGAAAATTATGGAACTTTTGTTTCCACGGCATGTCATTTGATTTCTATATAGTCTACCTGTTATGCTAATAATTTACACTTTTTAACCTCCTTAGCATTAACAATTTTCTTTTTTAGTTCACAGGTGGTGTCCCATATGCTTCCTTGCAAAAAAAAAACAAAAAAGAAAATGATATCACTATTTCCAATATTATGCCAGTAAGAACACTAAATTCAGATTACCTGACATATATATAGTTGCACAGAAAGTCAGTGTCTCAGTAAAGCAAGTAACTAGTAACTTCATATTGTAAAAAGAAAAGCAAAGACACAGTCTTTACTATAATTTGCAAAGTTCAGAAAGACTTGGAAAGTAAAGCAGTCAAACATTAGACTCTGCAGGCTCTGTTTTTCTTGTAAAATGCACTGTTTACAGATAATACTACTTAACCTTGCCATCCTGAAGACTCTAACTTGCACATTCTTCCCTGCATAACCAAATTATCAGAGCAGGACAAGACCAGACTACCATGGTAACTTGATTTTTTTTTTTCCTGGGAGAGGTTCCTTTCGCATGTCCCTTCTCCACAGCAAACACACTGGGTTCAGAAGGTGTTCATCTGGAGCTCAGGCTTAGGATTATTTAACACCAGGAAGCCCAAAAAGACAATGCAGAAGTCAAGACTGGTTTCTAGCAGCTACCATTGCTGAAACATGATGACATAAAAGGATAACACTGCTGCACAGCAACTCGACCAAAATAGGGGTTATAGCAGGGTTTTAGTTGTTTTTTCAAAGGATTTATGGCAAATAAGCAAGATGTACTATGTACTTCACTCAACATTGCACCAAAATCAAATAGATTCAGGTTTTGACTTTTGCACACCCCTATTTCTTTTCTTTTTTTTTTTTGAGAGAGAGAGAATTTATGGGACACCACCTGTGAACTAAAAAGGAATACTGTCAATGCTAAGGGAAGTATTAAGTATAAACCATTATCATAATAGAAAATGGTAAAATAAAATTCTGAGTAAAAGTACTAAAATGACAGTATGAATACAATTACTTTACAATTTAAAAAATTCCATGAGATTTGCACAGTACATTTAAAATATCCTAAACTTCTAAGAATCCCTCTACCTGGTTAGAAGGCTTCATAAAGCAGAAAAGTATCAAATTGCAATAAAAATATATGGTAGATTAAAGTAAATCAGAGCATTTGTGTCAATGCATCATTCACATTGTTAAATTAACAAACAGGAAAGAAGGTTCCCATGTTCAAGGTAAAAGTTTTAATTTAACACAGAAATAACCAGCAAATCTGTCTTCTGAAAACAGAGCATTCCAACCAGAGTGGTGGCAGGTGTTTAGCCTGCTCAGTATCTGTTCTGAAATGTGCTACAGAAAAAAATAAGTGTGATGAAGATGAGAATTCAAGTAAACAAAGATGAAAAACAACATCTGAATTGTTTGAAAATTGTTTGTTTCACTAGCGTCAGTGAAAGCAGAAAAGCACAAACCATGGAGTCAGAGCCATAAATCAGCAGCTAGAAGAGCAAGGTAGAGGGTATAAATTTGACAGGATTACTGACTTGATGTCACAATAAAGTCTTCATGCAACGCTTGCAAAGATGCAATCAGAACCTCTCATCCATTCCTGGCAGATAAGGTAACCTAACATTCCAGCACTGTTCTATCACTGTGATTTCAAACACATTAATTTGAGGGTTCATTAACATTAATTTCTGAAAAGGACACCAAGGCCTGAACTCAAAAAAAAAACTGTGCAAACAGCAATTGCTTTTTCTCTAAGACACAAAAAGAGAAGAACCTCCTCAATAAAATCCTATATTTCAAAAATACACATTCTCAAAATAACAGGCAGAGTTTCTTCCTTAATATAGGGTAGACCAGCACTGCTGTGAGCTCTTGACAGTGCTTGTGTGCCACATGCTATGAAATATTACAGAGCCTTACAAGGAATTCAGAATAAACTCTTAATTGTCTTTAAGGATGAAAGACAATCCTTGATCTTCTTAAAGTACTTTCCAGTATAAAAGTAATAGCAAGCCACAAATATGAAAGACCAAGTTTAATGAAGAAAAGGTCTAGTGAGGCCAGTCAGACAGATTGTTTAAATTCATCAATTTGTTCACATTTTAAAGTCACCATAACTTCACAATTATTATAGTGGACAAACTCAAATTTCCTTCAGGTTAAAAGCCAAAATTCTGTTGTGACTTCTACAGTTCAACATACAATATTTCATTGCGTACCTCTGGGAAGTAGTATAACATATTTCTACATCAAATTATACAACTAAATATAAAGATATAATGATATAACTATCGGAAGGAAAAGAAAAATCTTGCATTCTGGCAGAGTTACAGACCCCAAAAATGCCCAAAGTACAAGTGAAACGTAATTATTTTTCCTGCTTGCTAGCTAAAGTGCTGACCTACATTTTAACATCCTGAGTAGAGGAACAGAGATATTTTACCCATAGATTCAAAGGGAAAAAAAAATCTGTTGAGTTCAATTCCTCATGAATGCCTCCAGATGATGGCAAATCAATAGTTGCTTCTTTACTAACATCACCCTTTGGACTTAGTCAGCTAGCATGCCTGAAAATCCTTCCCAGAAGAATCATACAGATTCACAAATCTGTTTTACAACCACCATCAAAACTCCATAACAACAACTCAGCTTTCAGTTTGGTTACAGGTACAATATAAATCATTAAAGTAAAAAATACTTCATAGTAAGGTGAGCTCCATTTCTGGAGCTATAAAACTACTTGCTGAATTGTTGTGGGGTAAACTGAGTGAAAGGAAAAGACAACAAGGTCATTAAATGAGGCATTATTAGTGCCTTGAGCTATGCAATAACTGATTTCATTTCTTGTCACTCAAAAGCAATTTTATTTCACTATTGGCAAAGCACCCTCCTTTCTTCTGTCATAATCTATTCCTACAGCCTGTTGCAAAAGGAAGTTTTCCAAAACACATTTTCAGTTCCCCAGGAAGCATCCAATTCTCAAATGGTTTTTAAAAACTCAAAGCAGCAATTTGAGTTTGAGAGCCAAGTAAGAACATTGAACTTGGAAGTCTGAAAATTTTCTGCTCTAGCTCTTATATTACAAATAACTTGCATTTTTTTTTCCTTCTAGATTTTCTTAAAGTCTTTAGCTGACAACTTTTAAGAAGTCACAACAACAAAGTTCCCAATATAATCCAAATAAAACTGATCATAGGGAATGTAGGATTCTAATTTACCAAGCAAGATCTATGCACAGCAATAGCTTGTAAAATACAAGAACGAGAAATACAAATGTTGTTTTCATGGAGTTCTTGTTAAACAGGAAGTTCAGTCTGCAGACACAGGTAGGAAAAGTCAGAAATACAGAACAAACCCTTAGTTATCAGCAGCAAATACTGTAGGAAACAGAAATAGAAATAATTCAGCACTTACAGAAGACATCCCTGATCTGACAAAGCATTTAAAGCAGTTTTACTTAAACATTATTTCATTATTAATTATAACTGGAGCACAGTCTTATAACTGAAGACTAAAAGAAGTGCTATTAAAAAAAAAAAGAAAAAGCAAGGAAAATCTTGTGAGAACAAGCACTAAGAGATGTGGCAACAAACTAAAATACAGAAGCCACACAGAAAGGTAAGAACTGAGGTGGTTTAAAAAAATAATACACCAGAATGAGAAAAAAAACACCTTTCTTTGTGTTTATTTACAGAATTCACAGTCCTAGAAATTCTTCACTTAGGGATTTATATCTGAGAAAATAGGTAGATAATGAAAAAGCAAATATTTCAATGAATTGCCATGCAACCAAACAACTCACTCCCCAAAGTTCAGGGACAGAAAAACAATGGCATCAAAACCTACATATTCCAATCACCAACAGAATACAAGGGACAAGACATCACTGGCAAGCTCAAGGAGAAAATAAAAACTAACAGATGCCTCTGTAGTCAGAATTCACGTTCTATGACAGGATAACAACATGTCACTGCCTTTGATTCAGAGCACTAAATCATATATTGAGTATTGAGAAGTTTTAGACACTCTGTGGAGAGAGACCAATGGATGGATCCATTCTTTTCCTGGCAGCCCCATATGAACACAATATTAAATGCATTAAAAGATTCTGCATGTCTTACCCCTCAAAAATACCTCTTTTGAGCCACACAAAGCTCCAAAAGTAGAAGCAAAATGTGATATGAATGGTCCCTGAAATAATTCAGTTCCTGATCAGGTAGAAATACTCTTACTTTATAAAGGTGGGTTTTTTTTCATTTTTATTTCTTTCTTTTTTTAATTATTTTTCTTTTAAACAATATTCACTTCTGGGACTATAGACCTATCTGTTTTTCATCTCATATGTCCATACGTTTCAAAAAGTTCTATGAATCTGTCATCCTGATTAGGCATCAAAACAAGCAGAACCAATGCAGTTCCTGCAGAATAATGTCCTGAATTTCTCTTGCTTCTGTTTCAAGTCACAGCTTTCAACAAGCATTATCCAAATTCCAATTACTACCAAATAAAACCAATTCTTTTTTTCCTTCTATTTCCATAAAGGTTTCTGCATCATTTGAGGTAGTATGTCTATCCCCGCTGGGAAGCAGCAATGTGCTCAAAAGAGTTGCGGAAAAAAAAACCCACGGTGCCCAGCCCTTCACGGGTGCTCCTGGAGTTCTGGAAGAAACCTTAGTTTGTTAGCCAAAAACCAGCAAACTATTTTAATCAATTCATGGAATCATGCAATGGTTTGGGTTGGAAGGGTCTTAAAAGATGATCTGGTTCCAAACAAATTTGTTCCAAACAAATTGTTTTGTTAATTTTATTTTGGCTTTGCTTGGCTGCTGTTTTGGGGTTGCACGGTTTTTATGGGGAAGAGGGGAAGTTGGTGATGACAATTGTGGTTCAGTTTTTTAACCTAATTTTGATAAAAGATGATCATTTATTCTTATTTAAAAAATTCTTCTAATTATACTGTATTACTCCAGTTGCACACATAATCCAATAAGCCAAAACAGCATCCTATTTCACTTTTGGTGATGAGTACTCTCTCCTAGTTGAATGATTTCAGATTCAGAACTGTGTTCAGTTTACCATCCAATATGGTAAGTACAGAAAACCCCATGCCTCCAATGAAAAAAGTCTGTGTAAACAACAATTTTAACTCACAGAAAACAAGAAGGCAGACGAACTTTCATTATAGAGGACAAAGGGCAGGGACATAAGTGAAAGGTAGGTTTTATTCTAGATGAAAAGCCAATGTAAAAGTTCATCTTATAAAGACATGAAATATCTTGTATCTTATAAAGATAAGGAATGAGTACTGACATTTTCCCAAAGCTGCACTAAAAATAGCTATTTCAGAATGGGTTATGTGCATCTCTAAGGAATACACACACACTTCACATGCTATAGTGAACTGGTCCTCACTGACAAAAACAGATAATTTTTATGGTCTTGTAAGGTGCTTTACATGGGAATACAGCTTTTGAAAAGTAAGAAAATTACTCCTTTATAAAAGTGATCTATTTCCAATTGTTTTCTCTCCTAAGAGTCAAAATCATCAGTTAACTTCCTAACTCACTGAAATAGAAAACAAAAGTTTCTGTAACAATAATTTGTTTTTTCTTCAGGATACTGCATAGCTTTAAATACTGTATCCATAGGAGTCTAGATGTCAATTAGTTGCAGCAGCTCTGACAGTGTGTTAGAAAACCATTAACACAGTGACTCAGTACTCTAGAGACTCCAATACAAGTTGTGATTTCCCATAAAATCTTAGGAAGGAGTGTAAACAACAGTTCATGAAGCACGGAGACTTGGTCTAAGGCCTCAGTTTTAAATTCCTTATACAGCCAAAGTAACTGTTCCTTCCACTGGCCACTGTGGAAACATTTGGAATGTGTTTGCACGTTTATGGTACGCTTTTCCTATGGAGACAGATATTCTTGTTTAGGGACCTGCCTGTTTTTACTTCTGAAAGATTGTGACCTCAACATGAAGCAACAAGACACAGTTGCAATCCTACGCAGGATTAACCTCAGCTGGATTTGAGCTACATTTCCCCTGTGACAGGACACAAGAAGTTAATTCAAGCCTCTCTCACAAAGAGCAGGAACATGAACTGGAATCCTGAGACAGTCATAAATCCTAGCCTTGGATACAGGAACAATAAAGAATTAATAATATTTGAATCTTGTTATTTTGAAAATTTCGTAATCCTTTTAAATGTCTTATAGGAGCCATATCACTCCTTTCTCTAACCCAGAGAAATTACTTTATCTCATAAAAATTCCATTTCTTTGGAAAAGCTATTATGCTGAGTGAGTTTTGTTGGTTTTTTAATAATCAAAAAGAGCATTTTGTACAGCTCCTGAACTTTATCTAGTCCATTCTGTGTTCTTTCTGGTGAATTTTAAGCATAAAAACACCTTTTCTTACTTTCAATTCCAACCTTCTCTGAGCCTTCAACTTTCTGACCACTGACAACTTCAGTCTGCCCATTTCTTACAGGGCCTTTATCTGAAATAATCCTCATCTGTAGCAAAAAAGATTCTTTCCCAAACTAAAACCAAAAAAATAGGATGCTTATCTTTTATTGTGGGTGAGGGAGAGAACTTTTTTTATTTATTTTTAAATTTCTATAGAGAATTGCCCTGCTGAGTCAAGCTCTTTGTCAAAACATAGTGCTTGCTGTATGGGACTTTTCCAAATCCCTTCTTGTGCTAAGACAGTTCAGAGTGCTTGTAGGGTGGTTTTGTTCAATAACATAGCAGAGCTTTGCATCTCTAAACACTGCACACCTGACTCACAGGCACTTTCCTTTTCTAGAAGTCACCAGCCCATAGAAATTCAGTGGTTTTTTGTTCTGTTCTGCTGTTACCTCTTCTAGGTGCATTTTTCCTACTCCACATTTCTAGCTGCTAGCATGGAAGACTCAAGCTAATTTCCCCACTTATGTATTGTAAACCAGTCGTGCCACCATGAGCCTGGACCAGCCTTGGGCCACCCTCAGGACCTGTTCCCCTGGCTCTGTGTGCAGCTAGTTTTCTACAACTAAGTGTCAACTAACCCATTGTTCCTGGCATACCTCTCTACAGGGTTTCTTACAGAAGAGAATGGGTTTAGTTGGTGTTACTGTGGCTGTGAGGTTAATGGCAAGATCAAAGTATCTGCTGGAAGACTGAGGTGAGGGAAGGTAGAGAAATATCAAACTACTGATAAAGAAAAGCATCGTATCTTGAGATTGTATGTTAATTACAATAAAGAATTGCAGTCTGGCCTAAAGAAAGATGACTAGGGAAAAAACTGATTTTTTTTTCTGATTTTATTCCTGTGTTCAGCAGACTTTGCCCTCCTTCCCACCCTAAGCAGAAACAAAACGCAGTTGTGACACATAATGATTGTAGATTATTATACTTTTTTTTCTTTTCATGGGATTTCTATTAGGCTAGAAGCAAAGCTACACTACACAGACACAGCTACTAGATGGCAATCAAAAGACGGATTTATTAAATATCTGCTGGTTAGCAGAGTCACCAATGTCTTCACTCCCAACAGGGTACCACAGACCAGACACACAATTCCATAGCCTTCATATCATTACCACACCTACACCAGAACAAAGTCAACCATGCTAAACAAATTTATATTTCTAACTTTCAGCAGTCTTCACAGCGTGCAGGTTTCAGTCATTTCCACCATGACTAAGAAGCAGCTCAGTAAGTACAGTGACATTGCTACTGCAAACATGGTTGCCCATTTAACATGATAGCTGCAGAAACACTGCAGTGATTTACCAGACTCCAGGTATACAAATTTCCAAATGCCTCAGGAAATATATCTCAAATTTCCACATTAATTCTGCAAATTTTGTAAGAATACTACCTGGATTTAAAAATGAGCTTTTAAGAATCTTCAGAGCCTCAAAGGAAAGTACAGCTGCTGCCTCAGAATCATTTAATCACTCAAATCCGGATGATAGAGTGCACCACTTACCGCTGAACTGGTAAGGAAAGGGAATCTAAGTGGTCCTCTCCCTTAAAAGCCATATTTATCCTGTTCTTATGTGCACTTCTCCATAGGCTGGAATCTAGAAAGAAAACAGTCATTTAGTAAACCTAGGGAAACAGGCACCTTCAGCCCAGGCCGGCACGGCATTTTCCTGCCCTTCTATGGAGAGAGCTCATTCTAACAAATAAAAAGTCTTCTTTTCCACAGGAACCCCACAACTCCAGCAGATAACCAAGTCCATTAAGTACATGTCACAGCATAAACAATATAGGGTTTGCATATTCCTGAAGGTCCTGGACTACTGCACAGGTCAGAGCCATCTGGGTTGAACATATGAGTTAGTATTGAGGTATTACTTAGCCTCATTTATTATATATTAACTTGAATGCTAGAGAAAATCTATTGAATATTAAAGTAATTTTTCATGTTATTGTGAGAAAGATTGCAAGTGAGGTCCCTTCCAGTCCTAATTATTCTGCAATATGATTTCAGGATTGTAAACTACTACTTTTATAGAAAGGTCCTTGATGTCTAAGTTACTGAAGTGTTTGACCCTTCCATGTTAGACAATTTCAATTTTTATACATTTTAAATGCTGCATCTTTCTCCTCCATGATTTCCCTTTACATCTAGTGACCAAGAGATGTATCCACGCTTTATGGCACTAGGAAAAAAAGAAAGACAAAAACAAAACAAACAAAACAAAAAAGCAAAAAAACAAAAACCAAAACAAACAAAAAAAAATAAAAACAAACAAGAAAGAAGAAGAAAGACTCCTCATTTTCACAAAAGGAGGAGTTCTGCCTCTTTCCCTCTTTTTTAATTAGCCCCACCTTACATTAGATCACTACCTACTATAGTAAAGCGTATTCACAGCAAAAATCATAGAGGATTTATTCTACAAAAAAATTGAAGTCATTTTCACTCATACACCTGGCTAGAAGAAAACTAAGGCAAAATATTTGAAGGAAAAGTTTAATCCATAACTCAGGAAGAAGGAAATGGATTCATTTGGACAAGGAGAAAGGAATGGGGAGAAAATTATGCTTTCTTAGATGTGAAGAAAAAACTGGGATCAATGAATATCACTCCTAGAGAAAATACTTTACACAGGAAATTACTGTTGTTTGTGTCACCAAGAGAGGCAGAGTGCTTTTGATGTAGATGCTTGTGAAATTCTGCTGTTTGGTTGTTGGCTGCATTGTGCAAGCTGAGTCAGCCAGCATTCAAGATATGTGCCACCCCAAATTGCTCTTAATTGACACAGAGTGGTCCTCACTCCCTTTCCTAGCAAACTGATCTCATTATTAATGCATGTCTTTGTTTTTTCCCCAAGACCTCACAAACACGTCCTGAGCACTAAAAGTCTAACAACCAACATAATGGGTTCACATGCTCTGTTCACTATTAGCACCAGACTGCTCTGGTCAAGGTATCATCCGCTGGTCCTCCCTACCCCCTAGGTCTTCCTAGAAATAACAGACTTAATGTAATCCTTATTTAGACGTATAAACTAAGAAGACTGAAATACAGGAGAAGAATCTATTAAAAAAGCCAAAACCAACACCAAAAATACACATTAAAAATAGTTTGATACTGAAGTCTCTGGTTTAAAAAGACTGCAGATATTTCATAGGTTTTGATTGAAGGTTCATACATCCAAGTATGAAAATTTTATTATGTATTCTTCTGCACCTGAGACACACTAAGATTTGAAAAACAAGCTTATTTTGGGGTGGGGGGAGAGGGAGGAGAATTTAAAGCATTTAGTATATGATGTACAGATTTCACTGACAAATGGAATAAATAAGCAATCTTCATTTCCACTAGTAGAATATTTTCTTTTTTAAAGACATTTGAGATTACCAGATACAAACAATTGTGTAATCACATTTACTGGAAACAGCCAAATATCACAATAATCACTGTCTTCATTTGGAGGAGATATCCTTAAAGCTGAACATATCCACATAGAAAAACTCCAAAATTAATTTCCCCTCCTAAATCTTGTCCTTTAAAGGACCAAAAAAAGCCAATATCTTAGCCTGTAGAATTACAGATTTCATGGGCAGTAAGTATCTCTTTCTGCTCAGCATTAAACCTGGATTTACCTTCTTATGCTACCAACACTAAATCAAATCTAAAGCTTTAGCTTCTTCTGGCAAGCTAAATCTACTTCACCATTAGTTCAGCCTACAAAAATTTCTACACATACAAATCAAAGCACCTGCTTGTACTCCATTACTTGTGACATAATGTACACAGACATAAATTAGATTATTGCATGTCCTTGTTCCCCATAAAGTAGAAACCTGCCAAAAAATGCAAGTTTTCATATGCTGTCTTCCCACAAAACACACTTTTATATTATGTCTGAGAGCCTTTAAAAACGTTATCAACTCCTACTTAGAGGTTACTTATGCTCCAGGAACAATAGCAAAATGCCACTGCAATATCTTCACCAACCTGTCTGGCTTGAGACTATGAGTAGATATTAACTCAGATCTTTAATCCCAAATTAATGTTGGCAACACGAGGAAATTCTCTCCCCTGGCACTCTGCCCCAGGATCATAAGAAAGGTTGTAGCACCAGTGATTTGTGCTACAGGCTTCTGGTCCTGCCTGGAATGCCTTCTCCACCTGCTGGGCAATGAAAGAGCTCCATGGCAGATACTGTCCAGCTCCCAGTGCTCTCTTTCCTCTTTCCAGCTAAGACCAAGACAACTTTACTTCCAGTAAAGACATGGGGAGAGTCAGTGAGCCCTTCTATTTAGTTGGTTCTGCTTTTTATTTGAGTCCAAAACCTAGCAACGAGCTCTAGTCAGCTCTCCTAAAAGCAAAGTCCTCTACTCTAGCTGACTGTGGAGACGTTAGGCACGCACTCACTTTTATTGAGTATATGTATAATAATAGATAACATCAGTAGACTTCTGTAAGACAGTCTAATATCTTTTTCTACTGAAAATGGGTTTTTTTCCATGGCCAATGATTAGGCCCCCACCTCATCAGAGGTGCTGTCCACGTAAATTTGTACCAAAAAATAAAATCCAAACAAATAAAAAAACCCACTGCTTGTAGTTTGCGATATTGGTAATTTTGGTAGAAGCCTGGATAACACACTGAAATAATAAAATTCTATTCTGGGACTACTATGAAGCCTTTTATTTAACACCATATATAGGGCTTTACACCTGCATATAGCCTTGTATCACAATGTAAATGCTGACTTATAATTTGTTTGACTCCTCTGGTAGGTAGCAGCCCATGCATGTAGAATTACATGCATTCAAGGCAGCAGGCTCTGTGTCCTGTATGTTTCTCTCTGTGATTTCAACAGTGAATTAGGTTTTGAGATGTTATTTCCTCGAGGAATAGATGCAGATAAGCAGAGCACAAACCACATTTCTATCCCACCCAGTACAGTCAGCCAAAAGCTTTTTTCGGAGAACAGGAGTTCAGAAGAGAATGAGGCACCACACATGAAAGAGCATGAAAGCATTGCTCTCAGAAATTAGCAGTGTCAGGGAAGGACATGACCTTCATGGCCAAAAATCCCAAAACCACATAAGCAGGAAGAGGCATCTTGCTCACACACAGGCACCAAGCCTTGCCAGAAACTGACAGAGAACTAAAAGCATCTCAAAAAATTGTCAAACAACCCACCTGTAAATTAAAGGAGAAGTCTCACCCCAGCTTACACCAGGCTTGGCAGCACTGGGAAACCTGTGCAGCACCTCATTAGCAGAGTGATGCAGCTAGTAGCTGTTATCCCACTGCTCCAGGAAAAACCCCTCCTGCCTCCCAGAACTCCCTGCTGGGAGCCTCCTGCTGCTCCACTCTGTTTAGCAGTGGAGAGCAGCTTCTACAGCGCCACAGTGCTTTTTAGCACCCTGCAAAACAGGTTATTTCTGCTAAATTGCAACTTGTAAAATCGCCTAGCCCAATTTTCCTCTCCACCATTTAACATGTTAGCTTGTATTTAACAAACTAGAAATCAGGAGGGGTTTGGCATAAGTATTATTTTAGGAACAACATCCATGCTCAAAAGTATCATGGTAACAGCATGTTTTCCAGGTGAACTCAGTGCAACTCATTTTCTTCTACTACTGATGGCCCTGAAGTTCGCTATCACAAAATGATGTTCTTAATAATTAAGCCCTGAAACTTCAGACAATTAAATTCACATTTTTGAGCTCATTCATGTCACACACGTTCACCCTTGCAAAGGCGCAAATCAAAAGGCAAATCCGTGAACTTTCAACCATGCCCTTTCTAACCCCTAACATCATAATTTCAACACTAACAATATCTTAAAATAAGGTCAAAAAAGAGCATCATCTCTCTTTCAGAAAGAGACAGAAATCCATATATCTAGCTCTGATTATTAATAATCATCTGAATTAGAAGAGCATGTTACCTATAAGCAATATGATTAACCTGAGAATAAGAAGTTATTAGCTAAAAGTCATTTCAGACCAGCTATCCCTTGATTAATATGAATAGTTCCTGTCTGTGCTAAAGTACAATCTCTATTCTGCCAAACAGTGCTTGCCCTTATTTTACAATTCTGGGAGTCTGGGAATCATTAGTTATTATTCTCCTATACGCAGAATAACTGTTAATGGAATGCCACAAATCAAATTAAGAGCAAAATTCTGACAGCATTTATGTGAGAGGTCAGAAAGTAAATACATACATTCTGTCCTTCAGCAACACATCCAGCCCATCAAAAGTTTTTCCACACTAACCATTTAAGGACTCAAGATCCTGTGTCATTCTGCATTACAAGAGGCTTATATGGACATGAATTAATTACAACAGTAAGAGCCAACTCAAAATTAAGCTGGGTGTCACAAATCTAATAAACCATAAAACCAGGAGCAAAAATAATGAACAGCCTTCAAATGGTGCATTAAAATCTGTTGTATTAGCATGGGATCGTATACACAGATCTATGGACCACACTCCTAGAATGCAAAATTAAAGCCAGGAGGAAGAGGTGGGAAAAGGTGCTACCCTATGGCATCCATTCATAGCATGCAGAACCAATAATCAGAGAGGAAGCTCTGCTGAATAGTTTATACCTTACACTTCAAGTACAATCTGAAGCATAAATCCATTTTCAGTCACACAGGGGTTTTATTTTTGTGGCATATTTCTTCCCCTCTGCAGAGAGAGGATCTCATTTTAAATGAGTCTCCGTATTTGAAAATATTCCTTTTAATATATCATAGAACAGTTTGTTTTGGAAGAGACCTTAAAGATCATCTAGTTCCAACTCCCAGGTTTCAGCAGGGTTACCTTGCACTTGATCAGGTTGCCCACAACCCCATCCAACCTGTCCTTGAATATATATACACATATATATATATATATATATATGCAGCTGTTTATTTAAATATTTTCTTAACATTTCACTTCTATTTTCATAATT
>VXBU01006582.1:88051-143312 GCA_013400315.1 Bombycilla garrulus
GCCACTGGAACAGTCGCTTGGTGCCTTTTGGGTTTTTTAATCTTATCAAAGTCTTTTAAATCTCCCCTTCTGAAAGGGGCACACCAATTTGTAAAGCTGGCAGTATTATGGGAACAAACTGATTAGTGGTCACATTTCTAGCAATTAGCATTTTAAAGGCAGTTTCACTGGAAAAGAATTTACTTTTGAGGTTCAGGAACTGAATAATAAGTGTCAGGTTGGTGCACTCCAGAGCTATATTTTACCTTTTATGCGATGCAGAATAATCACCACATAAAAACGTTTGCTGATTCCCAGAGCAGCAGTAATGCAAGCTGCTGCCATCTAATGCTGAGGGGTCCAACAGACCACACTGCTCAGAGCCCCATCCAACCTGGC
This sequence comes from Bombycilla garrulus, assembly GCA_013400315.1. Lineage (NCBI taxonomy): Eukaryota > Metazoa > Chordata > Aves > Passeriformes > Bombycillidae > Bombycilla > Bombycilla garrulus. Next base: position 88,430 of record VXBU01006582.1, read on the forward strand.
CTTGAACACTTCCAGGATGAGCCATCCACAACTCTGGGCAACATCTCCCAGTGCCTCATCACCCTCCTGGTAAAGAAATTTATCCCAATATTAAATCTAAACTTGTTCTCAGTTTAAAGCCATCATCTCTTCTTCTAGTACTTGGAAGGCTGCTGCTCTAAGCTCTCCCCAGAGCCTTCTCTCCTCCAGGCTGAAGAGAGGAAGCTGAAGCTCCTCTCAGCCTCTCCTAACAGGAGAGGTGTTCTGTTGCTGTAATAGTCTTTGTGGTCCTCCTCTGGATCCCCTCCAGCAGATCTGTATCCTTCCTGTGCTGGGGACCCCAGTGTGGCATTAAAGGTCAGAGGTTTGTGCTGACAATAAATTACCTCATGTGAAATTGCCCTGCTTTGGTCACATTTATCCCTGGCACCATAGCCAGGATCTCATCTTGTCTCCAGCAGACAGATCAGAAATAAAAGAACTGTTCTTTCAACACGCCACTGTGCAAGGCACAAGGGGAAACAGGATATTTTTGCACCTTAGAGCACAAAACATGTGCTGCTCAGAAGAAATGCCTGCAGAATATCAGTTTTCTGTTATTACATATCTCTATTCCAAGTGTGACTCTTCCAAGTGTAATGAAATTGGAGATAAGATTAATTATTTCCTCTACAAACATAGAAAAATTTTGAAAGGATCTTAACATGAAAAGAAATGAAAGAAAATCCTTGCTCTATTGAGGCTTAAAAAAATCGAAAAATAATTGACTAACGCAAAGTTAAACATAATGCAAATAAAAACTGAAACAAAATATTCCAGAGTTTAATACTGTAAAAAAGTACATAGAGAAGATATCACTGTATTTAACCACTGCAAATGGAAAGGAAGAGAGACCTACACAAATAACTCACTGCAAAGAAATACGACAATATTTGCACATCTCTGTGTGCAAACCATTACCTGTAATGCAAGGATTTAATCTTAATAGCCATTCCTGTTACTCAGACAGGAAGTCTAAAAGACATCTTTATTTATATTGATATGCCTCAAAAAGAAAAACAAATCTGACATTTTAACAGAGAGGAGCAAAACAACTTTATTAATTCAGGTCATAGCCCACACTAGCCAAGGCTGCATTGGACTAGCATCACAAGGCATTCCACGGTAAACATATTTTCACAATATTTGCCAGTGGTGATTAAGTTTATCATTTTACGGAGTTAATATCAAATTGCTCTTTTTTTTGTCATAACTCTGAACACCTTAAGACCAGCTTTAGACCAGTACAAATAACCACACATTTATCTAAAAGTTAGCTATTCTTGGCCTTGTGTGATTGTGTCATCTCTGGTCCTTAAACCACTTCTCTATTTGAATTATTAATAGACTTCCTACTTCTTTCAATCAACTTCAGCATAATTTTTTCACCTTTCTGCAACATACTGGAGAAAATAAAAACAAGGGCATCAGAGAACTACAGAAAAGTTGAAAGGGAAAAAAGTAGCTGAGAGAGACCAAAGTTGTTGCCCGCTAACACGGTAACTCAACACAATGCAAGAGCAGGAGATCCAATTGGGCAACAAGCATACAAGATGAACCAGCACACCAAAGAAAATGTACAACGTGGTTACACTACACATTTGCAAGGATCCCAGCTCTCTTCACACTCATTGCAAGTTCTACCATCAAGCCTGTCTTTTCTAGATAGACACAGCAAATCCAGCAGACACACTTCCTGAAAGCTGAAAAAAAAAAAAAAATCAAAGCATGGTGTGAAATTATCTATACACTAAAAAAAAAAGAAAAAAAGAGCAAGTAGCCTACAGCAAAATTTGAGTATAGTTTCTATTTCTTGCTTTTTTCTTTTAATTATCTCCAATTAGCACGTCCAGACAGCCTGTCAGCAAACTATGCTACCTAGTCAGTGTAATGCTACACAAAGAACAAGTCATAAAGCAGCAGCAAGCCTTTTCTGCTTGTAAGGAGAAAATACTTCATTTATAATTTTGAACCACTGCCAAGGAGTATCCAATCACCAGACATTTTCTTCTTCCTCTGCCTTTCGCACAAAACAATGTGGAGGAGTGGAAAAGCTGTAACATCATCACAGAGAGGGAATCCTCAAGGAGGGCTAGAGGCAAAACTGCTCTGCAGGATTATTCCCATGCCCAGTGTCTCAGGGGTGAGTGTAACAAGAGCAGAGCACATCCAGAATCTTCAAGCAAACCCAAAGGCTCAGGGGGATTTCCCAGCCTGCTCACATTACTTTTGCACTTGAGATCAAGCTGGGTGTGGGAGCAGAAAGCACAAATCCTACTTCAAGTCAGTGAGCTGCACACAGTCTGTGGTCTGTGTGCCCCAAGTACTCCTGAGCCTCTGGCTGCAGAGTTCCAGAGGGCCAAGCAAAAAAAAAAGTTCAGGGGTTATTACCTGATGGAATGGTAGATTTTGTAAGGACCACAGGATACTCTAGATGGGAAGGGACCCCCGAGGATTATCAAAGTCTAACTTTTGGCCCTCCACAGGACAATTCCCAAGAGTCATACCATGTGCCAAGAGCATTGTACAAATTTTTCTTGAACTCTGGCAAGTTTGGCTCTGTGAGCACTTCCCTGGGGAGCTGCTACAGTGCCCAATCACCCTCTGGGTGAAGAACCTTTTCCGACATAAACCCAAATGTTTCCCCATATCCAACATAAACCTCCCCTGACACAACTTCAGGCCATTCCATCAGGTCCTGCCAGAGGTCACCAGAGACATGAGTACCTACCCCTCCTCTTCCCCTCATGAGGAAGCTGCAGACCGGAATGAGATTCACAGAACCACAGAATATGATGGGTCGGAAGGGACCATCAGGATCATCAAGTCCAGCTTTTGGCCCCACACAGGACAGCTTTCTTCGTAGCTTTTTGAGTCTCCAGTTTTGTTGACAATGTTGCTGGTTTTGGTTTTNTTTGGCCCCGCACAGGACAGCTTTCTTTGTAGCTTTTTGAGTCTCCAGTTTTGTTGACAATGTTGCTGGTTTTGGTTTTTTTAATCTTTCCCCCCTTCCCGATTCACAGGCTGAAGTTTTAGCATGGAAAAGCCAGGGAGGAGACCACAGGCAAAACAATAAGAAATATAAGGAGAAGAGTATTGTTTATTAGGAAGTAAAGTTTGGATGTTGAAGAGTGTGTGAACAACCATGCCATGTCTGAAAATATTGTAGCTCAGTAAGGACTTTTTCAGTTTCAACAAAAAGTGACTATATTACATAGTACTTTCAATTACTAAACCCCTCAAATCTGGCAGGTATACAAGTCACAGCCTGTATCTTCTTTTGCACTGGTAACCCCCAGATATGGAGCAAATTACAGAAGTCCAACAACTTCACATCTATCAGCTGATGTTCAGTAACCATTATGCAAGGAACTGGCACACAAGTTCTGAGTACACAATGAATTGCTACACAGTCTGTTCCAGGATGGCTACATTGTTTGTTCTCATGATTTTCTAAAAATTGATACTGAAAGAAAAGAAAAATTACCTTTTAAACTGTACAAGTCTCCTTGCAGAACAGGGCTAGCGCTTTGATAAATTTTTCCCATTATGATCATGAGGTTGTAACAGTTTGTGATGGCACAAGTAAAGACACATATACCAGAATTAGCTGGAAGAAAAAGTCCCAGAGCCAATTTTGCTATTAGCAGCCAAATTCAATTAATTAGTAGTTATTAGGTTTAGGAGTGCTCAGATTCCAGACTTTTTTCCTCCCCATAGAAAAACAGGGACTATAGAGGGGTTTATCTATAATATTAGCTTGAGCTTTGCAGTTATTTATGACTATTGCACAGAGCTTTCTTTCCCTGCAAGTCTAACAGAGACACATTAGACTATCATTTGGAAAGTAGTCTGTTCACTCATTTCCAGTGCAAGTCTCTGCACTATTAACTCCCCAGATACACGAGACTGGTAAGAAAAAAGAAGTGCAAAAGTTCTCCATGAACTCCCATTTACAGAAATTTGGCATTGACTGTTTCAGTTGCAAATGCTGAAGAAGTCACAAAACTTAGAAGTCACACTGCTGTTGATCCACTGTCCTGAAAATTTCAGTCTTTTGACCTGTTTCTCTTGTTATCTGTCATATGTGGGCAGAGGATCAACCCATCTCCCATATCCAAGAGTAGCTAAGAAAACTCCAAATCCCTCCAGAGAGCTCATTTCACTTTTAAAATACCATCACTTTTCCATCTACCACGATCAAGAGTTTCCTTTGTCGCCATTTTCCACTATCAGCCTCAGAAAACTCTGCCAATCTTGAAACACCCATCATCTCCAACATTTCCCGCAACCTAAGGCAATAATTGGCCTCAGCAAGAGAACAGACAGGTTCCTAACCCCTCAGAGTGACAGAAGGCACATTCCACCTGCAGCTGTGGCTTTCATTATTTTCGGTGTGCCTAGGGTTAGAGATGCTATCAACAATGCAGCGTTTGCACCAGCTGGATCCAGGGAACTGCCTGTGCCAATTCCACTTACATTATACCAGTAAATATCTGAGGGTCAGGCATGTCAAATGTTTCCCTAGGTATTGCCAATGCCCACCCGTGCCAGTGTCTTGGCATCCCACTGAAAGGATCTGCCATCTGAGCAGTCAGGCACAGTCTGCCCCCATGGCAGGAGAGAAAGCACGCAGAAGTTCTGCTTGAGATTCACATTATCAGGACAAGACATAGAGCAGAGGTTTCAGGGAAATAGCCCATGACCTCTCTCAGTCAGTGCCCAGGTGAAAGAACAGGATCCTGAAGCCACATATCATCTCTACTCATTACCAGCACTTGAATGTCACGTAGGTAATTTGAAGTTCATGTGCACAGCTCAGCTTTCCTAGCTACTGTCAGTACTTAGTGAGAAAACTGTCCCCAAAAGCACAATCAGCACTTGTACAGCAGACCCAAAACCTGAAAAAAATCTTTATTTATTTATTTAGAGTGCTGTGACCAGCAACATGTATATGCAAGGAAAAAAGTGACATCCTTAAATTGAAGGAAAAAAAGATTTAAATTACTGCAGTGGTAAATGTAAATCAGTTCTGAGACCCAGCCACCTAATTGTCCATTAAGATATCAAAAAACAGATTCTTCTTTTAATTTAATAGTCTTCTTAAAGAGAACCCAAGAAAATGTTAGACATTACTCATGGTAGAACTACAGGACAGAGCTTTCTACTCATGACTCATCCAATAAAAGGGAAAGCAGTTCATAAGCAAATCCTGAAAAGTTTCAAAGCACAAGATGAATTTACCTTTTAAAATAAAGCGTTTCAGTAAGATGGGGTGGAAAGAGAAATCAGTTACAGGAAACATAGGGCAGTGGTGACATCCAGGGAATGAAAATACAGAAATCACCCTGCTTTTCACAACAAGGTGCATCACCATCCTCTCACAGCCACACAAACTTATTTAACCTCTCTCCATATCCTGAAGTGATAATGCTCCAAGTTCCTCTACTCTCTTTAGTGCAATGACAGATTAGGTCAGCAAAGGTGGGGGCTGGGAGTGCCTTTTTACAGTCCTTGAACCCCAACTTGATTCTAAACCATAAACCCAAATCTAATTCCAGGAATTGAAGACCTCATACATGTGACAGTGAAGCGTGTAAGGCAAAAAAACATTTTAGTAAAAATGTGAAATGGTTGAATCCTGACAGGAGGTGACTAAGTGGGGAATCCAGTAGGGAGTAAACATGGAAAAATAAGTCAGGAAGTTTAACATCTTAGAGCCCCTAAAAAATTAGAAGAATGAAGCTGAAAAATCAAAACTCATATGGGCAATTGTTGTTTTGTAGCACATACCACTTGCTCCCACAAAGTGACTGTGACCCAGAACTTGGCATCACAGAGCCACAGAATCATTGAGGTTGGAGAGACCTCAGCTTCAAAAGATAAATTCTTATGGATAATACAAACTACCAAAGTTCAAATTATTTTTAATAATTTTTAAATTAATTGTTGCATCTCAAGAAAAGTGCTACTTGTATTACATGCTCCTCTTAGGATGTCCTTGAAAGTTTGGCTTCGCGTTTAACTTTTGAAGACCAACATTTCCAGGATGAAAGAAAACTGAATGGAAGAACTAGATGGAGTCAGGAGGAGTCAATGAGAGGAAAAAAGAAATGCATTAAAGTTCTCCACAGCCCTGCCGCTGACTTGAGTGGTAGAAGTCAAAAACTTATTGTACATTTAGGAGTTAAGATTGACTGGGACCTTTCTAAAATTACATATACAAAACACCAGCTTCTGCAAATAATTATCAGGTCATATACCCATAAAAGTCAAGAAAATATATTTTATTATCTGCTCATCTTACTTATTCACAGAGTAGAGCCAATATTAGTCAGCACAAGCAGATGCTTGCAAGCAGGAAGGCTTCAATCGTTAAGGAAGGGATGTAATTAAAAGGAGGGAAATCCAAAACACAGTTATACCTACTGATCATGTCATCTAAATGGTACTATTTTATTCATCAAAAAAAAGATTTGAAACAAAGATGCCATATTTTACGCAAGTTCTTGATTATTTTTCTTCTGAGGGAGCATGTAATTTACAAGAAAGAGGACTTAAAGCTTTAAGTGCCTCTGACTTAATTCAGCATTGCTGTATTGATGGTCCCATTTAGATGATTCCATTTTAGGCCCCTCTAACGCATTAAAGGCATGACTTACTCACATCCATTTGGCTAATGATCCCCTACTGCTCTAAAGTAAATGACAGCTATTTACAGTAAATTATTCAATTAGATAGAGGGAAGTGCGGTATTCATTTTATATTGTTTGACATGGCAAAACAGAAGTGTGCAAGAAGGCAGGTAGGGCATTTTAATCTTCCAGAATCAATTGTTTAATCCACAGCAGGAGAATAAATACACTCCACAATACTTGTCAGCATCAGGTTTTTATTGTAAACATTCTAAGAGAAACTGAAGTGTTGCAACTCCAATTAATATGATTCTGTCCACTTCAAAAGTAAGTCATCACACCACACAAGGAATACCAGCATCTAACAGGACTGCTTTATTTCAGGCACAATTTCAAGGAGCACACAAAGTGACCAGATGCTAGCAGGAGACCAAATTTCCATTTAAATAAAAAAATAGGCATGAGCAATTCTGAATCCCATTTATCTGTAATGGGATTTACACTACTAAGTGTCTATCTCACTCTCCAAAACAAGGACTCAATGTCCCAAGACATCTGGATAGGGGGGTATTTTTAATTTATGAAATCCCAGGACAGGACAGCTCAGCTCCTCTCAAATTAAGAGGGAGATTCAGAAGGATAATCAAATAAAGAGGGTAAAACAGAGCTCAGAGAAAGAGGGAATGAATGCACTGCAATAATTCAGAACCAGTCGTTGATTTGAGAATCTTTTCACACATTCATCTATTCTTCTCCAGTAGCTGAAGGGGGTGTGAGTACACACACATATCAAATCCCCGCTGCATACACTCTTGTCTTAGCACGACACCTGGAGAAAAAAAGTCATGGCTTTGCTGTCCCCTGTCAAACCTTTCCCTTATAAAAGGGAGAATGAACAAGTAGTTCTCACTATTATAGACAGGAACATGAAGTCCAAGGTGCAGAACAGGCCACCGTGTGTGCTGAGCCTGCCAGTGACCATGCCTGTGCAGCTCTCAGGCCTCCCAGAATTTATGTGACGGGAAAAAAGGAAGAGGCAATTTGTGTAAGCCCTCCTGGCTAGCCCTAATTTTGGAGCATTTCTCTCTTCCACAAGCCCAGAATGCCTCGGAACAAGTGCCCGGCACCCCAAATAGAAGAACATTTTCCTCTGGCTAACCTGCCAACACATTTAATTTTCTACAGGCAGACGGCCAAGTTCAGCAGGCACAGCTCCTGCTAAGCTTAATGGGAGCTGCACTTGCCTGTGCCAAGCAGTGAAGGTTTGCTGGGAGACTGCAAGGAATACACCACAGAAAATACAACTGCTGCCAGTATCTCTATTCAGAGGCTGCATTTGAATGGACTACTCTTTTTTTTTCTTCCTGATTTTATTCAATTCTTCTAAAGCTGCTGGCATAATGAAACCCTTCCTACTCTTAGCATGTGTTCACTCACTTCTATGAGCAAGGAATCCAGACTGGCTGCTTGCAGTGATGAATTTTGTCCAAAGACCATCTTATCACAACTGGGCTGTATAAATTTAATAGCCATTTGGTGCCCTGTAGCCAACAGTGCTGGCCAGATTATTCAAAAGGTCTCCTAAACACAACTCTTAATTCCTAAGGAAGGTTTGCATTTCAGATCTTATTTTCTGCAAATTGGTTCTTATTGCTAATTTTCCTAGCTACCTTCATCCTCTTATGAATTATTGTGTTTTAATTTCTAGCTCTACCAGGACCAAATACATTATGAAAATTTCAGTCAAGGCTCTAAGGTACACCAATTTTTACCAGGCAAAGATTTCTTCATTATTATTTGCAGAAAATCCCCCCCCTTTAAATACTTTTCAGATGCTATAGTAATACAAGTAATAGTAGTAATAGTTCTAGACCTTAATAAGCAACATTCTGGTCTTTCAGTCACTGGTGACTCCCTCTGATCAACCTACACCTCTTCATACAACGTCTTTTTTGTTCACCCTCTGTTCTCAGACTAAACGTATCTGCTGACATTCCCTCTGGTGCAAAAGGAAGTGGCTTGGACTTAAATCTCATAAACCTGTGATGAACCTCTGAAACATTCCACATTTCCACTAAAAAAAAAAAAAAAATAAAAAAAAAAATCACCTGCCTGAAAGGCACCGAGTTAAAACAGACTTCAGGCTAGTCCTTCACCTAGTAGACAAGAGGAGTGAAAACACTGTGTGGCACTTGAAATCACACAGGAAGGCTAAAAGGAAATCTAAAAAAACACAGATGACAAAATGCAAGGACAATGTGAACTTGGATCCACATTTTTAAAATTATAATTCACCTATATAGACTTCTCTACACCAAATAGTGAACATTTATATTTTTCCAGTTCCAAAAATCCCCAGAGAGCCAAAGAGGAAAGTTCAGAGAAACTGAGACATCCAAGGTACATGGCTAGTAAAATTGCTACACGTCAAAACTACACCAAGCAGTACTGAAAACTGAATATTGAGCATGCAAAGTTTCTGCTCAGCTGCTCAGATTCTGAGCAGTTCCTTGGAGTACAAAATTGAGAAGATACTGAAGTGGAGGAGGCAAGGGGAGCCAATGTTGCAGCTGAGTTTTCCCTAAGCTCTTCAGGGAGAAATCTTCCCTTCCCTGGGCCGGGCCATAGTGGGAGCGCAGCTCCGGGGGTCACTCCCAGCAGCAGTGACAACACGGCCAAGTTGGCCTGGAAATGCGGCCATACTGCTGCCAAGAAAACACAAGAGACACGACTGGAAGGAATGATTTGGCCTAGGATGAGTCACTGGACATCATCTCCCCCAGGATGGTGCAGCAGGAATACTGATGCTCACAGCTCATGTCCCCAGCCAGTCCCTGCTGCCCGAGCAGGGGCCCTGAGCACAACTTTCTCCAGCACAAGGACATCAGCTGCTACAAATGGACCTGATTTGCAAGTATTATTGACAAAGCAGCTGAACATCCTTCACATGTAAGTGAAATTAGACCAAAATACAGTGTACAAGTTCACTCCACCTTAGGCAGGTGCGCTGCATTTGCATCCACATCACAATTCACAGATACTGAAGGTCAGGCACACACTTGAGCTGGAAACCAGCATCGTAAGTGACATGAACAGCCCAGCTCTGCTCACATAACATCAAGCTTTGCTAAGTTTTATTTTGAGCCTTCCAGCCTCCCAAAATTCTTTACATTTTTTTTCTAGCTATAGTAATACCTAGATAAGTAAAAACAGGTAACATTTTCACACATGATATTAATCACATCACACTATAACAGCCCTTAATTTCATAATGTGTATATGTTTAGATTTAAAAAATTATATGCAGAATATTTTTAGCATAACCAAACAGGTTACAACAACTCTCAGGTCTCCCACAATGTCAGAAGCTGTTTAATATAACTCCATAGCAGTGGAAGTCCAGAAACTATTTTTTTTACTTTTTCACAGCAACAAAAGGCCACCTTCATTTCACAAGTCCTACAAATGTTCTCCAAAGGAAAGGAGTGGGAGAGGCAAGAGCATTCAAATACAAAAAGAACGCAAGAAAATAGATATAAAAGAAAAAGGTGCTCTGGAGAGGCACTGTCATCGAAAATGACCATGAAAATAAAGAAGATGCACCATGAAAAGTGCCATTTCATCTCATGCTTAGGACATCAGTCTGTGCTGGAGACAGTAAGTTCCTGGCATGGGGCAACTTTTCAGCAATGATGGGAGCACATTTCAGACACAGTACAGTGTTATACTTTGCAATTCATGTTGGCTGCATTTTTCTTTTGTGAATTAACATAATTTGGATCTTTTAACATTCCTCTTACTTTTCCTTCATTTAATGATTTTTCCAGAAGTGCTTAAATCAAGGGTGTTCTGAACAGTAAAATATAAAACCTGGCATATAAAGACTCAAATTCCTATAAACAGATGAATATCCCATTTTCTGGAATTCTAATCAGCTTCTACTTGTTATTTCACCTCTATTAGATGGTAATCTCAAGAGCATTTTTGCAACTGCTGAATATTCATAGCTGCTTTTTCCTTTAAAGAAAATCTATTGATTAACTGATTTTGTAGCTTACATCAAAGCAAAGGTCTCAGGCAAAAAACAATAATGTGGGTATAGAAGTACTAAAGTTTATACCTTAGAAGAATGAGAGAATTTCAACAGCAAAACTCAGTTTGAGAGATGAGTGTAAAGCTCTGCAGCTCATTGACTCTACGCTAGTGTTTAAAAGTGCCATGTATCATGACCTTATCCTAACATTTCTAGGGAAATCCAGCTCCAGCTTTTTATCCACTTCATGCTCCCAGATCTACATTTTCCTAGGATGAGAAGCAGTGTTTATGTTAAATAGCTTCTCTGACTCAGGGCTGGCAGAAGGTCCCTGCTGGATAACTTGGACACTTGGAGAAGGCAGAAAGGATCAAACTCGGCAGATACCAACACTCCACAGTCTCCAGATGTTTGTCTCCCTCACACCACTGTAGCCATGTCAGGGAGCTGAGCAGCACCAGCTCAGGGCTAAAGGCAGCCCTGTCCCACGCTCAGTTGTCAAACCATGCACTCACCTTTTCAGCTGCAATTCCATGAAAACATGAAATCAGACAAGACTTGCTCTTTGTTCATAGCCACATTCAGACAAGATCATATATAAAAATCAAAGAGACAGAAAGCTCTCACACAACACACACCTAAAATAACCTTACTTCAGCTGTATCTTGGCTAAAAGCCTAGGCAGCAGTAAGATTTTTCCCTTCAGCTAGCAAACATTTTCCTTTTTCCAGGGCCCACATCCGTATAATCAACTATGGTTTTGATATCAGCATTTATAAGTTTCATACGGTCACCATTTATAAGCAAACCACTTCCTCAGTACAGACACAGTATATTTTCTCATTTTCATTTGGCAGAATAGTTGTCAACTGTGGGAGAGTAAGGAGAAACTATAAGGGACAGAAATCAAACCTTGGAAAATTCAAAATATATTTCTTAAGACACAATAGATCAAATATGCAAAAATCACTGCATAGACTGTTTCAAGTTCACTTTCTGGCTTCCTTTTCTCAGTGGAGCTACTGCAGCCACTCAGACCTTTCTGGTGGGATTTCATGGATAATTGTGAGCATTGTCTGTAGAGGGAGTAAAGCAGCCACATCAGTATCACTACCACTAAATGTAATCTCTAGCTCATGTACACCCTGATGTAGTATGTCCTGGTGGCTAGCTAACAGAAGCAGCCAAGGAAGCCAAAGTTTCCAGCTCAGGTCAGGTATTCAGTCTTAATTTTTCTTCTGTTAGGAAACAAAATTGGAAAAAAAAAAAAAAAAGCCTCTAAAGCCTCTTCCAACAGGCAAGAGGTAAAATTGTCATTTCAGTGCCTGAAGAACAAAAAGAGATCCAGAATCCAATGGACAAACCAAACTCCTCAGGCTCCAAGATAAAGACTGACATTAAATACCACAGCTTTAAAAGAAAATATAACCACAGGCCTCAGCCTGACCTGGGATTACCGGCTGGAGACTTCCAGGAGCTGACTTTTGCCTCTAACAGTTTACACATCAATGTGCTGAACTGGTACTGATAAAAACAAGTTCAAAATAACAAGAGCACACATTTCAGTCTGTCACTGCTCTGGCAGGGACTGACGTCAACCCTTTCATCTGCCCACTCCATCACACAACATCAAAATGATTTTTTGTGACATATAATAAATACCACTTTTTAAAGAAAAATCAGCCACCCATCCTGAAACACCTTATCTGGCCTGTAACAAACAGGAGCCAGAAAAATGTGAAATACCAAAAGGTCAGTCCACTGTTGGTACAACCAAACTCCCAGCTCCCTTGCACTTGGGCTGAAAAGGCGTGCTCAAATCCTCTATGCAGTGCATGCCTGGAAGTGCAGTTTCTTTATATGAACAAAGTTCATGGTTGAAAATTACTCAGATCGTGGTTTTTGAGAACAAATAGACCTAGTTTTAATTCTTCATGCACTTGACTCTCAATATGTTGGCTTTGTCAATTGCAATGCCTGGGAAATTATATAACCCAGCCAGCCCTCAAAGACTTCCACACAATATTTTCTACTGGTTTGTTTCTGATTACAGCAAAGTTCTTGGGTAGATATGTTTCACCTGTTTAATCTGTTGGTGATATTCCATCCATCTTTCCAAGACTGCTAATTACCAACAGGCCTTTTCATTCTAATGAACAAGTCTCCAAATATTTTTTCCTCCACATGCCGGTAAATCTCATGATGAAGATACTGAAGAACAAAAAGCCTCAAGAGGTCAGATCAGATTCAAAGGATCAGATTTTCAAATTAGGAAGCATCACCAAAAAAAAATAAAAATCAGAAATATTTTCCAAATTTGACAAACACTAGTTTTCTGGGAGAAATGTGGATTCCAGAATAAACATAAAGCTCACATCTGACAAAGGAACTAGGAAATTAATTTTCTGAAGTAAAGCAATGTTCCAATATAGATTCATTATGAATATAACACCTACAGCAAATCAATAGCTTCTGTTTTACTGAAGGACAGCATGGATATCCACAACAGATAGCAATCATGGAGCAGTGCCATGTCATACCAGCTGAAAATAAGGCTCCATCCCCTTGCTATAGAGAATTGGAATAAAAAAATATTGTGCTATAGCCCATTATTTTAATGTTAGTTTACAGCTATTCTACTTTCTCTGAAATTTTGACCCTCAGCCCTGAGGTAGGCAATGAACTAGAATTCAGCACATGGAAGGCAGCAAATTGCAGGGAAATTCCAGCATTTCTGGGTACCACTGCCCCACAGAGAAAACTCAGTGTACTCAAGCTACACTTTCTTCCCTTGTACACTGGTTTTATTTTGCAGCATTGGATCACTAAGGGAAAATGAAAAGTTGCTCTGCTGTAGGATCAGCACAGCCTAAAAGTATATGACCCATAAGGATAAAATTTATATTTTACAAATATTAAGAATGAATCAATACCAAGCTAGTTAAAAAAACCAAAACATTAATTTTGACTATAAAATAAGGTATATGAAGAATAATTTTAAAATAAAAATTATTTGAAGAGATGTCAAAGCAGAAAAGCGTTTAGCTGCTCTTACAAAAATTTTGCAACTTTATCCATAACCTTTAGGAACAATTTACTGTGAGCTGAGTACTAAAAGAACTTTGTTCGCACAAAATGTCGGATTAAACCTAACTGATAATTCATATTCATAATTAATTCAATATCATAATTAAAATAATCTGACTCAAGGAAAAGAAAGAACAGATATCCTTATCACTGTGAATGAAGGCAATGTTCATTTCTAGTCAAAGACTGAGATTTTTTATTCGGGCGTTCACTTCGCCTCATAACAGGTACAAGCACATTTCAGTGCATGAAATTTAAAAAGTAATGATATGAACCAAAAGGTGAATAAGAAAAAAACCCTTCCTTTTAAACCATAAACTGTTCCTGCAAATTATGTGACTAAAGAAATGCTCATATTAGGGCTTGAAAGTATTTTTCAAAACTATAAATTGTGAACAGCAGAGGAGGCAGCACACTAATGCAATGTAGATGTAAAGTTCAATTTGTTTTACACAGCATAGCAGCACATCTTGGTACTTAGACATGACATTTACTTTTCTGTCTTTTAATCCATCCCAATAAACAAGCAGATATTTATCTCACAAGCCACTTTTTCAAGTTCTCTACAGGACTGCTGAGTGCATTTGTGCTGCTGCAGGCCTGCAGAGTAGGAAACGCTTTGGCCCTGCATAAATACTCTGCACTCATACTGCACTGAGTGCAAAAATTTGTCCTGAGAAAAACAGCAAAAATCCAAACAAAACAGGGGGGATTTTTAATCCTACATACATATTGCCCAAGTCCTTGCTACATCTTCCCCATCCTCCCCCTCCAGTAACCTGAACAAAGACTAGCAGATCTAAGGTCAAAGAATTGCTCCAAGAGACACTTACCATCTTTGAATTAATAGACTCACCAGGAAGGGCCATGGATGGTGCAGGGATCTACTTATTTCACAGTTCCTGTGACTACTGTCCTACCTGCAAATTTAGATACCACCACAGATTCAGATAACAAACCAAAGTCTTGACCAGCAGTTGGCATAATGTTGGAAGTATCTTAATTCCTTTTTCTTCCACTGGAACAAGGAATGAAAACTGAGATCATGTTTTATTATTAAAACAGTATATTTGGGATACAAATGAAAGGGCAAATTCATCCCTTTGGAAAACCTCTGTAACCTCAAAATAACAGTCAGGTTTGTGACTGAGGCAAGCAGTACCATATTTTGGGGGCCAGCTTATTTGGTAAGCTTTTGTAATTATGAGTTCAACTCTATCCAGCTGGATGAAAAGCAGTAACAGTGCTCATTTCTAAAAGATCTGCATTTTAAAACTTTTTTTTCATACTAAGTAAAATTCTTTATGAAACTGTTTCCTCTATTTTTTCTTGCTTGGCCCAATTTTCAGTATTTGAAACTGCTTAAATCCACCTAGTTCAGGCAGACAGAGAACCTACAGCTGGAGCAAACCCTTATGTACTGAAAAAGTGCTGTATTCTTCCTCCTTTCAAGCCAAAATAGATTTTTGCATATTGATTGAGGATCTGCTTTAGAAGAACAACAGGAAACCCAGAAGCCACAATAGTGCAAACCGGGCAAGTACAGTCCAGGTCCTGCTGCCTGAATCCTGAGAGCTGTCCCAGACTTGCTTCAGCTTTGCTCTCATCAGACAAAAGAAACATATGCTGTTCTATGCTGAAAAGTCACTTAATTCAGCCAGTTTTGGCAAACAACTAACACCTCTTGAAAAATGCATTGCATTCGTTATTTGCCATCCAGTCTCCCAATTCCTTCTTCAATAATATACAAAAACACCATGAGGAGACTTCACAAAAGAAAAAGGCATCATCACCAGACAGACACAAAGGTGTGTAATGCAATCATGAAACATAAGCAGAACCCAGCTCAACTGCACACATTTTGTAGAGGATCTAATCCATCATTTATGATGGTTTGCTGTTCAGTGAGTTCTTACAGCTCAGATAAGCTGAGCTCAGCTAGATGTGCTTCATCCTTGCCTCCACACTAAGTGCAAATACAGCTCTCAAAATCACTTTTGGTTTTTTCGTTTGGTTTTTTTTGTTTGGGTTTTTTTGTTTGGTTTGTTGTTTTTTTTTTGCAGAACAGAAAACAAGTACTCCTCTGTGATGTTTTGCTCGACAAGACTGCAATTTTTTCTATGGACAGCCTCAAAGTTCTACAAGAGGTGTATTTTTCATCAGTATTCGTTTTGTGGGGCTTATTGATTGATTTCTTTTTTTTTTCCCAAGCTCTTTAAACACGTTTGCATATCGAAAAGTAACTAAATGGAGCCTCTTAAATATTATAAAACCCAATTAATTCTTTCAAGCTCTTAAAGAAGCAGGAACTACCAATAGGGAAACATTTAAGGAAAAACTGCAAATCCAGAGAAATTCTTGCTATAACTTGTGCTGCTTAATGGCAAAGATATTTGAGGTTTCAATTCTGCTAGGACCCCAGCTACTTAAGGATGCTCATATGAAACAAAATGAAAAACCTGACACCTGCTGAAAAGTTTTGCTACATTAGGGCCAGCAACCTCAGCACTTCTCAGACAAGCTGTTTGTGAATCTTCACTGAAATCAGTAGTGCTGTCCTTTGGCTCTTGCCTTTAACCCTGCCAAACACCCCATGGTTTGTGCATATGCTACCTCTGGCTTGTCTCAGCACAGCTGCTGTTTCACCATTTAGATGCTGAGTACCGATGGTTTCTATGGCTTTGACACAACTGTTGAAGATATTCAAGAGAAATCTGGTGCAGAAACTCCCAGTACCAGCAACACTGAGTAGAACAGACCCCTCATGCAAGAGCTTAGATTCAGAACATTGTTTCAATGGCTCACAGGGGATGGCTGCATAGTCCACCCATCTTAAAGTCTACATGGAAGCTGTTGCCCCAGTAGTTGATTTGAAGTGACACACTTCCCATGACAGATGTGGTGCTCCTGCTTAGAGCACCAGTCCCATTCTGACCCTGGTTCTTGTGGAGCCCCGTGAGTCACTCACACCCTGATTCTGCAAAACGTGCCTCCAGCTAGGAAGATACAGCAGGAAGAATGTGTGCTTAAAGCCAAATCATTTCATTAAGGTTTGAGCATGTTCTTTGTCAAATAAAGCAAGTTTCCGCCTTGTAGAAATAATTACATTCTTCTTCACATTCCTTGCTTTGCACTAATCCTTTATCTTCCAATAACCTCAAGCAATCTAATTCTCACTTGCCAGATTCGATAGAGCTACTGGACACACTCAAAAACCTGTATTTTCTGGACTAGATGGGGATTCATCAAGTTCAAAAATTTAATAGCTCTAAGAAAAAAAATCAGTCTATTTTATCCTCTACCACGTGAGCATAACTCTCAGTTAAAGACCATTAGGGTAAATTGAATAACTCTAAAATGTGAAAATTTGGCCAACACATTTTTTTAGACAAATTAAATATACACAGATTGTAGCTGGCAATCTATTTCCAATGACAAAGTAAGAGACACAGCAACAGGCTGTACAGACCTTCACAGATTTCATACTAGAAACAAAATCCATAGCCACCAAGCCTTTAGACATGTGTCTCAATGAAGAAAGAGTACCAAAATTATGTAGTTGAAGGCAAAGGACAGTCTTGCAAAAGAAAACATGGATTCACATTGGAAAAATAGCACAAGGGGAGAAGATCTTGCAAGTAACAAGTTTGAGAAGGAATGACAAACTTGCAACTCAAACTCAGATAAAAATTAGCTTATCATTTAGGGAAAAAAATAAGAGAAGAGAACAG
This sequence comes from Bombycilla garrulus, assembly GCA_013400315.1. Taxonomy (NCBI): domain Eukaryota; kingdom Metazoa; phylum Chordata; class Aves; order Passeriformes; family Bombycillidae; genus Bombycilla; species Bombycilla garrulus. The sequence continues at coordinate 105,934 of VXBU01006582.1, forward strand.
GGATAAAAGATAAAGGCTTCTTTTGGTTGTATACAAGTTTGTTTCATTCTTTATCGATATTCTAAAGCATCTGTGCACTTACTATCCTGTTCTGGTAAAAAGAGGTGATGCAAGGGCTACATATCTGTGGGAAAAGACAGTGTCCAACCAAACACATGAACAGTCAGCACACTGTGGGGGTGACACAGCATGGTGGCTCAAAAGCATCTGCAATTTAATCAGTCAGCTTCTGCTCCCCTATGCAAAAATTACTGGCACAAGTAGGTATTTCGAACATCAAAACTGAAAACTTACACAGAGATTTGAAAGCCAGGTTACCAGGAAAAAAAATATGGTAGGATGTAAGATTGTATCTCTCCTTACAAATAAAATAAAAAGAAAAAAGTTATTTATCAAATGAACCTACCAACATCTTTTCAAGACAAGCATTTTGCTCATCACCAAAGTTTTGCTGGACCAGGGAACATTCCTTTGATACTGTAGTATAAAAAAAACTACCTTGATCTAAAGGCACTACTGCCCATAATTTCTAGTGGCACTTAAAAGGCTGAATTTTCAAGGTGCTGTTGCAGAAAAGTATCTGTTACAGCTAGATACAGTGAGACACAACAGGTTTTATACCAGAATTTTCAGCTTGTGAACCAATATTGATCAGCTCTGAATTGTGATGGATCCCCATCAACAGAGCTGACTTGCACTGAACTTTGGCCAACTGCTCAACACTCAAACAATCGCACTGAAGACCCTTTCTGCATCACTTTTGTTATTTCAGAAGAATGTTTTGGACCAACCATAAGCATCAAGAGCTTTCTCACCGTTTCCTTGTATTTTAATGTATCTGTGTACTGGCTTTGATCCACTTGCACAATATTTGAGGGTGACATTAAGAAAGAGTGCTCACAGTCAAGGAGAGACTGCAGCCAACTGCCAGTAAAATCAGAGCAACATCTGGCTGTTTTGTGTTTTAAAGGGGTATGAGATTGAGCATAGCTACTTCTTGGGCTCATTAAAGGTAATTTCCCCTCTTAGCAGTCTAAACTGAGAGTAAAAGGCAGAGGAGGGCTTTGTTCACTCCCCAACACTGTGTACTTGTACAGAAAAGCAAAATCTGATTGTTTTAGTAATACATTGAAGGTTACTGGCCCCCCTGGCACCAGACTGCCTGCTCAGACAAGCAAGGGTACTGTAAAACAGAGACACCAGACATTTGTGCTAAGTTTATCAAGCAAAAAAAAAACCTTTCTGATGTCTCCAAGAGAGCTTTTATCCATCCCAGAAATTGAAGGGACTACAGATACTTCATAGACTCATCAAGGCTGGAAAGGACCTCCAACATCATGAAGTCCAACCCTTGACCAATCACCACATTGTCAACTAAACCAGAGCACTAAGTGCCACATCCAGCCATCTCTTCAACACTTCCAACTCTACCCATTCCAGCGAGGTAATTCTCCTGATGTCCAACTTCAAGCTCCCCTGATGCAGCCCAGGGTCATTTCATCCCATCCTGTCATTATTTGTCTGAGGGGAGAGGTCTTTCCCACCTCTCAGGTGGCTGCAAAGAGCAGTAAGGACTCTTCTGAGTCTCCTCTTTGCCAGCTCCCTCAGCCATTCCTCACAGGACGTGTTCCAGATCTTTCACTAGCTCTGTTGCCCACATCCACAGAACTGAACCCATTTTCACTCATCATTAGATTTCTACTTGACTTTTCATCATTTTGTGATTAATTTCTCTAAGTGGCCATCCACTCTACTTTCATAAATAGGTTAAGAAACCACTGTGCATTTAACCACCTCTCATGTAAACATATCATTAACTGTACAAATTAAAATGCAGAGCAAATTTCTCTTTTCAAAGTATTGTCAGTTTTAATGGCAGTGCTTAAATGGACAACACTTAGAATATAAGTTTTAAATTCTACCCTGTTTTTCTCCTATTAATATCCAACAGGTGCACTACTCGGACCACCACTGAGACAAAACACAATGTCAGCTTTTACAAGCCCTACATGAGTGGCTGCTTTATGTGATTTATTGCAGCAGAAACCACATAAAACTCTGTGTGTGGTCTTTGGGAGAGAAGGCCTTAGGCAGCAGGAAGGGGTTGCAGCCTCCCCTCCACCAGATGAGAGCAAAGCCATGGAACAGAGCAGGACAAGCAGACTGAACACAAGACAGGCCTGTCCTGAACACCAAAGAACTTCAAGGAGGAGACAAGACTTCCTATATTAAACAGGCTGCCAAACAATGATGTCAGCCAAGATTTAGGATTGTATTTCCCTGGGTTTTTTAAACCTCTTCTTCACCAAATCAACATTATATTGGTCAACAATAAACACAGCTGATTCTACCCTTTATGCAGAATGAAGCATTTACCAGCTGTCTCAAAAGTCATGAAAAACCAAAAAGAAAAACTGAAGTACATCAAACTATCAAACTGTCGAAGCATTTGAACATGGTTATGCTTACTTCTATGCTAAAGAAAAAAAAATAACAATGATCTTGTACTACGTTTGTTTAATAAACAAATAATCTACATACTTGTAAAAAGTTACTCATTAAAAAATTAACTTGACAGATTAACTCTACAAGAGTAGAAGGCTGTCATACTTTAAGGCTGTAACAGTTCTCCCCCACAGCTCCTGGCAAAGGAGATTGACATAACTTTTCAACATCCCTAGTTAATACATTGGCAAAAGGCAGAAGAGTTTATATGCCTCTTGTGAAAGGTTTTGTTAAAATTGCATCTATTTTTGCAGCAGATCTTATAAATCCAAATCCATCTGCAAATATCCCTCAGTTTCCAGAGCACAGAAGCCATCAGGAACCCAGCTCATCTGAGATCAATAGCAAAATCCCTGCCTTCCCACGTGCTCTGTGTCATATGCAGATTGCATATTGCCTGAAAAAATAAATAGCAAACTCCTGACAAAAAGGCAAGGTAGGTATTTATTCTTGCTTTGCTTGTAGGTACCACATATTTGAGCTTGAACCCTAAAAATTTTATGAAGCCAAAGAGCAAATCAGAACAAACAAATCAAGCACAGCACAGTTTTTCCAGGTCTGCCACAGCCAATCTGCCCTTTTAACAGTTCTAGTAGGAAGTGGTTTCCTGGCATGTTGGTTTTAAAATGTCTGAGACCATTGCCTACTTAGAAACACTTTTTGGTCCTTGTCTCCTGGATCATATTCTCAAGCGTGTCTAAGGCTAAATGAGACCTTGGGTATTCACTAGTTTGCTTTTGCTACAATCTATCTCGTATTTACCTTTCCTAGATATATGTTTAAATCACTTGAGAATTAAAAGCCTCAAATCTTCCTAGGAAAATGCATTACAGTGTGTGCTGTAAACTAACCTTTCTCATCAGACACTTATAAAACCTGGCTCCACAAGGACACTTATCACAGAAACCCCCAAAATACACTTCCCTACACTGGCCACACCACGGTATGTGATGTGCCACAGCCATTTCCTCCTCCTGAGGATGCACATAATTGTGGCATCTGAGATAATGCTGCAAGCATGGAGAAATGCTAACTGCTGAAATGGAAAAATGATAGCTTGTGCAGTAATTGCAGGCTATCATAAATGCCAGAGTTACTTAACTGCAAGACAGAACAAAGGCTGGCCCCAGTTTGAGGCAGTTAAACTCCACAGCAATCAAAATAAAAATAAGTCCTGAGAAAAATGTACTTTTTTTGTTTTTTACTGGAAATTCTAAAGCAGCTCAGCCTCAATAAATCAGAGGTTGAGCCAGCCAAACTACAGGTCTCCCCTCCATGAAGACCCTGGCCTGGGGCCTTTGGGCTTTCTGGGAAGGAAAGAAAAAAAAAATTTTTAAAAATTTGAAAAGGGGAACATCCACAATCTTGAAATATCCTTTTCAAAAATACCATCAGGCAGGTCAAAGGGAGGCAGGCACTGCAGAGTCAGGCATTGCTTTGCAGAGACCTGGAGCCACGACAGAGTTTGTCTGGTATTCCAGCTATGATCTCATCTCCACCCATGGGCACTTTGTTTATGGAATCAAATCTGTAACAAGTAATGAGTGTATTGATTTGGCACATAAAGTTGCATTTCATTATTTCTCCAAAATCTAGAGTTATATTTACTTATATTTAGCATGTGCAACAACTAATAAAGCAATTGAGCTAGTACATCCTGGAAGCTCAAATAATACTTTTACAACACTGTGATGGGCCAGTTGCCTTCTTCACGCAACTCCCTCTTTAGCAGTATTATTCAATTTTTGCCTCCCATCTCCTTTTCTTCAAGCCAATTACCCCTGTGCCCATTCCTTCAATTTATTTTGGAGGTACCTAGGCTGTGAGAGGGGAGAGAGAATAAGAAAAAAGAAAAAGTATTTTAAATTGAAAAAAATCTTTATAAATCTTGAACTTATTTTTAACAAAAAAAAAACTCAAGGCAGTGTGAAAAACTCTTGATGTATTATCCTTTCATAGGAACTTTTCTCTCCAGGCTAGTTCACTGTTATTATTATTAAAGAGTTCTAGCTCCTTACTCCTTTCCCCTTCCCCTCTCAATTCTGAAACACTGTATTCACTTTTGAAAGGAATTGGGCATTTTAAGCCTTTTCCATACCAGGTATGTTAGCTGCTACAGAGGCCTCTCATTAGTAGATTACATAAATGGTACCTGAAGCCATAATGGTGTGGAAGAAATTATTCATGTGATAATAAGTGCCTAGCTTGTTTTCCATAAAAATATATCTGATTGATATAATTTTTCTATTTTGAAAGCCCATTAAACTGTAGTCTGCCTTTGACAAAACAGCACAGAGATTGACAATATTATAAGACGTTTTTGTTTGGTTTATAGTAAGTTTTATTTAGTATTATTTTGTGATGTAGTTTGTTGTGCTCAGGTTTTGAGAGTGACAGGTAAAATTCTGCTGAAAATCAAAACCTATTATGAGACTTCCTATCTGGCTCCAAAAAAGCAAGATTCAAGAGAAAAGCCAAAACTATCTCGAGCTATTAAGTGTAAGAGCTGTCAATTAGGATCATAAAGGCAGAAACCATGAAGAGGAACTCTGGGTGTAGTGAACCTGATTAAATCTCAAACTATTGTTCTGTCTGTCCTTGAGGCATGATTGCCAGCTTCTGCACAGAAATAACTCCAAATCTGCCACCAGGTGCTTGTGAAATAACCTCACTCCAGGAAAATGCACACCTCATTTAGATAGCATGTTTATCCATGGAAACCACCAAGGAATGATGACAAAGAAAAGAATATTCTTGAATGCAATGACATTATCTGGATCACATCTTGCCACCAGCTTATTTTTCTGTGCATGTGGGACTTCAGTGGGGATGGAACAGAGCACTAACCCATCAGCTCTGGCACTGCTCTTGAGCTCTGCACAGTGGGCACCTGCATTCTCACCAAAAGTTATAATTCAAAAGAGACAAGAATAATGTTCACTTTATGCAGTTTATGAGAAGGATCACTTTTAGAAAGCAATGTACAGGATTCTGAGGCCCTGCTGCTCCTTTCACCAGTAGAACACAGATTTTGCTCCTTTTTTTATATTAAGTATCTCCCTATAGACAATTGAAAGAAGCTGCTTCATAAAGCAATTAAATTCTTCTCTAATCTATTATGCAGTAACAGAACCCAATCCTTAGCATCCAGGAGCAGAACCCAATCCTTAGCCTTCCACCTTTGAATTCAGTTTGGACAAGGACCTGTGCTGCAACCAGAATATTTCTGTCAATCTTCATCAAACCTCACCTTGATTATTACTATTCTCAAAACAGCATTAAAATTAAGGTGGTGGTTTGACTTCCACTCATCACCATGATGGGAGTATGGAGGATCCAGAAGCATTAGAAATTTAAATTATCAAACTGAAAGATACAACACCACTATCCTCCCTAATTTTTGCATTTATGCAATTTTTGTTTTAAAAAAATGCAGCAGTGGCACATTCATAACTGTGACCAAACTGTTTTGCCATTTTCTTTTACTTTATTAGCAACACCAATAAGTGAGCAAAGGACTTCAGAGTAGTCCTGGTAATTTACATTTCCTCTCTCTGCTTTCACATCTTCACAGAACCCTCTCCAAGATACCCAGACCAAGACAATGACTATTTCTGGCTCATTGCCACCCTTCCAACCAGCAAGACAATTACCAGCACTGCAATTTACTGTTAGATCATTTTGGACCTGTGTGTAGTACCCAGGCCTCTTTCACCACTGACCTTTCTGCAACATGTGCTGGGTCCTGCAGGCTATCATGAAAATAATGGTATAAATCACAGCTTTTGCTGGAGATTGAGATCCAACAGGAGAAAATCTCTGGTGTACACAGCTATTCCAAGGGTCTCAATGGAAGGTTGTACTCCTTTTTTGGATCAACACACAGTGAGGGCTTGGGGATCATTTTAGAGACAGAAAAGGAAAGCAGATCTGGGGGGCTTAAAGGAAGGAAGGGGTGGAGAGAACAGATTTATACACCCAGAAGAAGACTAGGTCCAAATTATTTACTAAAGGATTTACAGCGTCTGCTGTTTGACTAAAACAGGCTCTCACAGGTGCTGGCTGTATTAATCCTAACACACACTTGGGAACATATTTTCCATTCACACAGTAATTATGAGCCAAGCTTTTTTTTTCATTCTCCATTCCCCCCTAAAAATAAACCCAGCTAACATGCACACCTATTTCTATTTGAGCAGGAAAAATTAGTAATTAATTAACAAGTCACCTCACCTTCCAAAGCATAGAAAACCAACTGCTAAGCAGGAATCAATGCAAATATTCATCCCTAGTTATGATGAGAGCCATTCATTACAAGCTCAGTTGCAGCTTGTAAATGCAGAGCTAGGTGTGCACATACACTACATAATCACAATTTTCTCTCCAAATCCTGCATTTCACAGGCAGTTAATTGCCCCTCCATTTGTAGAGGGGAAAGAAATAGCAATGAAAGCTTAGAGGACACTTTACCAGGAAGCATATTTAAGATTTATCCCAGCTTCAAACACATGGCTAATTTCAAAATGACACTGGATTAATAAAGCAGTGATTTAGATTTCCTCACCGAATCATTCAGTGTTGCCTGCCCAACCAGCTGAGGCTTGGTTTTGCTTCTTTTCTTGTGGCAGCTCATTTCCCAAGAGCTCTACTCCTTTCCACAGGTGGTGCCTCTGCAGCCGGGCACTCGGGACCATCACACTCAGTGATTGCTATGGATCCCTACCTACAGCATTTTTTTGAGGAATACAGTTAGGAAAGGGAAATGCAGTCCTAAAGTTACTAAGCCAGTTAATCCTTAACATATGGAACAGAGAAAGTCAGTGTTCTGGCCAGGAAAGCTTTCTCACAACTGGCTTGTAGAAAGGCTAATGCAAATAATGAGAGAAAGGTGGTGTTCCAGCCAAAAACAATGAGAATATTTTAAACAAGACAACTTGAGGATGCTGATGTTTTAAAACTGCTCCTCCAAGTTGTTTTTTTTTAGCGTCCACAATTATACAGCCTTAAATCCACATCACAAGTTGCTAAGAACAGTTTTATTAACTCATGTATGCAGACTACAAATAGTAAAATCCTTACATCTGGGACAGGGCAAAGTTCTGCAAATAGATAGGCTTACTGTATGAAAAATGTGCTATATCACACCAAAATGGACTTCTTGTTCTAGGATAGAAACTGTCACTTAGACAGGCTCTAATTAACAAAGTTCAGAAGGAAGTCTGAGTCCATAAATCACAATTTGATTAAACATCAAAAAGTGGTCAGTGGCCCAATTTCAGTACTCTCAGAGCATACTGAATTAACTGTCTTCTAAGCCCTGTACCTACACAAGGAAACATTTCAATTTCCTAATTAGCCACCCTTCTCACATCCACAGGAAGTGACATGGACCAAGTTTTATCAGAGATAAAAGATCTAAATTATCTTTTGAATTGTGCATTGCCTATTATCCAACTATAACAGGAGGGAACTACACCAAGTCTATGAATTACTTGACTTCCCTTACACGATGAGATCTAACCAGAAAAGAATCTATTCTGTTTTTCTAGGTTTACATCCAAGTAGCACATGCTGAAAGACATCTGTTGCTTACACATTTTTCAGACTGATTATCTGTTGTTGGTTCCATATATAAGTTTGTATAATCACACACTTTATGCATGCACACTTTAATTTAAAACAGATTTAATCCTAGAGCTCTTGAAAATTAAGCTATCCTTTTTAGATATATAAATACATATAGAAAGTTTTGGCTCATTACCCAGCACCGCTTCCCACCTGGGCAGTGGCTTGAACAGACAGTGATTCTGTGGGCTCCAGTTCCATTCACTTGAAAAGCAACAAATTTCAGCTGTTGTTGAGAAAGTCAATTATTCAAAGCTGTGTGACTTAATGGCTACCAGGTACTTTGTTTAAGGTGCAGTATCGCTATGACCAGAAGTATTTTAGGGAAGTGGTGAGGTCTAAAACTTGAGTGGCACCCTTTTGTAGTTGTTTGAAGTGGATCAAGGGGGACAAAAAAAAACCCAAAACCAAATTGCTATTAAATATCAGATTCACCACTCTCTGCACGTCATAGCCTTAGGAACAAATCCAGCACACATCCAAGAAAAAATCCAACACAAAAGCTGAACAAAGCCAGAACCCTCTCTTTGCAGTTACTTATTTCAAAGCAGGGCCAAGAACAGGGTTCTAGATTTGCACTTTTTAAGGCTTTTCCTTAAAAAAGGAAATGGGAAGACACAAAGACAGATGCATATTTGTTGTACATACACACTTTCAAAGTTCACTCATGCTGAGGGATGGTATATTGGATACTTAACAGGATTTAAATATCCTGAAATCATTATCAGATATCTATTTAAGTTACTGCAGACACTTAGTTTAGAGTTTAAATTAGGGTACTAACAAAAAGAGATTTTGGCCTCAAGCCTGCACTTATGCAGATCATGAGACAAGATCAACTCCCAGAGCAACAAGAGGCAAGTTGCCCTCCCCACTTCTGCAGCCAGGAAGGAGAAAGGATTATGTCCAGGGTAAAGCTTGGGCAGCCTCCTGTTACATGCACTAAGCAGCTTGCTGTCCCTTAGGCTCTGCTGACAAAGAACTGCAGTGACAAGAGAAGTTTGAAGAGCCCTGGGAGGTTTCCCACAGGGAGGGGAGAGCCTGTGGGATATCGCTGCAGTGCTGCAGGGGTACCTCCAAACAACACTGGGCAAAAGGCTCTGAGCTGCCCTGAGGAGCACGGCCAAGTGGTCTCACCTTTCCTGAGAAGAGGGGCCAGCTTCACAGAGCTTAACTGCAGAGCCAGGGAACAGTGTTCCATCATCTTCACCTGACTCAACATACAGCCCTCTTTTCAGCTCCAAAATCCCCACCACAGAGCCAAATCCCCAGAAGCAGCCATACTTACACAACCTCCAGGTTCATGGAAGAAAACCATGGCCTTCTTCTCACACGCCGGAGCTGCCCCTTTATTTTCCTGTCTCAAGGTGCTCTCCAGTGGTGGTCAGTCAGTGACACACACTTTCACATCTGCCAAACACCATTTAAAACCTGTGCTTCAAGAGCTGCCAAATTCAGGCACCAGCTACTGCGTGAAAGGCACAAAAATATAGTCCTCCCCTTCACTTCCACTGTCAAATACGTTCCATGCTTAGTGGTGTAAATATAACCCACCTGTGCAAGCTGGTGGAGAGGCACAGGTTGTGCTTGTCAGCACCAAAAAGCAGTAGAAGGGGAGCAATAAATAAACATCTGTCTGTGACAGAGAAAAGCTATCCTGCTGGCAATCAAGTCAATGGCAAAACTTTTAACAAGAAGCAGTGTTTCACCCTGCGTCGGCAGCCAAGAGCTCAGCGTAATAATCTTACTTTTCCTGTGTCTTCCTGTGCAGCTTTCCAAAGGAAAGAAATTCCCAGTCTGTTCCTGACACAGCGTATCCTTTATCTTCTGACAGGAAACACAAGAAAACTCATTGTGCCCAGACCCTGCACTGTAAGTCTGATCGCGTTTCAGTACAGCTGATAAATAAAGAAAAGCCTTACATGGCAGTATTCATTCAAGACACTTAAATCTGCAGCTTCAAATCCGCTTTATGCACTTTCAGTCACGTCAAAGTAAAACACTTTCCCCTAGAAGAAAACCAAGGATGGTAGAAACAGCCGCTGGGTTCTCCTGGCCCATTTAACAAATGGAATGCTTACTTTCTGTTTGGTGTAAAGTGACAGCTGGCTTATTAGAACTGACACTGATCCTCCCGAGAGGATTTCAGGGAGCAAGTCATACAGGTGAAGGTCAACACAGCAGAGGAATTAGATGAAGAGAGGAAGAAAGCCACTTCCTCTTAAGGACAGAAATTAGCTAGCAGAAAAGCTATTACTAAAGCAGCTCTCGCTGGCTGGAAATAGACTACTTGCAATATGTTTTGTTCTCGAGAAATGCTTCCAAGATGCTTTTTGAATGTAAATTTTTACACCAGCTTGGTGTGCTGCATTCAGGACCCCAGTGCAGTTTCCACCTGCAGTAAGGGTTCAGCGAGCGCAGCTTGCACTCTGTAGCTGCCTGACTGACCCAGCATCAAAGGCAACACCCGAAATATCCTCATTTATTAATCGTACATCACTTCTGACGTATGTGAAAAGGATAATTAACATGGATGACGTATTTTAGAGTGAATAAGACGATGGACACAGCCATACTGCCTGAGTGAGTTTTAAGTCCTGCACCAGGCACACACAGCTGGCTGCAGAGCTGCATGAGTTCTCTGGCTCCCTCAGCAGACCTTCAGCAGGCCAGAGGAATAAAGACTTTAGCCAAGGCATGATCAGCTTTTGCCAAGGTTTGTTCAGCACTCCTGCTCCTGCCTCTCTGGGCTTAGCCCTGGAAATGACCTCCCTGCAGCACCAGGACCTTGGCAGCTACTGCCCCACAGTAAAACCTGGAGAAGGAAGATTGCATCCTCATGAAGGGAGACAAAGAACTGGTGAGAGAGGGTGTATCTGATGCATAGCTATGGAAAGAAATGGGGGTTTAAACCCTGGCCAGAGCCAGAATTCCTGCCTCACATGAGGTGCACTGTCTTCTTGTGTGCAAACCCCTAATTTGAGACAGAGCCCGTGCTGCCCAGATTGTCTGATTTTTATTCCTTTTCATGTTTGCTCTGCTGAAATTACACCAGTGAAACGTTTTCACTAACCCTGCTCCACTGCACTGAGTAGGGCAGCATATCTGCGTCCCAGCTAACACACTCAGGCAAGTCAGGCATGTGGGCTCTGCTCCCCACAGAGCTGACCTGGACAGCCTGACAGCCTGGCATGGGCAGTGCAGGATGGCTCTCAGCCACATGGGCCTGTGCTCCAGCTCACAGCCAGGCTTGACTTTTCTTTGAGAATGCTTGAACTAGGCCAATACCAAATTACTTTAATGTGAGCCATTCCTTGGGAGCCCCAGCAGCCAGTGGGTTTGTTACACTTTCACAATTTAAGAGAGCAGGAGAAAGCAGAAAGTGCAAAATCCACCCTTAGTCAGCACAACCCCCTCTGGGCTCTGAATATTTCAATTTCTTACTCTGAATATTTCAATTCACTTCCAGAATTGGCTTTAACTCCTTCCTAACCAAGAACACAAAAAGCATCAGAACTCCCAGGGACCCGCCACCATTTTGGGTTTCCCGAACAGTTCTAGAAGTCACTGGGTTTGGAGTTGCAGGGAGAGGTCACTAAATTAATCTGACAGCTACCAGCACTCTGGTTTTAATCTCATCCCTCTCCAGGCATGCTTTTATGATACAAGTTCACAGATTTTAGTATTATTTCATGTAGACATGACTTACTTAAAATTATGAGGGCTTTTCCTGGTCAGAGACAAATTAATGTGGCTCTAGTGACTACACTGGGACTCTGCCAGGGTGCAGAGTCTCGGGATGTGAGGGTATAAAAACAGCATCATTTCTCTACAAGTAGCTTTTCCCTGATCTCTGTTAGATCTGAAAAATAAAATTCTCAGTAACTCTGAATTATTGCATTTTCATAAGATGGAATTCTGGTATCAGAAATTATCATGTGCAGCTCCATGTGACAGAGCTCAGGACTACAAAAAGATTTTTGTCCTTTGAGCTAACTGAGGATGAAGTTGCAAAAATAAGCATGTTTGGGAAGCAAATTTGGTTCCACAGGTTTTTCCTGTATGACAGGAGAGCTGGGCAGGTTTCAATGCACAAAATGTTTTGAATTTCCTAGATGTCTTAGAGTGACATAGAGCAGGTGTATTATCCCATTATGTCTCAACTTTTCCAGAAAAATTTAAGTCAGAAATCCAGCTTTCCAATTCTCAGTCCTCATGAGAGCAACTGGATGTCAAGGATACTCAGAAATATGCAAAGGAAGGCAGGGTCTGAGAAGTTTGGCTTAGCCCTAAATTTTTGCAGAGTCCCAGTGATCTACTCCAGTTTCAATCAATAGTTTCAATTCTGAGGCTCTGGATGATACCCTGAGATTGAGCACATCTCCATGGAAGACCCCAAGGAATAGTTATAGGTAATCAAACGCATTCCTTGGCTCTAAACAATTTCTATGAAATACCACCTTCATACTATATGTATTTATATATTCAGATAATATAGAGCACACACTCAAATGAATATTGGAGGTAGAAATGAAATAATAGCTAGCTCTAATCTCTTTTAAAGGTCACAAGGCTGCTGAAATGTTTTCAAGCATGAGCCTACCCAAAAGCTGTGGATCTTCTTCTGGGATCACAGCATGAGGTGCTTTCCCTCCCTGCGGGGCTTCACCTGCAGAAGTTCAGGGCCTTCCTAGAGCTTTGTCTCTGGAGTCTAGAGTCTGTGGAACTAACATCTTTCACCACACCCTCTGCCCCCTGCTACATCCCACCCCCTGGAGCTCTGCAGATGGAGGGTTGGAGTCCAGGAAGCACAAGGGCCTTAGCAGGGAAAGAACTGAGCTGCTGGATTTGTAACTAAGCACAATCTGTTTACAAGCCAAATTTAAAAAGTTATGGTTAATCCCCGCTTGGGAGGAAGGCAGGCAGAAGCAAAAAGAAATCTTGTTCAAGAGATAAGAACAATATTATCTAATCCCAGCTGAAGTGCTTCCCTTTGTGCTTAGCTAAAGTTACTCCACTGGCTCCTCTGTGCAGTTCTCCCAAACTAATCCAGCTTTCATCTCATGGCCTACATTGCCCAAAGAGACTCTTCCAGTAATCAGGTAGAGGCACAGGTACATCTTTTCAATTTCCTTTTGGACAGCACTGCTGCCTCTGACACTGTCAGAGACCCCTACAAAGGGCTAAGATACCCCCTACACCCCAAAACATTTCCATATGGGCGAGAGCCATGCATTTTATGGCCCATTATGACCAGGTAGCTACCTGGGGAGATGACTGAAGAATGAAGAATGGAGTTAATTGGGCCAGATACACAGGAGGCTAAAGAAATTTGGCAGGCAGTCACTTGTGCCACTCTAGCTGATTATCCTGGTAGTAAACCTTGCACTCTGAGACCACATTTGCTTTCCAGGCCCAGGAAAATATGTGCTTCCTCCTGTGTTCATTAAGTTGGTATGAGGACTGGTACACAACTCCTGTAGGAAAAAAAAGGAGCTTTCCATGGCTGTGCCATCCTATGTGTGCCTTTCCAGCAACCTGCTTCAAGCCTGTTTTGTTTCCTCTTTGATCACCAGAACTTTCTGCCAGAAATGACACATTAAGTATTTGGCATTCAAGAAAATAAATAAAAAAGGTCAATGTGTAAAAAACATGTCCACACACAGAATGGCAGTCCTAAAGAAGCCAGGAGCAATGTCTGTGCCCTTTGGAAAAAAATCACACAGGCCAAAGGATGACTGCCAAAAAATAGTAATTTCTTTTATTAGACAGTGCATGTCTTAACCCCATTTTCCTTAATGCTTTAATACACATTTTACCTCATATGACACTGATGAAAATTTAAAGCCACCTCAAAGAGTACAAGGGTGTACAAAAGAAGCAAAGAAACACTTGGATTTCCTCTATACCAAAGGGGAGGAAAACAAACCTTTGTTTGTTACAGATGGTAAAACGCTAAAAATTCATAATCTATTTTTCAGTCTTCCAAGTATTCTCACTACATTCAGCCATATAGACATACCAAACCCATAAAATATTTCATTTTTGTCTCTTTCTACACAGGCAGCACAATTTCAACATTGAACACAGTGTACATTGTTCTTGGTGGGATTTTAAGGAAACAAATTAAAATCAAACTGTCCAAGGACTGGAATCCTGATATATAGTACTGCAACTATTTTTGAAATAAATGTTATATTCTTGTGTCAATCAGCTCCAGTGAGATCCATCATACATATTTACCCACAGGCAATAGGTTACTGGAATATCAAACCCCAGAAAGGTGGGGATTTTTACACAATATTATGAAAATTAAATTTTATGTTATTCCAGTGTCTATCAGCCTTGACTTTAATCCACATCCTTCATTTAGTAAAAGAGAGGAGGGAGAGAAAAAGCAGGTAACACAAAAGTTTCCATCGAAATGGCTCTGTTTTAGGAGAAACCTGGCACATCTGTCTTTTCACTGGCAACACACTTCCCAGCCCTACCTGGACATAAACCACTTCAAACAAAAACCCTAGATATACTATTACAGCTTTTTTTCAGTCTGTCTGTAGAAACTGCCACATGTGCAACTGAGAAAAAGTACCTAACCCAGTAATAGCTTTCCCTTTCCAAGAGGAAATATTTGCCTCAGCATACACCAGGTTTAGAAATACAGAAAGAAGTTCCTAAAGGCTGAGCTATGTTCACTTTCCACAGACATCAGATAAGACCGTTCACACAAAATGAAGGGTTCAAAATAGAGTAGCAACACAAAAATGTATGCTGAGATACAGAAACACAAGCCCTGAACAGCAGAAGAAATCTGTTAAAAAAGCTGTGTTGTCACACAAACATTGACCTTGTTTCATACATTCAAAGCATCAGAAAGTTCCAGCCCAAAATGCACTGACAGAAAAAGTTGCTCAGCTGCCTAAACTTCGCATTTAACACACTCACTGCCCTTGCAGAGTGCCTGTATGGATTTTAATCTCACAGATACATCAGAAGACTATGGACAAACATTATCACCCAACAGCCATTACCATTTGTCCTCATTTCCTTGCTGTATATACCAACAAATCCCCTTTTTCTGCTTTTCCAAGTGAAGCAGCCAATTACCTGCTGTGCTTTGTAAGCTCCCATCCACATTCCCCAGGGAACGGATAACGCACCGTGCAGCGCAGAGAGGAGAGCTCACTCAGATACAAAATAATTCCCAACTCACTCAAGTAAAGTCTCTCCACTGCATTTGCAGGCTGAGCTGTGTGTTAACTGCGTTTATTCACCACTGAAAGACTGCACTTTACACTTATAACCCTGGAAAATACTGAGCATTTAAATAATTCTGCTTTTCCTTATCTGCACAAAGGGGTTTTATTCCTCTACCACAGCTGTACACAAAAGAATACAGTGCCATTTCAACCCAAAACTCTCTGAAGTTACTACTTACCAGCTTGTGATTATATATTCAGCAAGCCCGAAGAGCTGAAAAGATTTTGTTGCAGGAGACAAAAGTTACAAAAAAGCAGGCAGAGTTAACAAAAATGAGGGAAACTAGCATAAATCCTCTCTTCATTCATCTACTTAAATGTTCCTGAAGACTAAAAAGGACCTTAAAGAAAGCGTTCTCAGCAAAGACTACATCCTCTTGTCAGTCAAACCCTGCATAGTTTCAGCTAGGCATCCGTCCAAAAAGACATGGAATTATTCTATTTTTGTCTCCCAATGCAAGTGGAAACATTTTTACAGATTTGTGGTGAGGATTTCAATTTTTGTAGTGGTCAGCTAGTAGAGGAATGTAATTAAAGACCCTGATAAATGTCAAATAGTCCAGAAAATAGGAACTGGATAAATCTGGAGATAAATAATAATCCCATTATAACACAGTCTGATATAAAAAAAAAACATATTAAAAACTTTCAATTAAGTTAAAAATCCAGATGTGATTTACTGGAAGAAAGTTGTGAAAACCTTCCCTTTTAAAAGGGAATTATTGTCAGTAGTGGGACACCAACACAGTTTCTCAACAAATGTAAGCTGTTATTTTTTAATTAAATAATTTTAGCAAAAAAAAATTAATGATATTATGCAGAGCACTGAAAGTTTGGTTTACCACCCATGTTATGTCTGGTATGTTACTGGTTTTACACAACACAGGTGTTTCCTTAGAAGTACTTCACATGTTGCCTGTCTTACAAAATAAACCTAAACATCTGGCTTTGTCAAGTAGGAAAATACTTCAGAAATTATGTTTGGCTTCTACTGCATTTACTTTTTGTTCCTATTCTATCATTAAGAAAGTATGGCCATTTGCCGTGTACATTCAGCCTGGAAGCTGACTCTGAAACAAATTGTACATCATTACTGCTCCATGGAGCTCTTCAGATCTGAGACGCTCCTCAGAAGGGAAGCTTCTAGCTCAGTTCCCCAAAACTCTATCATCACTGAAGAGGATGAACTTTTGTCCTTGCTGCCTTCTCTCTGCTCCAACTTCCTCATCCATCGTGCCTTTCACAGTAGCTGCTATTCTGCTTTCATCCATCCTCCCATGATGCGCTCCATCACTGCCCTTTTCCATTATGCACTGATTTTTAGTTCTCTTTGCAGCTCTGAGTCCCTGTCTCCAGGTCCTGCCCAGCCTCAGTCTTAGAGCATCTCCAGCCACTGCTCCTAAAGCTACAGAAATCTCCCTCCTGATTGAGTTGGTCCTGGCTGTCACCATCCCTCAGGTCAAAGCCTTCACCACCAGTTGCACTAGAAGACATGCCAGAACTGTAAGTTGGAGGGTTGCAAGGAACAAACAGTACATATTTTAACAAAGAAAAGAAGCACTTGTTGTCGCCCTGTTCCCTGGTTCTTAACTAACGTTGCTTTTTTGCTTGGATTTTTTTTATGTTCCCTTACAGAGTAAATGTCCTTGGGGTAGGAACTTTCCCACACTACATTTTGAATTAGTCTCTGGAGGAGGACCTGGTCTTTTCACACTGCAAAGCAAACAAGAAATAAGCTCTTTCTTTAACATCTTGCTACTTATTCTTCGTCAAATCACAGCTCTATTGAGATGCATCTTTCAACTAACTGTAGAGATTTGGTTTACTTTAAGGGATGAAAAAGGAAGTTAAAAAAAAACTTGAGTAGATGGGTGCACATTGTAGATTGCTGCCCACACATTACTAGAAATTACAGTGGGCTACTAAGGCTTCAGCAGGACAAGGAAGTTGCTTCCCTCTGAAACATCTCAGGCACATTACAGTGTAGGTTTCTGTAGCCGGGAACGACATGCCATTGCTCCATTCTTGAATGAGAGTGGGACAAGGAAATGGGAAGGAGAGGAGCACAAGCTGGAGCACAGGGGTGCAGAAGAAAGGCAAAATGAGACCTAAATGCCAGGGAGCAGTTCTGCTTGGATTACAGCTGGGAAGACAGGATAAAGGACAAGGCAGATTGCTTCTATTAAACTTGTCTGGTCTTTCCTTGTCGACATAGGAATTGAATTTCTCCATTTAATCCTTTCTTACAGGATACCTGGAAATCATTCACTGGTGACACATAGAGAAGCATCTACCTCATGAAGTGCCATGTGGGTACCCAGGAAACCACAAACTCTCTTCAGCCTTATTTTTACCTCAGATTTTATGAATAAGCACAGCTTCCTCCATTCCATGTCCTACAAGCCTGCCATACCTGCTCTGGCACCTATGATGGCCTATTCCGAGTCCTCTTCTTCCAAGATTCCATCTGACTCCAACCTTTAGTTCAATCCTTTGCCATCCTCTCCCACAGTAAAACTTCATCTGTTTTTACACCTTGCTCCTTCCTGGGCAGCCTTTCTCTCCAGCCCCCTGTGATTGTGCTGGGCAGAGCAATTCAGTCCCTCCACCCACAGCAGCTCCATCTGCATCTCCTGGGGAGAGGACAGTGCCTTCCACCTGGGCCAGCTCAGAGGGTTTGATTTTTATTCTGCTTGCCCCAGTGTAATGCCATCAAGAGGATGAGTGATGCTTTTAAGATGAGCAAAATGCTATAATTTAGGGAGTTTGCCATTTACCAAAAAACCTGTGAATTATGTGCTCAGAGCAGTTCCTAAGTAGTAAAAGACTTGTGGTGACACAAGCTAGAAAGCAAGGCTCTCAGACCTTGTGTTCCTCACAGCAGAGAAAGGCTGCCAGCATTCCCATGCCTTCTCCCTGCAGTGGACAACCCAAACAGACACCTGGCACTGATGTGGATCACTGTTAAGCTCCACCACCTGCACCTGCTGTTGAATAAAATTCCCAATCATTCTGATATCCAAAATATAGGAAAATCATCAATGCTTTGCACTGTTAATGTCTAATTAACATCACATTTCTTGCTGGCTGGCCATCAGCCACTATTACACCAGTATGACATTGACTTTAAAAACTGAGGTGTTTTATGACACTGATTGCTTAACTGTCTTGTTCTAAAATTGCCTGGTCTCCAAAATCCATCCATTTTAAAGAGTTCCTGAGAGGCAAAAAGCACTGGATTAAGATTACTGTTCCGTTATTGGTCAGAGTGTTAATTTCCTTCCTGTGATACCAGGCTGCTTATCATCTTTGACAACACATTTAATTGCTGTTGCAACCCCCCCCCCCAGCTTTTTCATCGGTGCTGTCAAGATTATTTTAATTAAAATAATATCTATTCAGAGGTTAATGAAAATAGAGAGAAAAAAATCCAGCAGGAATTTGTCATTTGCCGCACTTCATTCCCCAGGATTCATGGAGACCAAGTGGGACAAGGAAAACACCCCTGCATGGATTCCACAAAGATATGGCTCCATCTCACTCAGTTTGTCATGCAGATCCAGCACACTTTCCACAGAGAAACCATCAAGTCCTTGTTACTCTCCTCAGAAATACCGACAACCATAGGGCACGTATCTCCTTCATTGGGTCAAACACCACTTTGACAGCACTATAGACATAACCTGGGGTCAGCTATACTTTTTCAAAGATAGGATAATTTGGTATCAAAAACGCATTTCTTTTTTATACATTTTAAAGCCAAATAAACAATACCACATGTGGGAATCCCATGCTTCCAAAAATAAATGAACTGAACACATTATACATTTACTCGATACAATTTTTTTTTAAAGCAGACTAATCTCCACGTTAAATAAACCCTGCATATAACTAGACAAATCAATATCTATTTCTCTTTTTTTTTTTTTTTCATTTAGCAACCCTCACTTAGTGCTAAATTCTATCTCTGCAAACTGCTAATCTAAGAAATTACAGGTTTTCAGTCAAACCAGCACATTTTGTTCACTGTGTATGGTTACAGTCCACAGACTTTGGAGACTGTTTCAGTGAAGTTTCTTGAAGTAACACTCATGAGTGTAGAACTCACTGACTCCTCCATTTTAAATACAATTTACAAGCTTCTGGTGTATCTTTGTGTGAAGGTGACAGCAGGCACATCAGTCACCTTCTGCAGCACAAAGCAATGCCTTTGGGGGTGGTTTGCCATAATTCCAGATCCCTTTCTAGCTCAGCCCCTTGTTGGCTCTGTGGTCTCATTTTCTGTCCCACGATAAAGTCACTAATACCAGTTGCTTTTTATCTGGAAAAATGGTCACCTCCCCAGCTGACACCTGTACCCACCGAGGAGAAACTGCAAAGTCCACAGCTCTGTACAGGCAGCAGAACTAGCAGAGGTTGTATTCCCACAGATTTCTATGCTCTTTATTAAACTTTCTCTTCTCAGTTCCTTGCCATGTGCCGTATTACACCCATTATGGCTCCCTTGCTTCCTTCTAATAGGTCCCTCAAGCTCATTTCCAGATGACAGGCAGTTCCTGAAAAAAAAGCAAAAAAACCCCAAGAGACCTAATTCCTCACTTTTTCCCTACTAGGAAACCAATTCTGATACCACTTGTAGACACTTAGTACCTATGACCATTGGAATTTTTCAGACTTTCCTGGTTCCACAGCTGCCAGATGTGTCCCACTCCCTCCTGCAAAGCCACCATCCCAGTGTGAGGGTACTGAGGACAGCTGACAAACCTTGTTCTCCATTCTGGAAAGCAGAATGCTGCAGCATAACACAGCACAGCTGGTGGAAACTTCTCACGGATTTACTATTGTGTTACGTACTGCTCATGCAAAAAACATACAGTTGTTGAAAAAGCTATGTATGAGTACCAAAAAAACCCTGGGAAACAAACTGGAAGGGATTCCTTATGAGGTCAACATTGCTGCTCTTCATCAAGAGGAGACAGAAAACTGAGGGCCTGCTGCAAATAAGGAAAAATCTGTTTGCTTGGGCAGTGTCAGAGAGATTTTCTTGGCCAAATAACTGCCTCACACTGCATCTGAACACATCATATTCCCCCCCATCCTGCCTGCAAGCATGTGTTGTTCTGTTAAAGGAAACTCTTTCTAACATAAAGTTGCCAAACATAAATCAGCTTTGAATAGGAATAATTAAAGTTAGAAGATTAAAACCATGGGAACAAACTGAAATATACAACAACTCCTCTGTAGCTGTGATTTTCTGCGGGGGAGGCAGAGGATTCTTGTTCTCATTCACACTCCATCAGGGCATTTTCTGGTAAAGGGGCAGCATTGTCACTCTCTCTCAGATTTCCTCATGCCATTTTTGTGACTGTGATGATGCCTCAAAGCCTTTTCTATTAGCCTTTCCCATTATTAACCTCCTTTAGCTCATAACTGCTCATATGCTTTCCACTGTAAGGATAAAGGGACTCTTCACTCCTCACACACTGCAGTGATTCTGATTACTGGGAGGATATTTGAAATATAATATTGTGAGGAGAGGTATAATTATGTCTGTATTTGAATGGATCTATTCTAAGGAGCTTTGCAAAGGCAGACTGTCATAGCTGCTATAGGCCCTTGGGGTCAAGCAGTTCATCAGGAAATAATCAGGACCTGAAAATGGTCTGGTTGTTTTTTGGATGCTTGGCAAATTCCACCACCTTCTCAGGAAACGGGTATTAATTATTCTCATTGTAAATGCTTAAACTGTTCAGGGAGCACTGGCATTGGTACCAGTGTTCCTTAACGCTCCTAATGGTACCAGCAACATTCTTTTCTTTTCCTGGCTACTAGATGTGGTTGCATCCTGTATCGCTTGTTTTGTGTATTTTAATTCTTCCATCATCATTATTATTGCAGTTATTTCCCCTCCCATTTCTCTTCTACTGAACTCTTTTTATCTCAAACCACGAGTTGCACTCTTTTTTCCCAGTTGTTTCCCCATCCCACTGGTGGTGGGGGCAGAGGGCATGAGTGTGGTGTTTATCTGCCTGCCGTGTTAAACCACAGCAATCCAAGGCAGATTAAATAGCATCCCAAATTCTTAAGATTAGGGCACATTTCTTTCTCCATACACCTTTTAGTCAAAACCGGCCTCCAGAAAATTTGAAAGGGGGAGAAACAAAATAATCTTCCCTCTTCAAATTTAAGGTTTGGATTGCAGCCCTTTCCAGTTTATCTTTTCTCATTTTACTTTCTTCATATACTCACTAAGTGCGCTCCCAGTCTCTGCTCAGCCTTTGCTTCGTGTTGCCCCCAGCAGTGACTGGGCAGTGCCTACAGCAAGGCACACACCAAAGCCCCCACACAATCACCACTGAAGTTTGTCCTTAATCTTCGGACTAGAAAACATGAACTTGCTTTCTCCTCTTCTGCATCTCTCATGGATTTATTCCAGCAACGCAGTAATGTAAAATGTGTCGTGCAAGCCATAGGGAAAGTCAGCATTTAGTTTCCCAGACAGCCTAACCTAGGCCAAGAGCTCTGTGAAGAAGGCCAGGTTTCCGCACACTCTTCCCACCCATACCAGAACCGTGGCCCAAAACAAGAGGTTTAATCAGTGTCTTGCCGAGATAGCCCAAAGTCAGCTTTTCTGAAAAATATTCCTTCAGAATTTTGTCTTGTTTATGGCTGCAGCACTCAGCCAGGCTCTGGCATCCTCGCGAGATGTGCGCGGTGCAGAGCTGGTTTAGAAATCTGGCCTGAAGAGTGATCAACCAGTTTTTCACATAACCTTTATTTAGAAATACTACAAGTCAACATATGTTGCAAGGGAGGGAAAGATCCAAATTTGGGCTTAAAACATCAAGGTCCCTTGGGAGTGCAGGCTGCAGGCAGCATCAGTCAAACACAGGCTGAGAGGAGGGCCAGTGATCCCAAGGACCATTCCTGTGGGATTTCCAGGAGTTCAAATTACAGTCTCAGGCATGTATAACAGGGTACCCAAAGCAGAGCAAAGAAACACAACAGAAATCACACAACCTCTGCCACAGCCAGCTTTGAGGCACCAGCTGAGTAATAACCACAACCAGTCACACAAGAATGCCAAAGCCACTGGAGTCCTTCCACAAAAAATGGATACTCACCACGTTCTAATGCTGTCCTCCATCACAAGACAAAATCAAGGCTTTGCCTTCCAAAGAAAACAAGCTGAATGGCTGGGTGACTTGTGTGCAGAAACATCTGGACTGGATAGGGAATAACATACAGAAAACAGCCAGTGAGAGTGTCAAAAGTTCAGAGAAGCAGGAACTGAGCATCATCCTATTTCAGCCCTTTAGGCAAAGATATCACAAAAAAATCAAGTCAAAAATTGCAAGCCCGTTGTGTTATGAGTATTTAACTTTTTAGAGTGAATGGTTTCCCATTACTTTCCCTTCTCCCTCTAAATTATGATCTCTTACAACTGAAGCACAGAGAATAAAGTGCCAAGCCCAGTCGATAGCCCCAGTCTCCAAGCAGGGAAGGGGAGGCCTCTGAGAGCAGCAGCAATGTACAGAAATATGTACAATTTCAGGGAAACAACACTACAAGATTTCCATGCCTCTGTCTAGCAACATGGTCTCACCAAATGGAGTTGTCAAAGGTGGGATGCACATCTGCTATAGGAAAGGCAAAGACTGCTTTATACTGCACAAAGTTGATTATATTCTATTAAACTTAAACCTGCACTGGTAGGACAAGCCATGTCCCAGTCTCCCACAAATTACTCTAAGGAAAAAAAATGCCTTTAAGCAGAGAGAGTACCATTCTCCAACAGCCATATGCTTTGATATTCAGTAGCAAAACAAATATCTTTTTGGATCTTTACAATAATGTATCAGATTAATTTGCTACATTTTATTGTAAGATTACAAGACATCCTAATAAGCTTTACTTCATCTTTAGTAAACAAGAAAAATGTCTTAAAAACTGTAAATTATATTTTTCTAAAACATTAGAGGTTAAAATAAAAAGAAGTTATTCTATCACACTTGATGATAAGAAAAGTCTGCACCTTGTTCTTGATAAATATCAACTAGCACAAGTACTAGCTGTTAGCAGTAACCACCATCAGAAGCAAGCCAGACATCTAAAAGGGGACATCAGCTGAGTTAAATTATTCAATGTACTACTATATACTAGGATTTTATATTAATATAATGTTAAAAATACATTATATTAGATGCAAACTCACTCAGGGAAAGCTTGAATGCACCAGCTTTTCCTTGCATCATTATTACCCACTTTGAAATGATGCCCAGCTTATATGCTAATACTTTTTTTTTTCTTTTTTTTTCTTTTTTTTTCTTTTTGCAGGGTTCTGCCTCACTGAGCAGACAGTACAGATGGTACCAAATGAACAGCATTTTATATCTCATGTTTCTCAAACCCTGTGGTATTACCCACCATTTTGCTCTTGGATTTTCTCACAGTGCCTGTCATCACTACCACGTTTGAGCCCAGCACAAATCTGAAGTGACAGCATGATTCTCCTTGCCAGTGCTGCTCTGTCACGAGTGGATACCAGCAACCAGACCATCATGACCTAATGCTGCACATTTTATTGCTTCCACCAAAGTTCATAGAAGGGTTTTGGAAAACTAATTTGCTTTTGGGAGGGTGAGGGATTTGGATCCTAAATTCATTCTATAGAGGGGTTTCTTCCTCCCCCCCATCCCCAATGTAATCTTTCCTCCAGAGCCGTAGAGAGAAGCACTGCTTCACTCACCATCATTATTGACAGGCTTCAGCAGACACTCCCTCTCAGCACCATCCAAAACTAAACCTCCAGATAGATATTTTTTATTGGAAGGACCAGTTCAGTTTTGTAGACACAGCTGGCCTCNTTTTTTACTGTAAGGTTTTTTTACTGGAAGTTTTGTAGACACAGCTGGCCTCACCATCATCATTTTCTCCACTCCAGCTTCTCTGCCCATGCTGGACGTCCTCCTCTAAATTTCCTAATCAGATTAACCCATCCCTAATCATTCTTAAACCATGACAGGAGTGGGAGTAATGTACCTCCAGATACCTACTTTGGGGTGAGGCTGTGCTGTTCCTCAGCTTCCAAAGGCCAGCTGGGAAAATGCTTCATGGGCTACAATTGTGTTGCTGGTACACACTGGTTTTTTTGGAACCTGGCTGATGTATTCTGTATTTTCGTAGCTATGTGAGACATTTACTACGAGGCATCATCAGATTTCAGCCAACAAGCTTGAAGATGTGCTTCTCTTTGAAGATGTGCTTCACTTTGAAGATGTGCTTCCTTTAAAAATGTGTAGAAGTCCATTGCTTTGTAGCAAAGTGCTTGTACGTGCTTTTAGTGTTTTGTCCATGGCACCAGAGCCTGCACTTAAGTGGGGTTTTTTTGAATTAGATTGACTGTTCCAAGATGAGTCATAAAATCCAAGATGGGTTTGGTTGGCAGCTGCCAAACATGGTTGTTCCAGTCTGTTTATGCAAAGACAAGAATTTTTGCAGATGCCTACCTGAGAAAACAGGCCAGGTGCACAGCACAGGCACAGGGCACTGCTCTCATCTTCAGGGCTGTTTACTCTGCATCATTCAGGACCCAATAAATAATTCAGCAAAGTTTCATTATTCCACCAGTGCTGTTTTCTTTACTGGAATATCATCCTGTGGCTCAGCACTCATCTGACTTTAGGCATAAAGCCTGTGGAAAATGTAGAATTCCCAAATGCTGGAGGGAATCCTTTTTCTGATGCTGGAGTCCTACAAACTCACAGTACCACAGATTTTCTGCTAAAGAGAGAAAGTCAACTGCCCTGAGAAACTCAGCATAAATTAATCCATACATACATCTTGTATCCTTTGCAGACTGGCAAAGTTCTCTTCTCTCACTGGCTTCCGTGGAATTGAAAACAAAACACACAGGAGTTCAGGGAGGTCTTCCAAAGAGCAGGTCAGGAAGTGGAAGTGTTCCACTTGCACACTTAGGGTGAGCCTCATTTCAAAACGCAAACAAAATAAGGATTGGTCTGTACCACAAAGTTTCCCAATGTCCTTCTCACACAGGTATTACACTGGTAAGGCACGTGGCTTGTAACATAAAATACACTAGGACTATCACCGGAATAATCCGTAAGGGTGAGGAAAAATTGTCAAATCCTTTCACCAGATCAGCCAGGCAAATGAAAATCTGAAATCTGTGGTTATTAGGCTTGATAGCAACACTCCTCTGTCCATGAACATGCCTTTGACCTTTTCCATTAAAAGACTTTCTAGTAGTTCTCTATACATGGTTAATTATAGGAGTTCCTGCAGAAAACTCTATTATTACTGAACTAATCTGGATTAAAAATGGGAAGCATATATTTGCAACTTCATTTATATCAATAGCAATACGAATAATTGATTTTCCTTTAGACCATCTGCAAAACTGATAAAAATCCAGAAGGACAATTCTGATTTCCAGCCACTTTTCTTCAGAAAGAGAAAAAAAAAAATCTGTTATAACTTGAGTAGCAAATGCTATTTTATGTGAAAAGAAGCAAAAGCTACTCTGACTCACTCATATCTGCTGGTAACTGAGTTATACCAGAAGCTTTCTGTGGCTCCTGTGCCCTCTAGCTTCTAGAAGATGTATTTACCAATCACTCCTTTAACTTGAGCAGGTTTATAGAGTTTTCATTTCTAAGCAGTCACTAAAAACTTGCTAAAACAGAAAGTGATGCCTTTCCCTCTCTTCCCCCCAGATATAACTTTAACCTGAGAAATAAAGACATGGAAATATTAGTCTAGATTTTTGTTTAATTTACAGGCTATTCATACTTCTGTGGTGATATAAATGGGCTTTATAGGTACACATTATATTAATATCAATTTAGAGCCCTCTGTGAGTGCTGTAAAGGAGATTCAGCTCACCAGAGAAATGCCAACTGAACTGGAAATAGCAATGTTGAGAAAAAAGTGAGCTGTGAAACATAAGGGATACTAAATCAGGTCATTACATGGTATACAGCAAAAAAGCACCTGATGCACAAATGGCAGGCTGAAGGCTGTACAACCCAGCAGGTTGCAAGTTGAACTTCTGATAACACCAGAGCAACACCCAGCTGGGGAGGGGAATTGACCAGAAGAAAAGATAATCCTGGTGTCCATAGCTAGAGAAACCACAACAACCTAATGGAGAAAGCGATTTTCTTGCAGTTTAGGAGGCTGATGGAGCATGATTAGCTTAAAGCTTGCTGGCTGAGAGAAACAACCCAAGTTAATTTTGTCTTGACGTATCTTCAGAAGCACCAGAACTAGAAGTGTTTTTCAGCTGCCAAATTAGAGGTCTTTGTAAGAGTAGAGGCTTGACCTCCAATCCTACCTGCCAAATCATTGCGGTGGCACCAGTGGCAGCCTGTGAAGTGCAGCTTCTGCAAATCTAACAAGCAATAACAAATAAGCAATGAAAGTTTTGCTGAAGAGAAAGTCACTGGAATAACAGAAAGGGACAAAAATCCTACCAAAAACTTCAGTAACAAGGGCACTTCATTAAGTTAAATGCTAAATGTACGTGGTTTTAAAACACACAGTTACAAATCCAGCGCTTTGACACCTGAGGAGCAAGGTAACACATAGCTCTGCCACTATCTGTTAGGAAAAGGTACAGTAAATACATTTTGTTTCTTCTGAGAACCTAAGCCATGAAGAAGAAGGAAACTGCATCTTCACATAATGCAAACAAACCTTTTGTCCACTGAGTTGTGCAACCTTACCAAGACTAAGCTTAAACTAGAGATACCCAAAGCATACAGTTCCCTAAAAAAAATCTTTGACTTCACTTTCAATGTACGTCAAGTGCTTCAAATGGCTTGGGCTCTCATCTGCTTATCTGTAAGCCTTTTAAACAAAAACTATGGAAGTTTTCATTTAAACTCTGTATTTCCAGTATTTGAAGGTCAGAACTATTTCCTTTTTCTGTGTAATTTGCTGCTTCTATTACATTAAGAACACAAATCAATCTTAATTTTCATAACTAATTTAACTCTTAGATAGTACTTTAACTACAGAATGATAAAGAAGGACTGCATTAACTAAGAGTGAAACCTTCCTTGGAAAATGTACATGCTCAAGAATGACCCTGGCAACAGTGTCTTCTTCAGCTTGTCTAGCAGGATTGACATGCTAAAAAGTTCCCCTAGGCTACCAAGACTGTTCCGTAGATAAAATTTGCCTGTCCACATGGAAGTCACTGAACTACGAGGACTCTCATCCTTCCCCTGATGCACTTGCTTGGAACTCATTTCCAGTAACAGGACATTCCTACCCACTACAAGTAACAACTATGATATGGTTCCATATAATATCATGGGCATTTCATGAGTTAAAAATGGAATTATAAACTAATTATTCAACTGTTTTAGGAATATATGCTAACTAGAATAACTAGCTCCCCCCACAAGAAAAGACAATGAAGACCTGTAACAGTCTTTCAAGCATGTCAGCAGAATTAATGTGTCTGACACAATCTCTTTGGACATTCAAACTGATTGCAAAGCTACAAAAAAACTATAAAGACTCCAAATAGCCATGTGATTATGTTCCTTTAGTGCAGTGGGTTGACCCTGGCTAGACTCCAGGTGCCCACCAAATTCACTCTGTCACTCTCCATCCTCAGCTAGATATGTGAGGGAAAACATAATGAAAGGTTCATGGAACAAGATAAGAACAGGGAGAGATCACTCAGCACTCAGTGTCATGGGCAAAGCAGACTAAACTTGTGGAAATCAGTTTGATTTATTACAGTCCAATCACAGTTAAATAATAGCAAGTAAAACCAAGTCTTACAAACACCTACCCCCAACCTCTCTTCTTCCCAGGTGTAACTTTATTCCAAATTTCTCTCCCTTGTCCCCCACCAGCAGTGCAGGGTGATGGGAAGTGAGGGCTGTGGTGACTTCATCACACACTGCTTCTGCAGCTCCTTTCTCTGCCTGGGGAGGACTCCTCACACTCCTCCCCTACTCCAGAGTGGCCCTCCCACACCCCACAGGAGAAAGTCCTCCAGGAGCTTTTCCAGTGTGAGTCTTTCCCATGGCAGCCCTTCATGAACTGCCCCAGCACTGGTCCCTTTCCACAGAGTGCAGTCCGTCAGGAACAGGCTGCTCCAGCCCGAGTCCCTCACGGGGTCCCAAGTCCTGCCAATAAACCTGCTCCAGCTTGAGCTCCTCTTTCCATGTCTCCAGAATTCCCACCAAGAGCGTGCTGTCTCCAGCAGCCCCGGCAGAGGAGGAGCAGGAGGCACTCTCACGCATGCCCAGCAGTCTGGCTCTCAGCTGCTGGGGGAGAACAGGAGTTAGTGACTGAAAACCCCAGCCTGGCTGACTTGTCCACCTCCTCGCTCTGGTGGGATCTCTGAGGTGTGTGGCAGGCAGCTCCCAAGCATCATAATCACACAAACTGTTCAGTGTTTAAAGCCCTTGAGCTTCACACTCAGACTGGAAGGCAATTATTTGCTTTCGTGGAGGTGACACTAATAATTTAGCTAGGATCACAGCTCAGCCCCAGCCAAAAGAGTAATTGGTGAAAATAAGAGCTGTGGTGAAGCCAAGAATAGAAAGAAAAGATAAATGTCGCAATGATTCCGATTACTCCATTGAATCAGAAATCTCACAGAGATTGGAAAGTTCACAGAGAAAGTATGACAAGGTTAGGTGTAATTTGAAAATGGGAATTATTTCCTTTCTGTAGAAAAAGAAAAAAAAAAAAGGGGGAAAAAGAGGGGTACTATATAGTACTTCATTACTTGGACATTTTCTGCATAAAAGAAGAAATTTAGAGGGCATAAGAAGCATCCAAAGTGGAGAATGGAGAAAGGACGTGGTGCCTTTTAGAACAGTAAAGAGACAGCAAAGGTGTGCACCATGCAGAGCGCTTGGAGCTGCCAGGGCAGCCTTCAGCTGACTGCCAGAGGCAGTGATTGTGACCAGTTTGAAACCAAGCTGCCAGTGCTCAACCTGGGTGAAGCCAGGCTTGAGGCACCCAGTTTATCTCCAATAAATTATTCACCTGTTCTGAGACAGTTCAGTCTAGAAAAAGGCACAGATCCGAACTCTCCAGCATGTTTTAAACTCTTCACCTCTTAGAGATGTTCAATCTGCTAATTAGACATGACAATGCTGGATTAGATAACCAATACCAAAATTTACTACTGCCTGATATAAGTTGCTTTTGGCAGTGTTCAGTGTCAGAAGCAATAACATTAGCTCTGCTCCTTTCTCATACTGCAGATAATGGAAGCTTTCAGGAAGATGAATTAAATTTCACTAACAGAAGGAAAAAAAAAATTGCCACAGTGGAAGTCCACTTGGGTTATTTCAAAATGATGCTCTATGAGTATGTGCAGCAGTGAACAATCCTGAACCAAAAAGTGAGTCAGGTCTAGGAGCAGATCACCACCTGTCACATTTCTTTCTCAATAATTTCTTCCCTTTTTGCCTTTGCTTGCAAAGTACTCTCCCAAGACTTTATTTGCATTCCGGTTAAAAAAAAAAGAACCTTAGTGGTTAAAGAAAACACACAGACATCTAAAAATATTAGAACCAAACTACAGTCAGGCTGATATTGCCTCATAAACAAGAACATAAACACTCATTCATGAATACTGAATGCTAAGTAACTTGGGTTTGGTGCCACTCACATATACTGCACCAATGGAATACTTTCCACCAGCTTCAAGTATTCTTATAATGGCAGTGTATTAAAATGTAAAGAAAACTACATTAGAAACCCACTTTTCCTTTTTAAATGCTAATTCCAAAATAGATCTTCTCCTGGAGTAGAAGTTTGGGGTTATTTGAGAGCTGACATGTTTGGGTACTATTACCCAGAACAGTAGCTTTTAAAAATGGAAGCAGTTTCTTCCACTTGTTCACAGTCAGTCAAAGCAATTGACAATCTTCTAAGAGCTTTACAATTCCTTCTACCACGTTTACCGCTTTAAAACTACAAAACTTTTATTTAAAATATTACTGCTTACAACTCCGCTTTTTTCTAGTTTCAAAAACAGTCTGCTTCTTCTAAAGCTCTGAGCATCTCTGTTTTGTGTGAAGGGCTTCTATCCCCTCACATCATGGAAAAGTTTATTTTATATTCCCCCTTGCTTCCATAGCGCTCAACCCTCTGTCCTTTGCAGGGATATGTGCTGCTAAGTGCATTGCATTGTTCTAAGAGAGATTCTAAGGAGAATGAGACAGAAGATACAGCAGGAAGAGATCTTTAAGTGGGAAAGTAGCTGGTTCTCCCTAAGGAAAGAGAAAACAACAATTAACATAAAAACCATGTATCAAAAGTTTCACTCAAATTTCCTATACCCAGGACAACATAAAAGCCAGCACCAAGGCTACTAGAATGTTTTACGTGTTAGGTTTGTGCTATGGTGTACAGTGCTGGTCTGAGGAAATCCCTTTGTCAGACAGAAAGATGCATAACTTTATTAAACTGAAAAGGACTAATAGTTTTTAGATTAGATGGACACTGCAGCTGACATTCAATTACACAGAGCCTCAGGTGTCTCTCAGCAGAGAATGGCTGTAACACAATGCCTGACCATTTAGACACTAAAACCAGAAGGGGCTTATGGACATTGCCTATCTTCTTACTGAATATGAATCACTAAATTACATGTATTCACCCCAGTAACTGTATTTAGCATTCTATCTTGGAGAAGATTAAACTCCTGAGGTCTGTATTAGGAAACAAAAGTAACAAGCTGCCACCTGTGCCCAAAGGATCTGCAGTGACAGGGAAAGGTGTTGCTGAGGTAGACAGGCAACCCCAGCACATAATCCCCACTTTGTGTAAAGAAAAATGGGTAGAAATGCCTGAAACAAGACAACAAATGCTTACAGGCTCCAAAACTGGCAGTTTGGCCTAACCCAAGCAGATTCTGGCACAAAGACAGGGCAGTGGTTCCTCTCCTACAAGGCCTGCTTTGTGCACTGACTTACCAGGGCTGGTGCTCCCCTAGGAGCGAGCCCAGAGCCAGGAACAAGCACGGACTGGAAGCGTCGTCTTGGGCAGTCTCACTGTCCACTCTGGGCTGGCCAAGCTCTTCTTCTGCCTTCCACCTGCAGCAGAGACAAAGACAGCATGAGAACTTTCACCTCTACTTTGCACAGCAAGCTGGAGTCTCCCTCACTGGAGATCATCTGGATGCAATCCTGTGCCATGCACTGTAGGATGACCCTGCTAGAGCAGGGAGGTGGGAGCACATGGGCCCCTGTGGCCTCATCCCTCACCCATTCTGGGATTCATCTGAACTGATGAAGCACATTTTAGGGTCAGGCTGTAAAGCACAGAACAAATCTAAACAAAGATCTGACTCAGCTACTAAACTGAAAGAGCAGCAGCTTTGAGAAGGAAGTTGGCAGCACCACTTAGAAGTCCATGGAAAGGATCCAGCTACTCTCTTCTCTACTCACTGTAATTATTTATCCCTGATCCCTAAATAGCCTCTGTCTCAGGATTGCTTCAAAGAAATGTACATTTCCATAGCTTCTCTTTCTCTTCCTTTCTAATTCAGTTTTTTGACCTTACACAAAAACCTACAGCAGATGTCAGGCTGCTTCATCTGAACTAGAGCCTGTATAAAAATATTTCATTTTAAACTACACTTGATCAAATTTGTATCCATGTTTTTACTAAATGTACTTGTGGTTCATTTTATTTTTCTAGCAGAAGCCTCACTAAGTGGTGTCTTTTGGTTCATTTGGTTTTGTTTTTTTTTTTAATACATATAAAAAGCAGTTATTCTTTCTGTTCTGAACTTTTGACTCAAACCCTAGCATTTATAGTTAATAAGGCTGGAGCAGATCAATGGACTAGCTGATCTGCAATGATGTTGGCTTAGTGCCACATGTCTCCATAAGCGTGTCCAAATGAAAAATCAGTTTCTCAATCCAAGTGTATCTAAAATACTTTTTTTAATTTTGCGTAAATTCACAAATAATACAATATTGAAGTGATTTCTTTTTTTAAACATACTGTACAATCAGGATAGTTAAGTGTTTTACATCAAGGCACAGCACACTGTATAATACACATATGCCTTGCCAGGCAGCAGTTTAGTATAATCCCCGAGATTTGGCAGTAGGGCCAGGATAAGTAGCATGGATCACATAAGCTGGAAGATAAATAAATAATAGATGCTGTCACATTTTATTTGAAATAGAGTTGCATATAAAAAGAATATACAATAATTTAACTTTAATAACTAGATTCTCTTTTACTATACATAACAGAAGTGTTTTCATTTGTATTAAATAAAACATTTTCAATAGTAGGATGAAAAATTAAATCTTTTTGGTGGTCTCAGTTTATGAAGAGTTGCTTCCATTGGAAATTAAAGTTGAGTTTTCAGTTTCATTGCAACCTGTAAGAAAGAAAACCAGAGTTATTGATATGTTGATAATGAAATGTTAGTGATAAAGAAGCAAATAATTCCAACTAAATTGTTGTGTTTAATTAATGCACTGTGAAGGTAGTTACTCAAGCAGATAATCTCCAAAAGCTCTTCTTCACAGTCTACACGTCTTTGTTCTGTTTGTAACATCTTTTCTTTCTACACTCTTACTCGCCCTGTCTTCTTAGAGGTTACCACTGCATGTCTGTTATTCTGTTATTCCCCTGGCAAAACTAAAGCGTTGCTGATGGCCCAGGTTCTGTGTGGTGCCCTGTACTCACCACGTTCCCATCATCATTCAGCTCCCTATTTCTGGACGCTTCTTCTTCGCCTGCCAAAGGCCTTGGCGCCCACGTTGGTTGGGACAAAGTTGTTCTTGCCCACTGCCCCTGACCTGCTCAGGAAGTCTGCCAGGCGGTGGGTCACACAGGTGGCTGTGTTGCAGGCCCTCTTCTGTGCTGTTACACTGCTTTTCAGGAGGAAAAGGGACAGTTAGTTCCCACAGCACAAACCCTGCATGCAGGGAAACATCACTGTGGCTGGCAAAGGCTCTTCTGCAGGATTAAAAGCAGGCTGGCTGTGCAGCAGGCATTTGCACCTTCTGTGCATGGCTTACAACTGCTAAAAGAAGCCCCTCTATGGCTTTCTCAATATCAGGCTCACTTTACAAAAACAGCTGGACTGAAAACTAAATCCAGGCCATACCTGGGTTACTGCCCACCTCCAGCCAGGGATCACGGCCATGGAAAGGAGCTGAGGAGGTTCAGATCTAGAGAACTTAAACAATCTCCACTTCCTCCAAAAGCTCACTTTTGTATTTTGCTTGAGCTGTTCCTGAAAGGCAGTAGTGGACACAGATTTTTCACTTCTCACTCCAACACCTGTGCTCACTAACAGCCAGAAAACACATGGAATTGCAGCATCACTGATCACTACAGCAGCTTTGTCAGCTACTTTGTCCAGAGCTGAACCACACATAAACACTGCTTCCAGGTACTTAGTGGGAATGCGAGAACCTCTCTTTCCTCCAATTAGACCTTTGTCTACTACAGAATCTCACCATGGAGCAGTTCAGACTTGGACAGGATTAATTCTCTGCTCACAATTCAGTCTACAGCTAACAGCTGTGCTAGATGGGGAACTTCAAGGAATATGCATTCACACAATCCTTGCTTGAAGAATTTTCTACTAAAGCAAAGAATTTCTCTTGCAGTAGGAGGGATTTTTCTCAGCTAAGCATCACAAGGCAGCTTATTAATGTTAAAAATGAAGAGTTGTTTTTACAATCAATGCCAGGTATTTGAAAGAGGCTTCTAATTATAAGATAGATGCAGTGCTGCAATAGAACTATAAAGAAATTTGGGTTTGGCTCTTAATGCAAGGCAACCTAATGTAGGTGAATTGTAAATCAACACAAATACTTTAAAACATAAATTTTAAGTATAGTGCCAAGACCTATTGAAAAATAACAAAAGAAAAAGACCACAAAATTCTTACCTGAACATGTTCAGTACCCAGTTTTAAACAGGATTACATTTCTAGTTTGCTAGAATGAATATGAATGAGCCTTCCTGGTTTCTTTGCTTCACAGGTTCCCCACCAACAGGATTGCATGCATGCCTGATTACAGCAGTACATATCAATTTATATGTAGAACTTCGACTTCTAAGTTCTCTTCCAACTTTTCTAAAAATTACTAGCATTGCCTCTCTTGAACATTAAGAGGAGTTGCAAAATTTTTCTAGCCTCATCTAGAAATCTCACATTCTAAAACAAACTGCTAAACCAAGCAGATCTAATCCTTATAGAAAAATAGGTTTATTGAACAAGTGCATGGGCAAGCCCAAAAGAAGGAATCTACTTGTACATTTAGCAGCCAGAAATGAAGAACTTTCAGAATTTTTTTTTAATCAGTGTCTAAGAAAATCATTTGGAATGTCAAGGCAGTGCTGATCATTTTTATTTATTTTTTTTCCTAGTTTGGTATGCATGTTATGTTCTTAGTCTTCCTAACATTAGGTCCATCTCAAACATTCTCTGTCAAAAACAGAATCAAAAGAACACAGCAAAGTTAGCAATCAAAGTTAGATCCACATGCACCAGGTTAAAAAAGGGAGAGGGGGAGAAACAAGCATGTCTAGTTGTTTCCTAGGGGTTCCCCATAGTTTGCATAGCGTTCATGTTCCACGTCACTCAGCACATTCCGCTTCTTGCCAGGAGTTCCAGCCCCGACGTCGGTGCGAGGGTAAGTTTGCAATTTGTGCAATTCTTGAGACAGTTTGCCCAGCACACAAGTACTCAGACTGGCACAGCGTTTGGAAATGGGTTTATCCAGGCTGCAGGGGGGAAAAAAATAAAAACATGCCCAAAGGAAGAGTAACCTCAAACATGCACATTCATGCATTTCTTCCCTACATAAAAGATTTACTGTTAGAAAACTTAAAT
The DNA here is from genome assembly GCA_013400315.1 of Bombycilla garrulus. Taxonomy (NCBI): domain Eukaryota; kingdom Metazoa; phylum Chordata; class Aves; order Passeriformes; family Bombycillidae; genus Bombycilla; species Bombycilla garrulus. The sequence goes on from VXBU01006582.1 coordinate 141,202, forward strand.
TCTTTCAAAATAAACCAACACCCTCCGCATCACATTCCATGCAAGCCAAGTCCATACAAAAGCATTCAGAAGGAAAACACCATTTGTTAATGAATCCAATTTTGTTGACAAGCAAGTCCATTAGCCTTTTGGATGCTCATATAGTCAAGAGGTCAGGAAGCTGAACTTCCCCCACATCCCGCATGCTGTTCCGTGTCTCATCCATCCCCATGCATTGAGATGCAAATCCTGTTAGGATAATGCAAATGCTCCTGCATGCCTTTTTTTGGAGGGAGAGTGGTGCTGCGTGCATCAGGAGAAACACATCCCTCCTGCCAGGGACTTTCCATGCCTTACAACAGCATGCACTTGCACGACAGAGAATCCAAGAGTGACTGAGTAGTCCCCTAACACTCCCCCTGGGAAGACATACCTTTTGCTGCCATATTTTAACACAACCTACTCATTCAAGCTCAAATCGCCCTCCACTTCCAGAAGAGACAGATAGAGGCAGGTTAACTAGGTGGAAGCCATTCTCTTGACACCAACACTAGGATGTCTCTGCAGTATCATCCTTTACCAGTTAGCCATAACCCCAAGAAAACAAGAAGATCTTGACCTGCAGAGGGTCTGCTCAAACGGTTTTTGCTAAATATCAAACATGTAGCACTCCCACACTGACTTCTGCTGCCCAGGGCTGCAGTCCTTACCTGTTCCCTTCGGAGGCTTGCTCCAGCTCTTCTGCTGTCATCTGTATGAACTCTTTGACCAGCGCATTTAATAACCTCCGAGCTTCGTAATCACTGAGAGTCACTCGATCCGTTATGGACTCCAGGCCAGGTCTGGGCAGAGGCAAGGGAAACAGGGTGAATGAACCCCAGACTGCTGCAGAGCGAGGGGTTTGACAGCCTGTGTGTCATTGACAGCGCCTTCCAGGGTGTGAATATTCAAACCCCGACGCGCTCCCCTCATACGCAGCGTCAGGCGGTTCAAAGATGGACTCAAAACACCGCAGCACAAAAAGCAGACACCTTTCTCCTTCACTGTGGTCTGTTTCCCTCCTAAACCTCTCAAGAATATTAAGCATTTTCATACCATTCAGACTGAGCACTCAGCAACAGGACCAGCTTCTTACCTGACTGGGGCTGCCTGGAAGCTGTCCATCTGGCACACAACCAAGGCATAAACAGCAAGGAAAGATGAAATCTTCAGCATAACCATGATTTCCTCTCTACAACAAAGAGGTACATCAAGCAATGGCTGATTTCCAAACCCCTCAATCATGCAAGTTCCACTAAAGAGGTCACTGCTTCCTAGTTACAAGTAGCACAAATACAAACAGCTTTACATTTTAAATTCACCTTTTTGCTTATTTTGATTACTGCTATTGTGCTTTAGTTTTCTTAAAATTTTATTATAGCTCAGCACTGATGCAGGGCAGAAAAATGTGGCTTTTCAGACCTGCAGCTATTTGCATTCAACTTAAAGTACTTTTCCTCAAACTGCCAGAATATACGTTCCTCTAACTACTGCATGCAATGTCACAGACTGTGTGTCCGACAAGGACAGACACAAGTCACAAGGAAGAACAGTAACTGTTTAACATTTTTGAGAACAAAGTGCACCTGTTAGCACTTTACCTGAAGCTGCTTGCTTCTTGCCAGCCAGCACACTAACACCCCAGTTCAGACTACACTAAGAATTAAGTAGTTTGATTCCAATAAATATTTCTACTCTGAAACCAGAGAAAAGGATTAGTTAAAACTCAGCCATAAGCACAACAGCTATAAAAACGTCTATTACTGAAGATTTGAGACACACTTCTCTCACAGCATCAGTGTCTTGAACTCCAAGGAGCGCATCACAACCACCACAGCATCCTCCCGCTTCCAAAGGATGCCCCTCTTCCCCGCGGCTCCCCGGGGCGCCCTGGCCGTGACCTTTGCCGCAGCACTTCGTCCCGGCCGGACACCCCACGTCGCACCGGCGGGGTGAGGAAGTGACTGAGCGGAGAAAGAACGTTCCCCCCGCCTTGGCTCTCGCTGCCCCGCGTAGACGAGCAGCGGTAGCGAAGCCCGGCGCCCCGGCGGAGCCGCAGGGAGCGGCAGCGCTTACCGGGGGTGCGGAGCGCA
>VXBU01006582.1:152614-189793 GCA_013400315.1 Bombycilla garrulus
CTCCGCGGGCCAATGCTCGGCGGCGGGACGGGGACAGAGGAGGAAGCGGCGGCGGCGGCGGGGCCGATGCGGGCGGCGGCGGAGCCGGGGATGCGCCCGGGCGCGGCGACAGCGACAGCGGGCAGCGGCCCCTGGCTCCTGCTGCTGGCGGNTCAGCCAGTTTTAAGCAGCCAGTCTCCTCTTACTAGCTTTGCAAAAGTTAACTCCAAACTACATCTAACATGTATTTTGGTAAATTAAAAAAAAAAGAAAAAAAAAGGAAAAAAAGAAAAAAAAAGTTACTGTTCTATACTACGACAAATAGAAATAGGAAGGGGAATGTGCTGTCAAATGCACCAAGTTTTTTGCTTGCCTGAAATGCTGTGTGGAGTTTTAGTCATCTGTTCTGCAAAAGGATCCTGCAGAACTTCAGGGAACTTGGAAACAGCGCATTAGGATTTGGGAGACTCTGGAAAAATACAATCAAAGGTTTTGTTGGTTTTTTGGGTTTTTTTTAAGTCATGTATGATATAGGAATAAAGATAAATAAGCTAGACCAATGTATACAAAACCTACAAATGGTTTGCAGAAATATACCAGGAGTGTCTTCTTGACACATATAAAAGAGGAGCCATTATAACAGTGAAAATAACTAAGTTTGCTAAAATAAAATAGTCATAGACTCATAGAATCATTTAGGTTGGAAAACTACCTTAAGATTGTTAACCCAGCATTGCCAAGTCTGCCACTAAACCATGTCCCCAAATGCCACATCTACACAGATTTTAAATGCCTCCAGGGATGGCAGCTCCATCGCTTCCCCTGGCAGCCTGTTCCAGTGCCTGACCACCCCTTTGGTGACAACCCAGCTGCCACAGAATATATAATTAACACAATTTCATATTGTGGAAGTCGCCAGCTTTGACATGGAGAAAAATCTAAAGATTTGTAATGGTAAAAATACAGATTTCTAATGCTGAGGGAATGTATGGAAAGGGATCTAAGGTTTCAGTCTTGAGTTTAGGCTCAGCTTTAATTTTTAAAATGTAGATTCAGATTTTGATTTAATTTTTTTATCCTGTATGTGCCTTCTGCAGGCTGAATTGTACCTTTCTCCAAAGCACCACGTGCTAAGCACTTGTGGAAACAGGAGCTGGGCCTAGCTGGGCTCTGCTCTCAGTTGTTGGCTGTCCCCCCCTTGGCTCTCACTCCTCTCTAAGGACTATATATAAAATGCCTCAAGTCCTTAATTTGGAGAGCTGGTTCCTTTAGGTGCACAGCAAGGCACAGAATGTAGTGTGGGCTAATTAATTTTATCTTTTAACAAAGCAAATTAGCTCATCACAGACTCTCCTGTGTAATGCCACAGCTGCCCCACCTCTGATCACCTGTGTGCCCTGCTGAAGATTATTCAACTCTGCATTTCGCAATGGTGTTTAACATTGTTTCACTTTTTCATTCCTTCTTCTCAGGATTGGGTTGTAATAGCACTTGACACTTTTTATTCCTTTTTTTCCCCCCAAAGATCTTCAGCCTTGATCTCGGGGGTATATCTGCCGTTGTGCTGAATGGCTACGATGCAGTGAAGGAATGCCTTGTCCATCAAAGTGAAATTTTTGCAGACAGGCCGTCTCTTCCCTTGTTCAAGAAGCTGACAAACATGGGAGGTGAGTGCTAATACATGTAATTTTTGTCCCATAGATGAACTAATCATGTGAAGCATCTGCTTTAGCCAATTTCTCTACTTGATGGCCTTTCATAAAATACTCAATGCTTCTTTAAAGATGTTATTTGGAAAGGATTGTCACTCGTGGACTGTGTTTCACAGCAAGGTGTCTGAAATATTTTGTCTCATTTTTTGTCTTGTTGAATAATTTTATGATCTTATGGGGGAAGAAAAAGAAAGCATTGCATAAAATACTGTGTCAAAATATTTTTTCAGGCTTACTGAACAGTAAATATGGCAGAGGATGGACAGAACACCGCAAATTAGCTGTAAATACCTTTCGAATTTTTGGATATGGTCAAAAGTCCTTTGAACACAAAATTTCAGAAGAATCTCTGTTTTTTCTTGATGCCATTGATACATACAAAGGCAGACCCTTTGATCTTAAGCACTTGATAACAAATGCTGTTTCAAACATTACTAATTTGATTATTTTTGGAGAACGTTTCACATACGAAGACACTGAATTTCAGCACATGATTGAAATTTTTAGTGAAAACGTTGAATTAGCTGCTAGTGCTTCTGTATTTTTATATAATGCTTTTCCTTGGATTGGTATCTTGCCATTTGGGAAACACCAGCAGCTGTTTAAAAATGCAGCTGAAGTCTATGAATTTCTTCATGAGCTTATTGAACGTGTCTCTGAAAATAGGAAGCCTCAGTCACCTCGACATTTCGTAGATGCATATTTAGATGAGATGGATTGCAATGGAAATGACCCAGAATCTACATATTCAAGAGAAAATTTAATTTTCTCCGTTGGAGAACTCATCATAGCTGGGACAGAAACCACAACGAATGTTTTAAGATGGGCAGTGTTATTTATGGCTCTTTATCCAAACATTCAAGGTAAGAAATTCGACATTTTAAGGAACTGATTCACTTTCCTACTGCAAATTAAAAATGCTTTTACAAAGTGCTGCATTGATCCATAATCATCGCCAAAAAAAGCTCTGTATATATTATTCTATTGTATCATTTACCAAATATACTATGGGCAGATGTGGAAAGCTTGTTTTAAATGCAAACAAAGAGGATATCAAAAGTTGAGTGTCATGATTATTTTGTGAATACATTTTTATGAAGCTTTAATATTTCTAAGTATTTCTAATATATTTAAGTTTAGCATTGTGATGCATGATCTGTTGGCAGATGTATTAATCTATGTAGTTAATAAATAATAAGAAAATGTAATTAAATATGAAAGTAATAAACTAAATTAAAAATGTACAAGTGTCAGCAAAAATGTAAATCAGGTCGTGGTTAACAAGTTAGGTACAATTCTTTTTATCTTAAGTGCCCCAGTTCACAACAGGTTTCCATATGATAGACAGGAATAATTACACTTTTGGAAGAACAGAAATGGCAATAAAAAGAAAAAAAGATGTGTTTCAGTCATTCTGAAGTAAGACAGCAATAGATGTCTGAGCGTTAGCCCAGACATTTTGAGGGGAAGTTTGGATTCTAGAAGTGACCAGTCACGTTTTCTGATTTCACTGCCTCCACTTCACTTTCCCTGCCAAACCCTTAGCTGTGCTTGGTTCAGTTGAGGCTTCCAGGATTTGGAGGAAAAGAGGCCCAGATAACTTGGAAAGTTACTACTGGAACTTTGACCAAAAAATATCACTCTAATATCAATTTCACCATTGTTTCAGAATGGGGATAATAACACTAACCATGGATAGGAATATAGGGTCTGAATTTAAAAGCTTGTGAGCTACTGTTTTTTATATAAGGTATATGATGTTTCAGTATTCTTTTAAAACGTATATATATATACAAATACTTTAGCTTAAATTAAAATGTAATGGCTGTTACAAAGTAAACCTCAGCTTTTATTCCTAACAGGACAAGTTCAAAAAGAAATCGATCTTGTCATTGGCCCAAACAAAATGCCCACCCTGGAAGAGAAGTGCAAGATGCCCTACACGGAGGCTGTTCTACATGAGGTGCTGAGGTTCTGTAACATAGTCCCTCTGGGGATTTTCCATGCAACTTCCAAGGACACTGTAGTTCGTGGTTACACCATCCCTGGAGGCACCACAGTGATTACAAACCTCTACTCTGTTCACTTTGATGAAAAATACTGGAGCAATCCAGAAGTGTTTTTTCCTGAGAGGTTTTTGGACAGTAATGGACAGTTTGTCAAGAAAGATGCATTTATTCCCTTTTCCCTTGGTAAGAGCAATTCCTTCCACTGTTTCTTTTCACAAGTCCAGAGATGTGTAAAGCGCAAGGGATGGCAATAAATGGGCAAAATGATATCCTCAGTTCTGATTTAAAGATATCCAATTCAAGTCAAATTAAAGATATGCAATATCATGCACTCTGGAGATAACAAATTTTAGCATAACATCTTTTATATAGAAGAGCTCAGTATTATAGATAAACGAATAAAAATCCTCCTTACAAAGTTCTAATAATTCCCAGTTCATAATGACTGGCAGTAGATGTAATTAAGAAAATAGTAGAAGGAAAAGGCTAAATTTCACAATGTCATTTTTTTAAGCATCTTCTATCTAGATTTGCACTTAAGATACAGTAAGTAACAAGTGTATCTAAATCAATTCAACAGAATTGGTTTCAATGGCATTTATGAGCAACAAATTCACTGAAATCAGTTTCTTAGCGTAAGTTATCATCTAGCCTTCTTACAAAATACCACCACTAGCTTCACAGAGCACTCCTAGAACACAGAAATGACCATTCCTACTCATCCTAAGAGCAAAAATGCGACTGAAGAGACCTTAAATTTTTTTAAAACCTTCTTTTCAATTCAGGAAGAAGACATTGTCTTGGAGAACAGCTGGCTCGAATGGAAATGTTTTTGTTCTTCACCTCGTTGCTACAACGGTTCCACCTGCATTTTCCTCATGGGGTGATCCCAGAGCTGAAGCCGAGGTTAGGGATGACCCTGCAGCCACAGCCATACCTCGTCTGTGCCCAGAGGCGGTGAGGGGAAGACTGCCATGGGCAGGTGGGGCACAGTGCTCCAAGCTACAGCTCAGGATCCACTCTGCCTTCTATTCCTAAACGAGTTCAAGCCAGAGTAGCAAATATTTAAAGGACTGATAGTTTCTTTTTACTTGATTTTCACAGAAAAAAAACCAAACCTGAACCAAAGGTATGGAACACATCCTGTGTGAAACTTCTGTTTTCACTCCAGAACACTATATTGAATCTAGCTTCTGATACAGTTTTTAAGTATTTAATTACTTATCAAGCCATTTTCTTTGAGAGGTTATTTTCATAAACATGGAGAATACGGTTCAAAATGTTTATGCTTGAATTCATCCATGGAATTACCATTTACATTATTCCAGCTAAGACATTCTTTATAATTATCCATTAAATTTTCATAGCTAGAAGGGCTTTAAAAGGTGTATATTTAAATATCTATAACCAAGAATAAACTATATTTTCCAGCCTTGAAAAACACATTGTCTTTTAAACCATTTTAATCCTTCTTTCTCCTTGCCCTATCTTCCCAGTTGGTCATAATTTTCTAGTGAATCAGATAACCATGAATTCACTTTTAAGATCTTCTCTGGCTTGCTTTTCACTTAGCATCATACACAAAGTGTTCAGTTATTGCCATACTCCTGCAAACATAGGGCTTTTTTCCTCCAGTATATTGCATTTCCAGACATCTGTCCTCCACTGTCTCCCAATACAAAGTACTGTGTAATGATTAATCTCTGCTTAAATAGTCTGAAAAAGCCAGTATTTGTGTTACCAGAGTCACATGGAACTATACTATTAGTAAAGAAAATAAACTGCTTCTCCTTCTGACCAGAGGAGAGACTTCTTGGGGAGGGCAAGCGCAATAAGATGGGGAGAAACAGATTTTAAATGAATTTTAAGCACAAATTTTAGGTGTAAGGGCCACACTTGACTTCTGCCAACTTCATTTATTATTCTTGTCAGCTCTTGCTTTGTCGTTATTGGTAGATGAAGATTTGTGTCTGCAGACAAGTGAGGACCAGCTGAAACTCCAGACACAGTATTTAGTCCCCTCAGTGTGGGGAGAGAGGGCCTCAGGACAGGGTTCAGAACAAAACAAGCAAGCAGCTATCTAAGGACAGGGCTGAGCGTCTTACCTGGCTTTTTACACAGATAGTGCTGCAACTCGGAGCTGCAGGGAAGTTGAAAGGCAGGAATTGGTGTTTGTCTGCTGACCTGATGTTTTCAGCTTATACAGAGGAGAAATACTTCCTTGCTTGTGAAAGAGCAAAAGAGAAAAAGCAAAGAGAGCTTAATACCAGTCCACTCACATAACAGTTGACTTCAGATGGAGCAGGCCCAGAGTATTTTACCCACATGTCTCACAGAGAGCAGCTCTGTTCCAGTTTCTCTGAAGAGGCTGGGCAGGCTACTCCACTTCCTGAAAAAGTGCCTTTTGTAGAGAAGATTTAAAACTCAAAAAAGAGAGGAAGGAGGCAAACCTGATTGCTGTACATTGGGCACACCCTGAACACTGAATAAACCACTCCTAACCATGGGCAAGCAGTGGGGTTAGGAGTCATGATCAAGATATTTCTGGATACCAAGAAGATGTGTGCTTGTGAAATGCCTAAGGAGAAATTGTGGAATCTACTGAACTTAGGTGCCTTCAGTATGAGGCAGCCCTGAGGAGTTCAGCACTGGTTTTGGACTCATGGCAATTCTTCCTGTTCCCAGCCCCGTGCTCTTAGATCAGACAGCCAGAGTTTGTTTAGCACCTAGTCTTGCTTTCTGGGTTGCAAGAATTCTAGACTATCCTTGGTTATAACATGGCTCAAATAATGCTAATTGAAGTGAGAGGAGGATTAAAAAACATCAAGAACCAGTTCTTGAAGGGACCCACTCTCAAAATGCAGCTGACCAGTTATAATTCCCTTTTGCTGAGGTATTTTGAGACTAACTCCTGGCTAGTCTTTAATCCATTTAATGAGAACCATATTGATTATATGTCGTTCTGGTTTCTAAATCAAAATGCCTTATAAAAGCCTCAGAATATCAATCCAAACTTTTACCTTTATTTGCCAACTTATGGTCTCATTTAAGCAATCAAATATGTTTGACAAACTGTCTTTTCTCTAAATCTGTATCTGTATTAGTCATATTTACATATTTCATTCTCTATCAACTTTTTCATTATTTTTCCTCTGACTTGAATTATCCTAATGATCCAATTTAATAATTTGAAATATTGACATAATAGTAGTTCTTTCTAGTCCTCCGGAATTTCTCCATTGTGTCAACATTGATTACAGAAGCCAGCCAGATGTTCAGAATTTCCTGGTGAGATGTTCAGATAATTCCAGTTGAAATATCTAGGATAGATAGCAGCTGGCTGCTATTCAACATTGTTTTGGGATTAAAGGGTGATGTATTAACCAATGTGTCTTCATAACACTGCAGCAAGAGCTGCAGTCAGAACAACCAGAGTGTCTTAAATCCTCCTTCCCAAATCTCTATTCTTACAGTTAAGTTTTTCTGTTGTTTTTGGTTATGTCAGCATCCCCAGAGACTGAAAAGGGAATACTACAAACATGTCATATATGACACTCTAAAAATGCTGAAGAAAAAACCCACTCATCACTTCATTTCCTGAACTTCCAGCAGTTTCAGTGATAATGATGAACACATCCTTAGTACGAACCTAATAAATGCAGGAAGGTTTATTATTTAATTAATTCAGAAATCAACTATACAAGGGAAGATTTCATAAAAGTTGAAGAAACATTACTGCTTCTCTGAAAGTAAATATTTTAAAATTACTGTGATAAGTTTTTATATGCATCCAGAATGTGTTTAGCCTGAATTGAGCTTAAGGGCTTGTGCAAACACTAGAGAGTAGATGAGGCAGATTACGTCATCATGAAGATAGCCAGTTCATGAAAAAAGTAGCAAGCTCAGAGAAAAACACATTAAAAAATAGAGAAATCCCTTTGAAAAATGAGTGAAAATTGGACTGTGTAAATTTTTTAACAATGCATTGGATATGAAAACACAAAAATTCAGGATAAACAAGGGNTAATGGGGAAGACGCCAGATCAGAACTTGTCTTTGGTTGAGAGAGATGGAGTGATGAAAAGACAAAACAACAGGGCCAAGATTAGAGGACTACTCAATAAGAGTTTGAAAGGAGAACTCTCAGTATGAATTGCTCTGTGAAGGTACACACAAAAGGTTGGTATGTGTTTTCTTACCCACGAGTTGTCCCAGGTGGTTTTTTGGCACTTGGCCTGATAATTCAAACCCTCTGTCTAATCAAGATCAACCTAAACTACAGCTCTGGAAAACTTCTGCCTTCTTCTGTCCTTTTATAACAATGCAAACTGGGCATCAGCAGATTCTCCCCATTCTAGCTTATCCCTTCAGGCATTTTTGAAGGCTGTCAACTCTCTCCATGTCATTAGAGTTAGGCAGAACCCACACTCAGAGTGGTCATCCCTTCAGAGGACTGCCAGGCTTCGGGAGATGTTACATTTGTTACATTCTTCCAAATAAGTAACATTCCAAATAGATTAAATCCATTAAAATAATGGGAGCCTATAAGGCATGTGCAATCTAATACAATATCTTGCTATTACTGCAGCAGATGGCTGCTTGCCAAAAATTTTACATGTGATGTAGACCGGCCTATAGCAATTTCCAGAAAACAGAATAAACTTACTGTTTATTCTGCCGCTGTTTTCAAGTGCTGACTTCCTTTTCTACACTCATGCCAAAAAAAAACTTAAAGAAAATATTTTTAATTTGTGTAAACTAAGATTTATCAGAAGCATGAAAAAATATTATGTATTCTAACAGCTTCTAATATTACAGTTAAATTGTTCAGATGCTTATCCGCATTGGGCCCATCAGCATCCAGACAACAGGAGCCACCCATCCGTGTCTCATGGACATTTATACCCCCACAAAACAAGGGGATAAAGGATGTCTCATTGTTCAGGACCCTCACTAATATAGGAAATACAGGTACAGCTTCACACCAATAAGGAAAGTTCATATCCATATATCATATCCATAGAGTCACTATGGATAAATAATCTGAAAGAATTCTGATTATTCTCAGGTAATTAAGTTTCCTTTCTCCACAAGCATCCTAGTTTAAGGAGTCAAAATGCCCTTTTGTTTCTCTTTAACTTACACAGTAAGCTAAATTTTATGTAATATTAATACCACAGCAGAATTTCATAATCAGAATATTCACCACAACAGAATTTCATAAGCCTAATTTTTCCAGGAAAAACATTGGTACTTACAACCCCTCTTTAGTTAATAGAGTTTAGGAAGTTAATTTAATTGCTTTTCTTTTGGAAGCATAAAAATTGCTTTATAAAGCCACTTCAGGGCATTTCCAGATTTTCAGCTCTTCAGTTCCATTTTATTTTACATTCTGTAAAGACACATCATTTCTCTCTCAAGGAACGTACAGTCTAAACTGCCACACTATACAGAGAAATGTAACATAGTTTAATATTGCATTTACTTCGCCACAAATTGTAGGTATAATCTATAAAATGTTCAAGTTCTTTGTGCCATAATGAACTTCATGATTATATAGAGACTGTAAGAATAATTCATTTTTGATTGGAATAAAATTTAGTGCTAAGAGCTAAAATTTGTCTAAAGAATCCCTACTCACTGATACTAATTCTTTTGCTAAGTATATGAATTACATCATCTTCAAAAGCATCCAACACCTCCTGATGTCTTAAGCATGCACTTTCTTAAGATCTAGAAAGGCCCACATATCTTGACAAGTATTTAAAATACAATTAGCTTTAGCAAACTAACTTTAGTTAATCATAATTTTAAAAAACATTTTGGCTACTGCCTCTCCATTTATTCACAATCTGACAGTTAGACAGATTCTTATCTCTGGCTAAGGTTCAAATCTTGTCTAGTTTTTCAAGAGGATTCTAGCTCTCTCAACAAATAAAAAGACTCTTTCTGGTGGGAGATGAATTCTGGGCCAAACATATTTAAAATAAAAAGGTTTTAATATTTACTGAAATCAAGGAGTTGACACTTCCAGTTCTTGTTGTCTGAATGTTATTATTTCTATAACTGTGCACATTTTCCTCTTGGTATTTAAAGTTTCCATATCAGACCTCTATTGTAGTCCTAGCATTTAAAAAATAGGTTCAGAAAGGATCTCAGTAAGTTATGCAGTTCACTCATCTGGTCCACTAACAATTTTACTAAAAGCTGTTTTTCAGACTTCTTTTTTATTTGCAGAGACTTTCCTAATAGCCCAAGACAATCTATTTCAGTGAGTCACAGCCCTCTCAATCCTTAGACAATCAGTCATGTTTGAGCCTTGCAACCTAAAGGTGTTACTTCTTGTCCTAAACACTATAAACACTGAAAGCATTATTCTAATTACTCTTTGAAACAGTCTCATAGGGTAACCTTAGCAGATCTTGAGTCTCATTTTCTCTAAACTAGGAAAAAATAATTTTAATTAATTTTATCTTTCTCCTTCTCTTCAGGCCATTTCATTAGTGTCACTGATCTGTACTGTAATTCTGCAATCGGTCTAAAGGACAGGTGTTTTTCCTGAGGTGTGGCATCTGAAATTAGAAAAAGTATTTTGGTAATGATTTAGTTATGATGAATTGAATTAAATTATTTCAAAGATAGAGGGTCTTACTTATCCACTTCTTTGACTGAAAGAAAGCTTACTTAATATGAGTCCGATAAACTGGCAATACTACAGATTAATAAATTCTGGTAGGGTGAATGTCATGATAAAAAAAAGGGGCACGCTAAGCCCATTTGAATGACTATATATAGGAGCAAGTTTTCACATCTAACTGGCACAGAGGGACAAAATCTGCACTCTGCTCCTCATGTACAATAATTAATGTCAACCCTATCCTCAGTACTTTTGATATGATACCTGCATTTTAAGCTAAGCATTACCTTTTGTTTTATATGCAATTAAAATGAAGATATTTTGATCTCATTCAAGGTGCAAAGGGTTCTGCTGATCCAAAGAGATGAGTCAGAAGTGACTCATCACCTGTTTTTTGGCAGGATGTTTAGAACATGGACAAATCACAAGGTGAATGGTAGGGATCATTTGAAACACTGTGGCTCTCACCAGTACCTAAAGGCTGGGTTGGTTAAACATTTCTCTTTTTTTCTTTTTCCTTCTGAAATCTCACAGATAAACCAGCAGACAGAAGGTTTCACCTCACTAGAAGATTTTTCCTCTATGAGATTCCACAGATGGCAGCATTCTGCCAGCTAGCACAGCTTGTGTAGTAGAACCTACCACAGGCATCAGTGGTGATCACCACTTGTGATCTCTTAAGTCCAGAAGTCAAAAGATGATTTGTGGTGCACAGATTCCAAAAGAAACCTTCCTGTGAAACATTTCTGGTTGTGTTGTGCCCTTTTTGAAGGGTGTCTGAAATGTCATACAGAACCAAGTAAGTGCCAATCACTTACATATCTAAAGCCAAGTGCAATGGAGTGTTTATTCAGTAGCACCTCAGTCCATCAGCTTTCTCTCCTCTAAAAATGTGTTACTCCTTCTCATTAAGCAAAGGACAAATAAACTGATTGCTTATAGCCCTATTAAACTAGGAACAGATAGGGAGCAGGTAAAAATTGTGGGGTTTTTGTCAACTTCATCTCTGATAATGCACAGTATCATTTTATAGCAAGTTAAAGACTTACTTCAGAAGATGTCAAAAGCAAAATTCCTCTTTAGAAAATGGAAAGTAATTCATTACCTCATTTGCCTTAACATAGACATGACTGAAGCAGCACATTGTCCAGAGACACAGTTCTGAAGAGAGCTGGAGGAAAAAAAGCAAAATAAATACTGTCTTGATCATACTTTTTGTACCTCATTTAATCAGCTTTGTATACTTGTTTTCTCTCATCTAATCTTTATAGGCCACTGAAGGATTCATTTCCTAATACTTGTGCCACAGCTTAAGTTGTGATAATTGCATCATTATTTCTCTTACCACCTTCTTTTAATTTCTAAAAGTCCAAGTATTCTGACTTGATAAAGATATAGTGTTTCTATAATATTTTGAATACAAACTGGCCTGAGACAATTGACAGTGTCTCCCTTCTGAATACCATTAGTATATTTGCGTCTGTGCCATCCTTACCTCTTCTTTCTAGTTCTCATCATCCAAGCTAATTCCAAGCTAAGTCCAGAACATCTCTCAGACTGGGATTTCTGCTCTCACACACACCAGTGTATGAGACACTTACAGTTCTGCACTTCTCAAATGTGTTTTTGAACAAAAGGGGAAGTGCTGCCATGTGTATGTTGTGCCACAGAGAATCACAGGATGGTCAGGTTGGAAGGGACCACAGGGGTCATCTGGTGCAACTCCCTGCTCCAGCAAGGTCATCCCAGAGCACACGGCACAGGATTGTGTCCAGATGGCTCTGGATTATCTCCAGTGAGGGGACCCCACACCCTCTGTGGGCAATAACACATTCTGGATTACCTCAAATTCTGTCTATGCTTTCAAAGGATCCAGATGCCAAAGTTCAACTACACCTACACCAGGAGCAAGCATCAAAGCTCAAACTTTGAGCCCTTGAATTCTGCTAACTCCTTTTGCTGATTCACCTGCTGCTGGCTGTTGTTAAAACTGGATGTAAATACAAAGAAATGGTTCTATGCACAGAGCAAATCAGGTTTTATACAATCTCTGTTAGTCTGGATTTATGTTAAAAACAATGCTACACCACTCTTTTAATTTTGAACCTTGCACTCATCATTTCACTTTGTCATGGAGGAAGAGGTTCCAAGTTATTCATTTTTACTGGTTTAGCATCTCCTTCACATACAGGGGACTCCAGAAAGCACAGAGAGAATTCTGTTCTAATAGAAAACTTGGTAGGTCTAGTTCTGTATGTATGGGTGCAAGTAATCCAACAAACTTCTTATAAAAGAAGGCAATGAGAAGATGGGAGACTCAAACCTGAGAATATCATACCCAAAAGTTGTATTTCTGTGTGGCATAAACTTCATTGTAAGCTAATTTGGTCCATTTCTTGGAGAAAAAGAAAAAAGAAAAAAAAAGAGGTAGAGTTTCATTAGAAAGTGTTTTGAGTGTTTTCCTTTGTGTGGTTTTCAGCACTACTTAGCATCCCCTGGTAGCTGTGAATTACTGAAGTGTGATCACAGATTGAAGAACGATATGCCCTATATGGAGAGATGTGATTTTGGACAACAGCTCAATCAACACTCAGAGGAGCCTCCATTACCATTTTTGAAAAATTTAAGACATCTTTAGTTGCAGCCACATCAGCTTCTGCAAGCATTCCCTGAACCAGGCTTTATCAACTTTTCTCCAGTCTTTTCCCTTTGCTCTTAGAGTAACAATTAATCACATGCTATGCACACATAAAAACCAGGCACTTTAAACTGGATTTAGAACACATTCATAATTAAATGTATCTTTGAAGCAAGCTATTGTAACTTGGAAATATCTAATTGGAAATACATATTAGCATTATAGTTTATTAAACACGGAGGTTTGCTGCTTCTTACTGGATTTTAAAATTGCTCCAGTACTCCCAAAGAGTTAAGAGAAACCTGAAATAGGAAAGTTGCTAGCAAAGATGTTGCCATATATAAGTCCTTCCAATGATCTATTAAAAGATAAAATCTTAATTTTTACCTTGTTATACTTTTGGGTTTTTTTTAAATAACAACATTTTAAGGGAAGCAAAAAATGGAAACATGTCATGTAAAATAATAGAACAGTAACTTTAGACATACTAATTAGTATCATTTTATCAGACAAATTATATTAAAGATATTAAAATGATGGTTTATGTACACAAACGCACTATCTAAACACAAATACAGCATACTGAAAGAACCAGAATTTTTCTAGTCTTCACATTATCTGTAAGAAGAATATATGACCAAAGAAATGTAAAATATAGGTGTATGATCACTAAGTGCCAGCTTCAATAGTGCAACATTTTATTAACAACAGAAATATCTGGTTTAACACTGCTCTTGTTACAAAAAAACCTGCAGTGATAGTGATAATGGCAGGAAAGGGGAATTTGGCACTGAAGATATAGCAAAAGCACATTTCAGTGGTCTTTTAAGTGCATCAACAAAAGGCTTATTAGTGAAAAATGCAAAAAAACCCCCCCAAACCTTTCAGTTATTTAAACTGGCCAATGAAATAGCAGAATGGCAATCTGTGTAAAATAGTGTAATACAGTTTACACAAGGTTATCTTTTTTCCACGTCAATTGTTGCAAACACAAATATGCTGAGACACATTTAGAAATAGCACACGTGCATTTGGGTTTTATTCAGTTCAACTACACAGCATTTAAATGTTTAGTAAAAGGAGCATTTTTAAAGCTAGGCTTTTCTGTGGCTGGCTTACCTGTAACCTAATTTATGACTTTTTTATTTGTTTGTTTACAAATTAGACCTACAATGGTACTGTTTCTAAAAATACATTGGGGCGGAATGTGTAAGTTTGTTATTTTAAAACTCAACAATCTAAAATGTAGTACAGTACAGTGATTTTTATCTCCTATCAGGTTTTACATGAAGTTTCCACCTTCTGGTTTCCATACGTGTATTTCGGATGTACAACTAACTTGAAGGTAACAACGGCTGTGTCTGTCATGGAAGAAAAAGTGTGGGGCAAATTAAAATAGCCATTTTGAAACAGTAGTTTATGTCTTTTTTAAAAAAAACCTTTAATTCTCCTAAAGTTTTACATACAAAGAATAAATGAGATACGATCTTATTTCCTTAAAATTTAATATGGGAAATGGGTGCAAGATAAAAATCTATGATGTGGTTGACTTGTTTTTAAATGTGAACCTGAGTAAGGGCAGGAAATACAACATTACTTACGACTAAAAGAAAAAAAATTCCTTCATAATTTAAGTAGCTGAACAGGTTTTTAATGTTCTACCACAAAACAGCAAGGCAACAGATGAGAATGGCCTTGTATTCAATGAATTATCATGAACATCCACTGCAAACCTGAATATTTTCTGCAAAAATAAAACATCAGATTATGCACAATAATAAAAAGCATCAGAAATAGATGCACCTGGATTTTCTTTCCTCTTTTTAAACCACAAATATCAGAATTCAGCATTTATGTCGCAGTCCTTGAACAGTTGCTCTGAGATGACTACATGAAGCACACTACTGCACTACGTAGACACCCCACAACAGGCTTGCACTGCAGCAGTAAAATAGTTTTCATGTAGGCACAGACTTTTTTCTCATTCATGTTCAAAACCAACATGAAATAAGCAACTCAAGACAACATTAGGATTCCCCCCGCCGTTCCTTGTTAGCCAAAAGTTCTTGCCACTTTGGTAATCAAAGTCACTGAACGTTTTTTAAAAACTGCAGGTACCTCAAGGAAAAGAAGAGTTCCATATTCAGCAAGGCAGCATTATATCAGGATATTTTATACCATCTAAGGCATAAAGAACTTTGCATCAGGGTATACAATACTCAATCTCTGAATAAAGTTCCATATTCCGGGTGGTGAAAGTGCATAGGAGTGGGATTCCACCAGAGTAAAAGAATCCTCTCACAGTATTAAGGCCTTTCGATTTTATGTGAACTGTGTCGGGCTGAAGTCAGCACAGTGGAAAAAAACGTAGGCTGTCAGCACACTGGACACCACTGGAGTTCCCTTAGCACGTCTTGTCTCCTCCTAGCTGTCGTTCATCATCTTCATCAGCTTCCTCAATAACCTGAATGTCATCTGCTTGAGGTAAAGACGAGATTTCAGTCAGCAGTTTGGCTCCTTCTGGTTTGTTTTTTTCTTCCTCTTCAATCGCTTTCTTCCATATTTTGTGGTTTTCACTGAGGTGGTGTATTAGCTGGCAAAATATTCGTCTACCTTTTTTTCTTTGAGCTTCTGTAAAATTATAAGCATATTGGATTGTTTGACATTCCGAGTAATTGTATTATACACATACAAAACCAATGGCACATTGCAAGTGAGATGTAAATTTGAGCAAGGCGCACAGATGATTATTCTGAATGTTTAAACAGTGGCATGGCACAGGATATCGACAAGTTCCTGTTTTAAATTGCAAGTCTCCTGATAGCAACAAAATTTTTATTAAGAGGAAAATTTATGAAGCAGCATTAAGAGCAAAATCTACAAGATTTGTACTGCATAATTTCAACTGTCACTGCTATGTCTGAAGATACTGAATGACAATTAAGCACCAAGTGAAACACAGAAACTTACTTAAAATAAGATCATCTTCCATTTCTTCATCATCACTCTCCAACTGTGCACCATCATCATCTTCAGTGCTTTCTGCATCCTCCTCATCTTCATCAACCCACTGCCCTGGAAGCAACCCAGCTGCGTTGTAGGAATTACAAAGGGGGCCAACTATGTGAGTGATGAAAGATTCCTGCAGTTTCGCAAGCTGGGGAGAAGAACGATCCATGAACGGGCTTATAGGTAATCCAAGACTTGCTTCCTCATCACCCTGAAAAGGAAATGAAAAAAACTTATCAGTATTTCTCACAAAATTAGCTTTAAATTCTTATTTTAAAAATTACTTTTAATGAACCAAGTAACCTCCAGCTTCCTCACAAGGGGAAGCACATGGAAAGGCACTGATGTCTTCTCTCCAGCCAGCAGTGACAGGACCCAACAGAATGGCCCAAAACTGTGTCAGGAGAGGTTTAGGTTGAATATCTGGAAAAGGTTCTTCCCCCAGAGGGTGGTTGGGCACTGGAACAGCTCCCCAGGGCAGTGGTCACAGCACCAGCCTGACAGAGTTCAAGAGTGTTTGGACAATGCTCTCAGGCACACGGTGTGACTCTTGGGGTGTCCTGTGCAGGGCCAGACGTTGGGCTCTGATGACCTCTGTGGTCCCTTCCAACCTTCCAAATATTCTGTGATTCCATGAATCATCGCATGGATTGTACCTTTTTACTGGGGAGAATAATTGTACAGGCTAAGTGAATGAAAATGTAATTAGGCCAACACATTATGGCTCAGCCTCGCACAGTCCATAATCCTCCTTCCAGCTTTGCTTGTGTCTGGATGGAGAACTAATTCTACTGGAGCTGCTATTCCTCTGCCTTTACAGGATGGCTCCAGTTGCTGAGCTGAAGAACAGAGCAAGTGGCAGAGTAATCAGCCATAGCAAGGCACGCTGGTAATGGCATCCCCAGCAAGGCCACAGAAGAATGAAATGAGCTACAACATCCAGAGTAAAGTGGTTTGGTTTTGGTTGTTTGGTTCTACACCCCCCTTCATTTTATAAACTGGAGAAGAAAAACATTGAACAGTTGGTCATAGAAAAATCTGAGCTATAATTACTTATCTCAGCACTTCTCTGGACCTGACAGTTTTAGAGCTGAACGTATATTCTCAATCTTGTGGATTTTGTACATATTCTTTCACCTAGAAGCACATCTGTGAACTTAACTTCCGAAAGAGAAAGAAGTTATTTTGATTTATCAGCATCATCCTAAGGAAAGAAGCTCTCCCCCGAGCTTGGTTTTGAACACAATTATTAGAAACTAAAAGACCATGCTAGTCAGCTATCTGTGAATATAAATTTCAGTATTCAGAATGAGAAGATGAAAATACCTTACCTGAAGATTTAAAACAAGGAATAAAGCTTAATTTAGTTAAACCACTGGTAAAACAACGAATCAATATTCTGTCTATCATTAAAAAGAGAAAATTGCTCTTTCCACACCCACCTGTTCATAAAATTCATTGACGATGCCTTCAGTCCATTTCAGATGCAGGTCTCTGACTTTGGCTGGGCCATTGATATCAGCCAGTTTGATGCATATCTGACAGGCCAGCAGGCGATCGTTTTCATTGCTCCATTCTATGCCATTGCTGTTCATGTCATTGACCTGGGGTAGGCACGGACATCGAGTTAAAGCTACTCAGCCGTGGGTTTATCAGGCAATCTACAAACCATCTACAGCTGGTTCGTACAAAGGAAATAGCCTATTTACATTTTAATAGCTTAAATTTAAATAACAGAAAGCTTTAAATGCAAACGATTTAAACTAACAAATACTGAGAAGCAAAGATGACATCGGTATATCAAGACCAGATCAGTGAAGATACTAAAGTGGAACAAACCTTGGCATTAAATTCTGCAAGGAAATCAAAATGCTTCTTGAGGTCTGTGGCAAGGATTGCTTCAATCACTAAGAAACGAAAGCGCTTGAATTCTACGTGATCAAGGTTCGATAAAAAGTTGTATTCTGGACGTGATAAGAAAAGATTCCAGGCAGATGCAGCATGATGATTTTCTAAGACTGATCTGTCATTGTAGAGAACAGCCTACAGAAAAAGGAAAAAAAAAAAAAAAAAAAAGGCAAAGAATAATAAATTACAAAATTACACAATTATAAATATTCCGATGTTTAAGGGCTAGTCAGAAACAGCATTAGGTAAAAATAAAATTTAAAAAATGTTTTGTCTTCTAGTTTTGAGGTTAAAGTGATATGAAAATGGCAGGTGAGGGAACCCCCCCCCAAACTTAACAATTAGCAGAGTTCTTTGTTTCTTTAAAAGTCCTTAGCAGTATCTGAGTGACAGCTACATTCAAACTGTAGGCACACATACACAAACCACTTAAAACTTGGCACTGTGTATGTGTGGAGCAGTGTGTGTGTTAAGAAAAAAAAAAGAAAACAAAACAAAAAAAAAGAAATCTAAGTATATGCTTTTAATTCCTCTTAATTGTGTTGGAAAAACAAAATCCATAAAAACCCTAATCCAACAAAAACAAAGAAACAAACAAAAAAACATAACAAATAAAAAAACCCACCACAAAAAGGACGACAAAACACGTAAGAACTGCCATAATGGAAAATGGTGCAAAGTATCACTAGTTTTCAAAGGGCTATGTTTAATACTGATGCAGAAATTTTACCTGTAAGTGAGCTAACTAAAATATAAAAACAGTAGCAGATTTTACTCACAGTTTCCATATTTATATAAAACACCCTAGAAAATAATTAATCCAATATAGATTAAACAGAGCCTGAAAAAAAGTTCATTTTGCCAATGCTTTTTGCAGTTTTTCAAAGAATGCCTGTATTTTTGAAACTTGGTGATGGATGTCTGTTCTGTTTGGTTTTGTTCCTCCTCGTATGCTGTTTTCAGCAGAAATACATAAGTGCCTGCATCCTAAACTCTCTTTGTAATAAGGGGTTGCTGAAAACTGATTGGAAAGTTCACTTTCAAAATCCTTATCTCCTAACAAGCTGTACCAGTTTCTGACCTATTGTTTTTGTTGTTGTTATTATTGAAGTTTCTTGTCTGTAACTTACTGAGAGAGATCTAAATAGCCATCATAGTTGCTTAGACAGACCTAGGGCCAGCTCTCTGTGAAATAATCCTTTATTGTATCCTGCACTGGTTTATGTTATTTTCAATTTTGCATATTGAAAGTTGTTCCTACGTACCTACACAACCAATACATACAAAACACATCAGAATTTAACAGGAAAGAAAAATAAAAATATTACACAAGTACTGTACACATTAATTTCCCCATTTCTTAAATCAGGCCTTAAATACTTAAATTCTAAGCAACTTGCTTTAGAGATAGAATAGAAAAAAAATTCTTTATACTGATTTCAGACAGGAACATGTAATTTTCTGCATGAAGAGATTCTTACCTGAGGTGCATTTGTAGCCACCAGAAAAGCATTTGTACGTCCAGGATGATCATAGTCGTGCATGGCAGCTGCTACATACAAAGCCATCAATTCCAAAGCAGGAATGTTTGATGCCAGACAACCATAACTGTCATCAACAATAGGACAGCTTTTTGAAGAAGTATAGCTCACTTGAACTGGGGCAATACCACTGGCATCATCTAAAAACAATTCAAAGCACAAGACCAGAATATTTTTGGAACAGTATTTTATCCATATTTGTAATATGTTGCAAGTGTGTACAAACAGCCAGACACTGTTGCAAACATGGTACAGTTATCCTTGCTGTCATGAAGCTGAATAATTGGCAAAGTCATAATAATTTTTATAGATAAACTGACAATTCTGAAGAAAAGTTGAAGTGCCACTGAGTTGCAAATTTGTAGCATTAACAGAGCATTCTACTGTTGGTCTCCAACCTGAATTAGTCCAAGAAAAGATTAATCAGCACCTTCTTTAGTATTTCTATAATTTGCCCATTAAACTTGCAAACCTACAGGAAAACCTGAAGGGGGACAGGCGAAACTACTGCAAAAGGAATTATCTCCATTAATTTAGAAATATTTGCATGATAAGAAGATTCACAGTTTTACTATCCTCTTTCCCATGGACAAAGTCACTACTTAAAAAAAAAAAAAGGAAAAGGAATAGCACTTATTTCATCAAAGCATAATATAAAAGGAACTCCTTTGCCTTTATGTAATAAGCAAGGATTAAAAGCCTGAAAATATTTACACTAGAAAAGTTTCCAAGCAATAGGATTATAATTTAAATATAAAGATTATAATAACTTATTTTAATTTTTCATTTTTTGTAGGGGAGAATAAAATTATTTTTATCACTTTTCTCCAGTTAACTCTCCAGTCCCAACCCATTTAACACTTGGAGAAAGAAAAGGCAATAGGGTGCAATCAATACATACAAACTTGGAGAAAAAGAGAAAATTCAAGCCCTTTAGGAGCCACATGACTTGTGTCTTGTCTTTTTCTACTACACATATAAAACTGAGTTCTTGGAGAGTTCTTGATTTCCCCTTATCATTTTTCTGAAACACAAACCATTTAGCATCAAAGTCTATGTTTACAATCAATTTTTTTAATCCTTTACCTAAAGGATACATTTTTGTAGAAATTACAAATTCTAAATTTAAAAGTTAGTTATATGAAGTGACAGACAATACAAAAGCAAGCTTGATTGGAAGTAACTTCACACAACACTTGAATTTGGAGATATTATTTCCTTTTTGGGGATGCTCTTATGCAACTATTGTTGGGGTGGTCACTTCAGTGTTTGAAAGTTTGCATGTGATACCTAACAAAAAATTCTAAAATATTAATTTTTATACTAGACCCATACAGGACAACTTCAATTAAGTTAAATACTTTGGTATTTTTCCTTTGGTCTATCTAACTTTCCAGTAAAGTTAAGAAATATTAGCCCAATGTATTTCAAATGCTAAAAATACCCTGACTATGGCAGAATACAGAGGTTTCATTCAGCATAGAAAATTTATTAAGTGAACCAGTTTTCTTGGCTAACAAACTAACCATTACTCATCCAATAATTTCTCTAAAAGTCAATTGCATGATATTTCTGAACGGTGTGTGCTTTGTGATTTTTTTCCTACTGCCTTATATTAAAGTACAAAAAAAAAAAAAAAAAAGGAAGTGAGTCACAAGAATAATTAGATATTTTCTTCCAGAGTAGTTTGGTTCACCTGCTGTAGCTTCAGTCTAACATTCTTCAGCAAAACAAAAATAGCCTGTGTGAATACGTACCTATGTCACTCTCCATGATATGCTCATTACGGATTTGCTGAAATCCAGGAATGGGCCGTGTGGTCAGGTACCACACTGCATGGAGAACATCCGTGGCATGGATACGATTGTGATCTGAAAATCAGCAAGATCCAGTGAAAAAATATGGTCTGAAATGTCATCAAAACAAATAATAAAACAACAACAAAAAGAAACGTACAGAATGTATTATAAGCAAGATTTTGATTAACTATAAAAGAAAAAATAGAATTTCAAATGTTAGTAGTAGGTATATGTATCACTGAACATTTTTAGGAAGGCAGTTAGATAAACATCAAACATTGCCTATGCACACTTCATCCTACCTGGGCCTCAGGAAGGGATTAAATGACCTTTTAAATCAATAATGGTGACAAACAAGCATGGCCTGCAATCTGATACCTGCAAGCACCTGGACTGGGCAAACATATGTGGAGTGGGGAAGCGTGATTTTTGTTTTGCTTTCCAATAAATTTGGCTGCCCTGCACAGCAAGATTAATAACTACCATCAAAATTCTCTATTTTCTTCTCAATTTTTTAAGGAACTCACCCAAATTTCTGTTCAATCAGCAACTACTCTCCCACTGACTTTGGTGTGTTTGATTCAACTACTAATTCAAATTCTTTACAATTGTCTTCAACTCCAAATTAACAAATTCAGTTTTAGAGTCCACCCACTTTGTCCTGCAATTTACTAGACCCGTTCTAAGCTCCATCAAGTGCATTCATTAAAAACAAACACAAATGCACCCACCAAAGGAGAGACACTGATATAAGAACTCCATGTGTAACCGGGGAGTACTTACAGGGAATATCCCGGTAGCCGTTTTCCAGCGCACGGAAGTAATTCATGAACTCTTGAGTGGGGATTTTGAAAATTTCAAACAAGCCAGTGTCTTGAAACAAGGTATAAGTTACCTAAACAAAGATTAAAATTAATTTCAGTCTGAGAGAGATACCCATGCATGTTCCGCTTTTTTAACTTTAAATATATCCTTGTTTTGAAAATTTTACTTGACGACAGACATGGAAATCACTGAAATTCCACTAAAGATTATGGGAATGCTATTGTCATAGAAATAGATTTTAAAAAATTTTAGCACAAAAATGTGGATTTTTATGATCCACTCAATAAAGAATAATAAAAGCTTTTATTTCATTACTGATAATTATATGCTCAAATGATTTTTAATAATATATCCCAACATTTTTCATAAAGCTAAATACGGCATGCTTTATTCTATTAGTGACCTAAGAAGAAGAAATTTATATTCTGACTGTTTATTCAAAACTTCAAATTATTTAATTATAACATAAGAGTGTTCAATAATAAACAAAGGGAAACAAATAATACCAGTCCCCCAACACTGTGGTTGTTTTTGAGACCTTGGCGGAGAGATCCTATTTCTTGTATTTATTATGATTTATCTTGAGTGTTTTTAACAAAATGAATTGATAAACAAAGAAATAGTACAAAAAGGTACTTAAAACTTCCATATATGTATATAAACCATATATTATGGTTTACATGAATCCCCCCACCAAGGCTGCAAACATTTAAAAAAAATATTAAGACAAGTCACTGCTACTTATTTCTATAACTTTTTTTTCCCCAGACACAGGAGAGGAACAACAAGTTCTTAAGTGTGGGAGGTGCTCAGAAGAGTAGGAGCTGCGAAATTAGGGGAGATCACTCCAGGGTGGAAAATCAAGAAATAAAACTGTTTAGTGGTCAGATCAGAAGATCCATGATTGCTAAATGCACTCCAAAGGAGACAGAGGCATCCAGGAGACCTTGATGAATAGGAGAAGCTGGGGAAGAGCAAACAGAATCCTGCCAGCAGGTTTGGCTTCAGCAAACATGAAACTGCAGGGAAGAGCTTAGTAACAAGTCAGAAAGATAAAAGGGCTACCACGTGCAGAAAGCAGCATGGAAAAAAATCCCACCGCTTGTAGGATCAAGAGGCAAAAGATTGCCTAAAAGATCACTTCTCTTCCCTCACAGCTGCAGTGCTGGCAAAAATATTTTACTGAAATAAAGAAAAAAGGAATGCTTGACAAACACAGTAGTAATTCTGAAAGCAGGAGATAATTTTGCACAGGAAAAGGGAGATTATGGCAAAACCTAGTCAGTGTGAGTCTAACCTATTTACCTTGAGAATAAAATTCAGAAAAACTGGAGCATGTTCTCTATAGATAAACCATTTTTTATGGTTTACAATGACATGGAGTACATGAGAAGTCATATTTCTGCTTTTCAAGCTAGCATTCACATAAATGTTGACAGCAAAACTTCCTCACGGTTTAAATAAAGGACAGCTTTACATACCCTCTCTCATATAATAAAGGACAACAAACCTGGCTAAGGATCCTTCCAGACTGATCTCCCATTTCTTTTACAAGGTCAAAAACTTGGAAATTCCAATTGTTCATCTTCTCCATTAGTGAATCATGGTCTAATAACATTGTTTCTAATGTAGAACTCTGTTCCACCTGTATGAGATTAAGATACTTCATCATCTCTAAAATAACAATGAAAACTAATTTATCAGTTGTGTTGGCAAAAAAGGCCTTGAAAATGATAAATCATTAGTGAATTTATTGAATGGTGCTGCAACTACGGCTATGAGAAAATCATAAATCAATATCACAAATAGCACACTTAAAGGCTTGAGTTTTCCTGTTTTGGGCAGCAGATTCCAGGGCTTTCTGAGATGGTGCTAGATTTTCCTTCTTATCTATTTTTAAACAAAATGAGTTAGTAAAACAAAGCAAAAATATGCATGGGCTAACCAAAGATCTAGTAAGCTTTAACAGGTTAATTGGACAAACTTTAAAATACCCATTTTTGTATACCATGATGTATAAACCCAATATATTAACAGCATTATATTGAATATTCATTTGTAAGTCTGTAACTGTAACTGCTGCATCTTTCATAAGCTTCCAAAGGAAAATATTAGCCCATGGGTGTTTGAGCATACACTCTCAACATTAAATCAACACAAATCAATATTGATCAACAAAATCAATACAATCACAACCTTTCCTGTCATTTGCTAGTGACATTTATGCAAGATAAACAATTGTTAAACAAAAATTTGAATTCCAACCATGCACCATAATCCTTTAGAAATTACTACTTTAGTGACTCTTCACAGCAAGTTATAAAATTATAAATATTGAATTGAGAAAAGTTATTGCAAGTATTTTGTTTGGGTTTTTTTGCAATTACATGCTTACAAGCAGTTTATTTTGTGTTTGATCGATCATTTCCTTCCTTTCATCTTTCCTCTTCTCCATATGGTAGAAAGATTCTTTGGAGACATTAGCACTTGCAATTTCACCTTAAGGAAAACACATACAGAAATACTACATCAAGAATTGATTTGTAAATTACTAGTGTCTAATAATTTTTTAACTGATCATATGGATTTGTCATGGAAATATAAGTAATAGCTTGTTTCTAAACCATTTTAAGAAATATGCAAAAAAAATTATAAAGGACAAAATTTATTAGACAAAACCTATTTGAAGATTAAGAAAAGCTAAAAGCATAATTTTTATTCGAAAAATTTGTTCACTGATTAGTTTAGCTTAGTTGGTAGAACACTTGTTTTACATATGGAGTACAGAACCATAAAGGTATTAGTGGCAGCCTGTTTTAAAATCTTTACCATGAAGAAGGCAGTATTTTGTCTTATTTTGATTATTCTAAAATACAAAACAAAATAAAATACATACATATATTAAAATATAGGGAAAATTATGTAGAAATAGTAAAATTTTAATTTAACTGGCTTGAAAACAAAAGCAGCAAGTTGATATCAAGTATTTGTCTATTTTGAAGTCCCACCTGATTTTCTCTCTCTGTATTCTGCAAAGTCTGGCTCTGGTATTGGAACAGGCTTGAGTATCTGACGTCCACAGCTTACAGAATACATGAAAAATATTTAAAACATTCAGTAACTTTCTTCTTTTGCTACTGCTGTCTTCTACTGAAAAATATCTGCAGACTACTTTTTTTAAAAAGGCTTGTGATGGCTCTACAACTGACCTGAGTATTTTCTCTTAATTTTGGCACACATAGATTTAGTCTGTCCTTAGATAATAATTAATCATCCCCTCCCCCAGACTCAGACCCCTGAATTATTAAAGTAGAGCTCATAACTAAGAAAGTATTCACAAACACAGAATGCAATTCCCAAGTAAGAAGCCCTCCTTTTCTAAAATTTCACAGAGTATTTTTCCTCTACAATCACAGCTGCTGAGAAGGATGGGCCATGTCAAAGCAGGGACATACATTCAGCATTCTTTATTCTGCACTACTAGGATTTTTCAATACTAGTAGGGGCACAGGTCTTGGATTTTTTTTTGTTTCCATTTTAATGACATTCTTCCTTTTCAACCCATATGAAGAGACTGAAATTATAATGGAGTTTACAGTACCTGCTACACATGTAACCTACAGGTGTTTTAACTGGCTGCTGAAAATCTGGAGAGCTAGGTGTGTGTCCTGGAGGCTTGTGTATATTAATGCTTGGTTTTGTGAGGAAATCTGCAGTGTCAGGGAACTCTACAGGTGACCAGTTGCTGAAAACTCCACTGGAGACAGATCCATGGCTTGGTGACCCCACGGGACTCAGGCCAGGAGAAGCACCTTCCAAAATAAACATGACATGGGGTCCAGATGAAAATAAAGTCACTGCTGTTTACAAAGACTGGGTTTAAACAAGAGTCATGCTGAGGTTATTTTAGTGCCATGTTTGCATGAAAAAAACCTGTGATGCACCATCCTTTTACTGTACAAACTGCGTGATCCTACCTGGTCGTCTGGGACCCATGTGATGAGTCAAGGTCACAGAGGATGATCTTTGCTTTGGTATTGTCAGCAAGTTTGCACCAAAAGACCCATTCGAGTGAGATCCTTGGCTGAAAAGAAAACAGTAATGATTTTTTTTTCTTTGTTTCCCAGTTTGTCTCCCACTTGTATTGGAGCATCTCCTTTTAAAATAACTACATCGCCCTGTGACAGGTCCACCACCATTCAAGGAAAAGAGAATACTACAAAGCAGTCAAATTCAAAGCCAGCTAGAAAATATATGTCAATTACATTAAATAAAATGTGTACTCATTGAAAGCAACAAAAAACTTAATACAGTCTGAAAATGATGCAGTAAATACACTTAGACCATGTATGATAGGCATTACTGTCTAGCATGCTACTTTCCTTGAAAATTTGAAGCAGGCTGTTCCCTAACAGATCTGAGGATTGATTACTTTGGAAATAAAATTAAAACCTTACACAGTCACATAAATTTTGCATATTAGATTAATTATTTTATTTATTATAAACTTAAAACTAAAGCTGTTTTTGACATCAAAGTGTATTTTGCTTCAGCGGCCCAAATCCTTAACCTCAATCCTGCCATCTGCTGTTCCAGGGATGAAATTTCACTCCACAATTTGAAATTATATTTCCTTTAGTAAGTAAAAACTTAATATGCAACTAAAAATAACTGTATATGTTTACTTCAAAGTAAAACTAGTTAATGTGAAACTATTTCACTTCAGGAAGGGAAAACAGTATTCACCAAAACAGATTTAATCTTTCATAAACCAATCGCAAATAAAATCCAATGCAGAAATAATACTTGATCTCCCATCACCAGTTTAAACACATGAATATGAAAAATGAGTTCAAGAATAAATATGGATTTATTTCTGTGTATCTCCAGCTACTGAAGAGAGTCCAGTGGAAGCCACAGAGATGATGAGGGGTCTGGAGCATCTCTCTAATGAGGAGAGGCTGCAGGAACTGGGCCTGGTTAGTTGGGAGAAGGCTGACAGGGGATCTCATTACTGCTTATAAATACCTCAGAGGTGGGCTGAGAGGATGGTGCCAGACCCTTTCCAGTGGTGCCCAGCAAGATGGCCATAAACTAAAACACGAGAAGCTTCACTTCAGCATGAGGAAAAACTTCATGTTTTGGGCTACTGTTTGAATGAGAAACCAAATTAAAAATCTGCATATAAACAAAACAGAAGTTCCCCGGAGCTGCTTTTGAACAGTAAGGAAAGTGAGGAAAGCCTCTGTAAATGTACATTGAGACTGCAGCAGGAAGGCTGCACCTCAAATTGAAATCCCATGGTTGCTAAGGTTAAAGCAATTTCTCTGGTCCTTGGTCATTTCCAGTGGATACAGCTGGGGAGGTTTGTCTGGACACCGACAACCAAGGCAGCATGAAAATATCATCTTTTAATGACTACTATTGTTCCTATTAGAATCTTCAATTATACTCCATACAGAACCACAATGCAGTTTTAGACTGTAAATACTTACAGATCATATTTTATTTGAGAGGGAAAAACCACTGAAAGGGCCAAATTATTGTAAAATTGTGGTTCACTTTAACATTAAAAGTGGCTCACTTTAATATTAAATATAATAAGTAAATGTATTAAATTAAATATAATAAGTAAATTCTTGGACCTGTGTATATGAATTTCCATCCACTACTAATAATTACCAGTATAACTCACGTTTTCTTTTAAAAAAATACATCTATTATACTTTCCCTATGTATATGTATATGTATATGTATATGTATATGTATATGTATATGTATATGTATATGTATATGTATATGTATATGTATATGTATATATGACCTATGTAGAACCATTTAAAGAAAAAAAAAACCAAACAAAACCAAAACAACAACCAAACAAAAACCCAAGCAAACAAACAAAACCAACAAAACAAGAAAAGCAACACATTTTTTACAGATTTCAGAAGCAAAGACATACTCATTTATACATTTAAATAAAATTTAATGTGTGAATTTTCACTAATATACAATATTACACAAAAGGAAAAACAAAAAACCATCAATTTTAATCCTAATTCAGAATGTTATCTTAATTCTAGAAGTAAAAGCTCTATTTGCACCATATTTACTAACAAGTAGAGAAGAGATTATTACCTTAATGTACCTTACACCTTGCTTGATAACTGGAGGAAAAATAAACACTATAATATACACAACAGTGACTACCAACCACAAGAAAAGTATCTTACCTTATCAGTTATGTATGGGTATATGGAAGTTGGCAAGTGACACATATATTAAATCAAGAGAAGGAGGAAGTCAGTACAAGTTTAGATACTGAACTAGTTTGTTTTGCAATCATGTATGTCAGATTTTTTTTTTTCATTTCCGACCCAAGCTTATATCAAGGCCTGCTTATTATGACAGAGCAGGCCATTTAACCTCAGAATGACCTGATTTCTATGTAAGATCAACCCGAGCTACAAAGCGTAGTACATAATTAACTTTTCCAGTTTATGCTGGTGGAATTTGGAGATTTAATTCACAAGACTTTACATCAAATACTTCTGCTGCCAAGTTCCAGCATTATTACTGCCCTTAAAACACCGTTCAGTGCTTACCTTGGTGTGTTATATTCCTGATGGGATCTCTTGCTAATGTTACTCCTTTCCCATCTGGATGATGTTGAATCTATAGGTGACAAGCCAGAAACTCCTGAGGATCGTCTCAGCTGTGGGGTTGGCAGGCTGCTCCTGCTACTTAATCCCTGTTGAGCAATTTGACCATGGTTAAGATCCATGGAAGTAAAAGCAGATGTAAAAATTTTATTTATGGTTCTTAAGGGCTATTTACAGCTAATTTTTATGGAGAAACGGATGCAGTACCTTACCACAGGTACAGTATCTTACTCCAGGCGGGGTCTCCCGTGGGCAACAAGGCCAGGAGAAAAGAGATGGGCATACTCAGGGGTTTGCCTAGACAACTTTTTCTTGCTTAGACTGTGAAATCTATTAAAATCATGACTGTTAATGACAGCAGAAATCCACCCATCTAGCAAGCATTCTACTGTCATACACTAGGAAATCTGGGGACAGTTCTAGGGACAGTACTAATGGAAGTGGAACGTGTTTCTGTTGCAGAGTAGCCTTGCAATGCTTTTTGTCTCAAATTTATTTATTGTTTCTTTCTGAATACTGAGTTGTTCACACTTCCAAGAAAGCCAAGGGAAAGGGTTAGCTTTAGATAACCAGTTATGACTAGCCCAAGGTCTGCAGCCCAGTTTAAGTTACATTCTTTTCCTTGTTTTAATTCCTTTCCTATCGAGGAGAACAGGCAGCTCACCACTGAATCATAGAATGGTCTGGGTTGGAAGGGACCTTAAAGATTGTCTAGTTCCAACCCACCCTGCCCTGTGCCTCGACCAGATTGCTCACGGCTCCATCCAGCCTGGCCTAGTACCCAATCTCACCCTGCCCTCTTTCGGTTTAAAGCCATTCCCCCTTTCCTGGCACTACATGCTTGTGTAAATTATCCCTCCCCACCTTTCCTACAGGCTCCCTTCAGGTGCTGGAAAACCACAGTTAGGTCACTCCAAAGCCTTCTCTTCTCCAGGCTGAAAAATCACAATTCTCTCAACCTTTCCTTGTAGGAGAGGTGCTTCAACCCTGTAATCAACATGGTGACTCCCTATCAACTTGAAAATTTTAACTGTACACACTTTGGAAGCCAGTCAGGGAAGAGAAATAAAGATGTACGTAATACACAGCAAAAAAATATGGAGGAGACCTTTTATATTCCAAGTCAGGGAAAGGGAGAATGGGAACCTTTCAAGAGTGTCCACTTTGAAGAAATACTTTCATCATATTTTCTTTGCTGTGTTATTATCTGGAATTTTCTCTCACTTACCTGGTTTTTAAAAGCAAAAGAAATCTTTCTCTTGCAGTAACATACATGGGGGAAATATTTGGACTTTCTCTTAAGCACACCAAAGCCAAACAATTATTGAATGATCATGGCAAGCACTAGGCAAATTTCTATACAAAAAAACTCCAAAATTTGAGGGAAAAGTTACTTTTAAGGAAGGAAAAAAAAGACAATAGCTGAAAAAAATCATAATCTTTCAATCTCACATACTCTTTATAATTGGTCTCCAGCAATGAATATTTTTTTATTCCACACTATTCTGACTAGCTATAAAGAAATTTTAAAAATCAAAAGATGTGCCAATGCTTTAGCAGCTTTTAAAGAAATCCACAAAGAAAAATATGCTGAATGACTGTGATCCCTGCCCAGCTGATTTCTGCAGGTATCCATGTGACATTACAAGGAATTTCATACTTCAGGGGTTCTGCAGGATCTTCCACAGAGCAACCTGTAGACACTGAGTTTTTCCCCAAAAAATATGGTTCCCAACAGACATTTCACAGGCTGAATCAGGTTCCAAAACACTAAGCCAACAAGATGATCAGTTTGGGCCAAGTTGCTCACTTCCTAGAAATGTAAACAACTACAGGGCATATTTCAGAGCAGCATCCACAACAAACAGCCTCAGGCTGGCAATACTGAGTTGGAATTAACTCTGGTGCTCTGCAGCTGAGTTTCTATACTGTAATTTATTTTTTTTTCCACCACACTCCTTAGCATTTCATACAGTAACTACGCTGGCTTTCACTTGTTAACTCCGAATAATGGAGAAGTGACAATAGATTTTACACTGCTCTCATAGTGATTTGCTGAAGAAAAAGAAGGGATATTTTTCTTTTTACATATCTGATTTGCTTCTGTATGATGGCTGGTTTGCTGTCCACAAGAGAAAACTTCTTGGGGAGAAAAGGTCAATGAAAAAGCCACACTGACAGTAATGGTTAGATTAAGAATGTGGAAGAATCAAGAACAGCCCTGTTTGTCCCACATCACGAGACCATAGCATTTTCAGTTGATATTTGCTGATATTTTGAGGAATGATGTGGTCAGGGTGCAGACCAGAGCTTATACCTGTCTATCCCTCAACCACTTGAATTTGCATTTTAGGACCTACTTCAGTTTAATTCAATGTTTTTTCACACCTGCTCCCTTTTGACCTTAGACATTGACCATGGGTACTCAGTAGAGAACCTGCTATGCATACAGGAGCATTCTTTCTAGATGAATTTTCCTTCATCTATTTTTTTTTTTAATTGCAACACACACGTGGATGAAAATAAAAGCCATTTGACCTTGAGCACCTTCCGGTCTTTTTCAGCAGGATCCTCTATTTCGGGGCAGGGGAAGAAACCAGGAAATGGTGTGAATGGGCTGGCCTTTGGCCTGCATGCTCCTGAGAAAGCACCAATGAGGCTGTTAATGCTTCGGAGGGAGGAGATCACATGTGGTGGGAGACTTGGGTCACCCAGGAGCTCTGTGAGCATGTTCCGAGCCTCGTTCAGTACTGAGAGATCAACTCCATTTCCACTGCCAGCGCTCTGGAATAGATGGAAATGCTGCAAACTATTAACATGTCAAAACACTTCATGGTGTTCTTTGTTTTAAATAAGTTTCTTATTCATTGCAAAGTTAACGA
Source organism: Bombycilla garrulus (assembly GCA_013400315.1). Lineage (NCBI taxonomy): Eukaryota > Metazoa > Chordata > Aves > Passeriformes > Bombycillidae > Bombycilla > Bombycilla garrulus. The sequence continues at coordinate 184,216 of VXBU01006582.1, forward strand.
AAATAAATTTTAAAAAATCACTGTGACATAATTTCTTTTAAAGAAAATATATATAGACATTCAGACAGCAGTGTCTGCATGTTTTTGCCACACAATAAAAGGTAATTCACAATTCAACATTGCCTTTCAGTTTATTTTTCTCTATTTGAAATCTGTTGGCAACGTTTTAATCTTTATTTTTGTTACTTTGTCTCAGCAATAAACTTAGTATTCTTTCTCTTCCAACAATATCAACAAATTTTGGCAGTTGAACAGTTAGGGCCCCTTACAGAGGTACAATTTCCACAACCTCATAATTCTTATTAACCCTGATTCTACTGAAAGAAATTATAAATAAAAAAATGTCCACACAAAAGTGAGCAGTTTTAATTTTGCATAATTCTCTGAACAGGAACAAAACCAGCTCACTACAATATAAGAGATAGAGGGAAAAATTAGGCAAATATGGCATCAACAGAAGAACTGAAATTTGACAGTTTGAACAGTTTTGAAGAATTTGACAGTTTTGAACTCTGTACACAATCACATTTCACAAAAATTCCCAATTAAATTAATAATATACTGACCTGGTAATAGGGCTTGCACCATTGCTTCAAATCCCAATCCCAAAGTATCATCTGCAAAGATAAAAAGAAAAAAAGATTAATAGGTGATGTGCTAATGTTGGAAAACAGCAATGGCATAAATTTTGATTATGTGATGCAATGAGAAATGTTTCTCCCTTCATTCTTTCATGTGTAATTTGGGCCACATTCTCAGTTAATGCTACCCAGCAAGAGCCCTAAAGAAGAGTTTAAAGAAATTGCATGCAACAGAGATATTGTGATGACAGATTAATATGGCCTTATTTCAATACTTTTGGATTGCTTATAAATCATTCAACATGCACATTAAATTTGGTGGTGACAGTGCTTTCCTGCTCCTATTCACCTCAACATAAAAAAGCAAATCCAGCCTAAAACCTCCAAAATATTTTTTCTTTCCAGAATCATTCAAACAGAAGCAATTTTTGTAAATACAGTGAAGAAACCACTACATTAAATCACGTACTTTTAAAGGGGGCAAAAATCGCTCCAAAGAGAGGTTAAAAATTGGTATTTTAAAAAACATTTTCTGGCAGGAGGTTTTGTTATGCTTTGCTTGAACATGGCTACAAAGCCCCATGTTCTGAATAACCTCACTAAACCCATCAAACCCACAAAAGAACGTCAGCAACACAATCTGAAGATGCTATCAGCTTCAAGTACGTCAACAGCACTCACTTAATTTGTCTTCTATACTGACAAAAAATGAAAACAACATACAAGAAATGAAATTCAGATGTCTGTTCTGTTTCAAAAGCTTTCAGTCTTCACAACTTCATGACAGATTCTAATTATTCTCTGATAAATTAATCCATTTGCAAAATGTGTATTCACAAATTAAACATAGCATTTCACTCTTTTACATAGCTACAGAGCACAAATAACATGCCGATACCCCACTTGGTAATTCATATTTTGCAATCCTGGAAGTTCTTCTGCTTATTTTTATTTTAGGTGAGAACTAGGTATGCTTTTGTTCCTCTGGGACTAACAGCACTTCCATGGGGAACACACAATGTTCCAGTCTGGCGCTTGTCCAGAGGAAGGTTCAGAAAGTGTCAAAAAAGAAACACAGGTATCAGCAGCGCCCAGACAAGGGAGGCACTTGGAGGCTCTTTTTCTCTTCAGCTATCTTCACAGAGATGCCACTAAACTGCGCCTAACATTAATAGTTATGACATACACTTGCTAAGAAAACTGAGATCTACCATGAAGCATGTGCTTCAACTGGGAGTAACTGGTGCTCTATCAGAAAACTGTGCTGCGTAATACTGGGTAAAGCAAGCAGATGAAAATCAAGAATTAAGAATTAAGGTATTTAAGAGTTTAGGGGATTTTTTAAGCGAGTAATCCAGCTACCATGTATTGGTTTTTTTTGGTCTGTCACTGACAAACAGTAAGATAATAACCAACATTCCCTGGCTATTTTGCCATGATGCATTTGGTTTTAGCAACATCTTGTCAGACTGGGTTGGTTTTTTTTTCCTTTGTTTTTTTGTTTGAGTGGTTTTATTAAATTTTCTTCATTGTGAAGCTTCTCTTTCTAGATTGATGTTTCTTAACTGTATTGAACATCAATAAATCTTTTGGTTTCATTCTGTCCTCGCACACAGAGACCGCATTAATCTGCTTCATTAACTTTCACCTCAATCAGCAGCAAAGATCAGCTGTCCACATGGGTTTTGTTAGTTGTATTAGTAACCTTTGATACTAATGGGCCACAGAGTTGCGTCAGCTCGCTCGTAATTTTGCAGCCTCCATTAGGGGACACAAAAGAGGTTTCCCTCTAAGAGTATTTTATTTTTCTTTTAAATATGTGGCATGTTAGCTAATTTTATTTATTTGCTACAGATGAGTTCACAATAATAATTAAAAAAAAAACAACAACAAACAAAAAAACAAAGCAATTAACATTTTGCTCACCCTAGAAAATTTCAGTACCAAACCTTTTACTGCAACTCATTTATTCACCCTTTAAGCCACATTCTCACATAAGCTATAATTTTGGGGGTCAGTCTTTGTGAATAAAAAGGTTCAAAACCTTCCTTTTGGTTTTAGCCCTGCTCTGGTAAATAAATAGGTTCTTGTGACCATGCTCACCCAGTAAACACAAGGCAGAAAATTCTTCTTACTTCCAATGCAAATAATTGTTTGACATTTAAAATGATGGGCCATCATTTTATACAGAGTTTTATTTAAATGACAAATTTCACAGCTTGGATTCATCACTGAAAATTTTCTGTTGTAATTTAAACCAGAAGATTTAAGCTTCTCCACTGAGACCAATTTCACAGCAAAGAAACTAAAACAGTTTTGACATTAACAGAACTTCTACACGTTCTTCGCTATCAGATTTTTCTTCAATTCATTATATATCAGCATTAATTAGAAGCCATATCTCCTGAGGGAAAACAAGGCAGTATATTAACACTGCCTACCACAGTCCATCCCACTTTCAGAGGTCATTCCACGTGCCACACATCCTAGTAATTAAAAGGAACTGAAGTTTAGGTACAAAGTAGCAATCGCTGCTGCTAAGCACGACTGGAAAAAATGCAGATCTCTAAACAATGGATATTTTTCCATGCAAAATCCGGCCTGGTCTCTACACTAAGCAAACCCTTACAGGTTAGTAGGGAAAGGGGGGTTAACTTTCCTTAGATGCTTAGAACGCACCACAAGATGGCACTCAAAATCCAGAAAGCCTCCCCCACAAAAACAATTTCGGAAGAAAGCAGCAGAAAGCAGCAGGATATTCCTTAACATATCTCCTGCAGAATTGCCACGGTTTGAAAGACAAGCAGGGTGACGATTTTAAAGGTTAACAGCTGATAAAATTCTATTTCTCCGTTTAAAGAATTTTCTCTTCAGCACTAAGGAAATTTTACTCTTTCTCTCACTACCTGTCACTCAGTTTAAGTAGCCTAACTCCATGCCTTACAAGTTAAATCTGGAATACTAAACAAGCAGCATTTCTGGCATGATTTTTTGTTGAGAGTATAGCAGTCGAAGTTTTTTTCATTACTGTGCATACACAAAAGTTACAAAGTATTCCCAGAGTCGCACTACTCTTACAACAGGAGTGAAAAGACACCGTTTATTTTGACCTACTGTGAACAGACCAAGAGACCTTAAAATAGGTCTTAGGCAGAGCCTCAGCAATTTCTGATTTTGCAACCATGAGACATGTTGCAGAAAGATCTGTACTCTGTAATACTAAGATTTTGTAATCCGTTGCACATAACGTTCTTCCCTCACCTCCTCCTTCAAGAAACACCTTATCTAGGATGGACTTGAGTCATAAAAGTTCCAAGCTGCAACTTAGACCTCTGCTTAGTGCCTTACACACTTCGGCTTTGAGCGTCCATCGCCAGTGGCAACACCACAACAGTCACATATTTTGGAGCTCCTCTGAAAATCAAACTTCAGTGGGCTCTGATATTGCAGATGAACTTCTGAAAGGTGGAAAATGTATAGCCATTCCCACCAAAAATGTGTACAGGAAATTACCAGTCAGATTGCAGGAGAAGTTCCCATATCAGCTTGACTCCAATCCCAGAGTCTTCGCAGTTTATGCAGAGAGCCATGAACACTCTCCTGGTTTTATAGAATTGCCTGACAAGATGCTCAGGGGTTTGCAGGACAGCTTCAATAGAAATTAGCTCCAAATAGAAAAAAAACCAGACCAAAACAAAACCCCACACATACACTGTGCCTTGTTCTGTAACAGCCAGGGTCTGTATCACTTTTAATTCTAACAACTGAATCTCTTTAGCCTCTGAAATAAATTTCAATATGGTTAAAAGAAGATAAACCAGCTTACAGAACCCCTTTAAGTGCAAGTGACTTTTCTAATTTGGCAATCATCAGCCAGCGTAGGTCAAACTGAAACTTGTCGTTCAAAACAGGCTAAGAGCCTCAAGAGAAGGAATATGGATCACTGAAAATAAGTTTTTTTAAAGGCTAAAAAAGTTGTTAAAGCTCAACAAATTCTCCCCAAAGTTGCTGTTCTGAATAATGAGCACTGTGTTCAGTACTATGGGTGTTTAGTCAGACCTCAGGAGACTTAAAATACCTGTAATTTAGCGGATAGGTGCAGAAAGATTGACAGTAGGCATCAGGCCTATGTTTTCTCAAACAAAAAAAACAATATTTCCATGTACTTCAGAGGAGTTCCCACGCTATTTGAATGCAAAAATATAAACCTAACCATCACCAAAACTTGAGGATGGCACTTTGGCAAAGCACATATTGTTAACAACATCAGAAGCACGTTAAAAAACCAACCAGGTCACAGTAACAGAGGCCTTCCCTAAACCAGGTTCTGGCTCCACCAGCAGCAGCAAGGCAATGATGTTTTTCACAAAATAAAAGGCAATAAGTGCTCTTCTGAGAAGTTTATAGTCTAAGCAAACTAAAAACAGATGAGAAATGGGAGAAGACAACCAAGGCAAAGCAGCAGGGCTTCAGGGGGTTTTGGTTTGTTTTTAATTACTTTTCCATAGAAAAGGTTATCTCTCCTATCGCTTTCAGGGCCTGGGATAGATGTGTCTTTCAGAAGAGCTGATGCCATGGAGGGTGGAGGTTTTTAACATCTTCTTTATAAAATACCACAACTCCATTTGTCTAAAGACCTTTTTGAGGAGTATTTTCAACTTCTGAAGGCTTAAGCATGATAAGAGATTATGGATTTGACTTTTGTCAAGCTGAAAATTACTGCACTATTATTTGCCACTGAAATTACTATAAAAGTATACTAAATATTTTTAAACCTTTTTTTAAAATTGTAATCTTAAACTCAAAATATATGTGACTGGATAACTGTGCAATGATGTTTTCTTAATAATTTAACTTATAAAATACAAAATCATATTAGTTTAGTTACTCCAGAATTATTTGTTTGTGAGAAGTTATAGTAGGAACAATACTAATGCTTATGCAGAGATTTAAAATACACAGCTACAAAAAAAAAAAAAAAAAAAAAAGAATTTACA
>VXBU01006582.1:189852-248328 GCA_013400315.1 Bombycilla garrulus
CAATTTTAAAAGTTGAATATAACCAACACTATTCTCCATTCCCCAAGTGTGAAACATGTACACCGTCTAAGGCCACACACAATGTTAAAATTTGTATCATTGCTATATGATTCCTTAAACCTAAAATAGGGTTTGGTTTCACTGAGGATACTTTTTAGGAGATTCAATGTGTGCTTTAATGTTTGCAAAGAAAAGAAAACTTGTCCTATTTGAGAACATCCATTCCATTCCATTCCATGCTCCAAAATTTTAATGGAGAAAAATGAACACAAAATTGAGTTTCTACTTCTGACGAAGTCTTTCATTGATCAAATATAAAGGATTCCTAGTTGCCAGTAGCATCTGTTTGACACCATTAGGCATTAGCTCCGTAAATAAGTATTTCCATAGCAACCAAGCATAGAATTAACTAAACAATGAAACCAACACCACAGCAAGTTGATTCAGAAAATCAACTCTGCGAAAAATCACCTCATTCAAAAGCCAAATTCTACAACTAGGTGAGAAATAAACGTATTGTAAAATATGAAAAAGGTTGCATTACATACCCGTTTCTTTCCATGACTGCCTTTCAAACAAAATTGATCCCTTGCTTTTATTTCTAGATTAGTCCTTTGTAACAGCTTACAATCAATTGCCATTTTTTATCCATGTAATTTAATAATACAAAATTAAAAAAAAATAAAAACAAAAAAAAACCACAAAAAACCAGAGCAGTACACAACCTTGAAGCCTTAGAGGTCTTGTTTATTATTAGAGGTCTTTTCCCTCTCTGTAGAAAAGGTAGATGTTGAAAAACAGTATGTTATTAAGTAGTTAAGTTGTATTCAGTACGAACTAAAGGTGATGCAACCAAAGAATGACTCTCAAAGTAGAGGCAGCGTTATTAAGACAACAAAGACAACATTCTGTTGTGAAATCTTGCAGGCCAAAATATAGTCCTCAGTACCATACCCTGGGCATTTAGAATCATGATGGTATTTCTCCACTCCCTAAACCTTCCCATGAAAATAAATGGAAGAGGGAAAAAAAATAGGGTATTTTTGGAACTCTAATACTTATCACTTCCTGACTCTCTACACAATTTATTTATCCAAGGTTGTAAAATGGCCAATGGGTTGTGAAGTCTGCAGATAGCCACAATCTTTGAACAGAAGCTGTGTGTGTTTTCATGGTTCATGGTTCTGAGGTTTGGACACACATCCTGACAGAAACAGTCACATCCCCTATCCAACGACTCAGTTGTTGACTCTGCTGCACTCTTTTATGAAAGAGAAACTTTTGCTTTTTTAAGAGCCCAAAAATCTTCCGTCAATAGAAAGAGATTTGCTTCTTCTTAATTGCTTTAATTAACACCCTTCTATACACTAAATAGTACCTGCAATACATTTGGCTGGTTGTGTAAGAACAACTCTGGATCATGCAGGTGTCTCACCACCATAATGTTTCCAGCAAACTCCACAGTACCCTGATCTTCCCTGCAAATACAAATCTTCAACAAGAGCTGCACCTAAGTAAACTTTAATAAGTCACTTTAGAGTTTTCACAAGCTTAGTTACTATTTTCAGTAACTTTGCCCTCAGCACAGATACAAAAACAGAGCAAAAATGCTGCAGTGTATGCTGAAGTTTCAAAGAAGCCTTCAGCAAGCTTATTCTTACAGCTAATACTACTCCCTGCAAGCAGAAAAATATTTTTTTGTTTGGCTGGGGTTTTGTTTCTTTTTTTACATGTTTGTTTCGTTTGGTTGTTTTTAAAAAGACATGCTACTTCTGCTTTTGTACCCAGGAGTATCAGCAGGACAGGGTCTACTTTGTCTGCTGTAGAAAGTACTCAGTTCTTATTGCCTGTTTTATTTGATCTAATCTTCCTTTACAATATATATTTTTTTTTAAGATCTTCAAATGTTTCAAAAAGGCTCTAAAAGGTAGAAAGCAGAAGGTTTCTTTTTTTTTTTTTATGATGTAGGTAATGAAAAAAAACTGTCTAAAACCACACTTAGGTCATTTCCTGTTCCTTCTAGGTTTTGTCAGACTTGAACGTCAGAGTAAAGGCCAACCAGTAATTTATGGCAACTGGGGGAGGGAAGGCAGAAGGGAAAAAAAAAGCCTGCTATGTGCAGATCCTTTAATTGCCCATTATAAGCATTTTCCTTTGGAGCATGTGGTTCTAATCACCATCAAAGGAAAGCAATAGTGCTAGGTGGATTACTGCTCTGCTCCGGTGCAGTTGCTTTGGTGTTCTGGCATTCTGCACCACTTTTACTGTCATCCAAAACCCAAAGCCTTTTTTTTTTTTTTTTCTAAAGTGGTGTTTATTTTGCAGAAAGCAAGATCTAGAAATTGCTCCCCAAACATCCTTTTCCCATTTACCTATTGGCATTATTTTACAATTATACACAGTAAAAGCCTTTACTGCTGTGTTTGACATACTGTTAATGCATCATGTTGGAACAGACAGAGGGAACAACCTTACATCTTCTCTTCCTTCAATAGAAGGATGTGCAAAGATCTTATGCTGAAGTATTTCACTCAACACTGATGTATTCTTAATGCAGTAACTAAAAACACTTAGAGATGAACCAATTTCTCCTTCTTATGACTTAAATTTTTCTATCAGTTGGTATTTTTCCACCTATTACCCTGAAATACAGGTTTGGATCTTGTCAGCAAAGAGAAAAACTATTCCATATGAACACAAGAGGGCTTTTTCAAAATTAAGCTGAAAAAGGGGGATACTGAATTTTTCACACAGAGTTTTCTCACAGATTTTCTCTTTAAAATCTCATACATATGTATAAAAAAACTTATATTTTCCTCTCTCCCAACTCCCTCTCTAAAATAAGAAGCATAAAATTAGACTGTACAACTCTCTTAGTCAAAAAATACCATCTGAGAATTAGCCTGAAATGAATTAGACCAAATGATCATCTAGTCTGGTATCTTGTCATTAACAACGGCAGCCACCCCAAGATAAGGATATTCTTAAGTAAACAGCAGCGCAGCCCAAGAAGCCATGTGTTACAATGTATACTGCACGTAAATTACAGAAGTCAGTGGGTTTTTCACCTTTGTCTTTCTCAGACCTAAGAACATTCTGACAGATCCAACATCACACACAAAGGGATGGAGATTTTGCTAAGCTCCCTTTCATTCTGGATCTGTTGTACAGTGAGGAGGCAAACAACCAGCAGCACTTTCGCGCAGTTCACCCGCTGAACAATTTGTTTTTGCAAAAGCTCTGAGTTGTTCTCCAGCTGACTTCAGGCACAAGACAATTTTTTTCAGACTGTGAGGCTGCGCTTTCATATCCCTCAGGCTACTTCAGGGACATAGCACCTTCAGCATAGCAAACCCTCTAAATCACTGAATGCCGACACTTTTCATTCGATTGTGTTAACTGCTGTCTTAGGGGTTTTTACTCAGAAAATTGCCACAGGGTACAGGCTTTACACAAATGAGTGTTGTTTTCTTTCAATGACTTGAGGGTGACCCAAAAAGAAGTATTACATGGACTGGAGTTAGAGAAGTAAACTGAAAGAAGCTGGTCAAGACGCCAAAGAAGATATTATGTCATAAAGGAAAGCAAATATTGCTGCAGTGCTTTGGTTGGAAGTTATAACTGGGGCTGAACTGACTCCACTCTCAGTTGCTCAGGCTAAAGACTTAAAAGCAATAATTTTAAAACAGATGAGAATATAATTATGAGGTTGATTACAAGAGCAAATACGTTAGTGAAAGTTAAATCAGTATTAAGAAAAATTATCTTAATGGACAAGTTTCAGGTTGAAGTGCCAGGAAATACAAATGATATCTCTTAGGGGGAGAAAAATATTGAAACTCTGAAGAATGCAATATAGAATGCTCTCAGAAAGAGAGGGGAATGCAAATTGCTGCATTCTACAGAAAGTGCCAATTTACTTTTCTCTAATGTATTCATGGTAAGTAGTACTTTAGTTGGCAGCTTCGTAAGCAGCTGAGAAAAGAATCAAATGACAGCAGATTTGAAAGAAAGCAGATTTTTTTCCCCCCGCATAGTAACACTGTGATGCGGTTCTAAATGAAAAATAAGTAACAGTGATGCCTTCCCACTTGTTGTAGCATTAAGTGATGACTAACTTAAACAAAATTACTTGGGAAGATCCACTTTGTGCCCAAAATGCAAGTCTTGCACAGATGTTTGTTTATCTTGCACGTACAAAGCGAACAAAGGAATTAACACCAGCGGTATGGGAGGGTCACCAAAATCATTGCACCTTGCCTCATGATCAATTCATCAAGGAAAATATGCAGTCAGACCCCTCTGGTAGTGGTTACCATTTACTAATCTGGTGAAAGAGTTCTCTGTGAAAAGACTGAGGGATGAACGGGCTCAGGTTTCAGCTAAAAGAGGGAAAAAGAATCCCAACCAGCCTCAAACTCCAGAAGTCATTGTGAAATACTGTGGGTTTAATAAGATTTAGTAGCACATCCTTCTTAACGTGATCCCCCTTAAGTAGGTGTAAACTGAATTGCACATTCTGCTAATGTGGTAACTAAAGGTGCATTCGCAGGAAAGAAAAATCACCTCTGTCCCACAATCAGCATTTCCTAAATCAGAGGTTCTTTTCTTCATTGTTTTTAATATATTATGTTCCATTCTGCTGTTTCAGCTATGACAGGACTCTCACACACTTAAAGACATAACTGTGCAACCTACTATACACAAAGGTAGTGGAAAATTGCGTCCAAAAACTATTTCTATTCCACTGTTTTAATCTACTCTCTAAGCTGCTTTGCTACCCTATTTGTAGAGCACAAGTCACAGTTACCTACAGCATTCTTATTGCAAAGGTTTCTAAATGCCATCGAGTCAAAGCATAACACAAGAATAAAATAAAAAAAAGGAAAGAAGTGATGCTGACTTGTTCCCTAGCTTTGCTTCTGTAAATTTTTCCACAATTTTGATGACTGAAACTCTAATCCAACGTCCCCTCCAGTAAAATAATTTTTTTTAAAGTCAATTTTTTTGTTTCTATACCATAGCTTACTTATGATTTTGATGAGTAAAATCATTACTCAAACGTCCCACTCCCCTTCAAAAGAATAAACATCTTCTAAATACCCAGACGCAACAAAATCTTTTCTTTTTCTTTCATTTTGGTAGCATGACTCAGACGGAGAAACTCATAGGAAAGAAAGAGGTCAAGATGGGTCAAGTGTCTTCCAGTGACTGTAAGATAATAAGGATAGCTTGCCAGTTTTTTCTATACAAGCAGAAAAACATCAGAATCTTCTTTTGAACTGCAAGACATTTTTAGCAAAATCATCACAATAGTGAAAGTTACATAAACATCTACAGAGAACAACATTGGCAGTGAGAATATAATTTGCCATTTGGGACAAGTATTACTTACAATAAAGTTGCACTGTAGCATGCCCAATAAATCCATCACATTTTATAAATGCATGCGAAGGAATTTTCCTTAGGGAACAACACTTATTTTTTTGTTTCTCAGCCTTTTTTTAAGTGTTTAATGTGTTTGCCGTAAAATCTCTTTCAGACTGTGTTTTCAAAATAGTTACTAATAAGATGAACCCAAAAAAAAAGAAGCCTACAGTCATCTGTGATTAATTCTATATTCTTATCAAAAAATTCAGCTCTCAACTAGCATCTCATAGAACTTGCATATGTTTTGATTTATTCTCTCTAAAGCAGAAAAGGGGAAAATACCAAGAACTTTAACCATGGAAAAACAATGGGATGCCAAGACTCCCAGCAATACCTGACTAGAAAAATACTGTCCCAGTGAGACAAGCAGGAAAGTTTTGACAAAACTTATCAGAGCACTCTAATTCGCCATTCCATAAAAAGAAAAAAAAGAAAACCGAACACAAAAAACCCCCAAAACCTCATATTGTTTATTAAAAAGGCAAACATTTATATAGCTTGGGGGTTTTTAACTGAAACCTATGCACCTCATGCTTTAAAAACAAACTGTTTTTTCCATTTCAGGAATTTAATTTTACTCTCAAATTTATACATACAAAAAATATCTTTTACAGCCTTTCATTACCAAATTTAAACTGATATGAAGCAATTAGAATTTTTCTCTATTTGAGTGTTTTTAGCATATCAGTTAAGATGTCCAAAATATGTGTATTAATCAAACACTCTTGCAAAGCACGTAAAAATTAAAGTAGGAGAATGTCTGGACAAAACAAATAATCAGGTATTTAGTCATTTTGTGTAAGATGAGATTTTACTCTAGGAACCTTCAAAGGCATAAAGTCTGTACATTGTGTTAAAACCAATCACAAACTATGTCTTGTACCACAGGACCAGAAAATGGCAGCTACACCATCAGCTTTTAAAAGGATCCAGAAAAATATGAGGAAAACATCAGAAGAATTAGGCAGAAGTTGGGGGGGATGAGATAGGTACAGAACCCTACAAAATTAATTTATAGCTACACCATGTAAATGTAATCTTGACAAAAATCACTAATACCTTGCCAAACAAATCTACTGGACTTTTTGAAACAGACTGCACACACCAATAAAAGTGCACCAGCCAGTCAGTGTGCTTTGATTTAAGAAAACAAACACAAACAAAACACAATGAACAACTTTTCTGTGGTTTCTCTCCTTAATGATCCTGAAGAAATCACATTTACATGGGAAGAAAGAAATGGCTCTCTTAAGCATCAGCAATTTTTAAAACATAAAAAATATAGGACGAGAGCAGAATGTTCACAAAAAATAATTTAAAAATTGTCAATAGGAACTTCCTCAAAGATTCAAGCTGGGACCTATCCTAATCAGTGACTCAAAATGAATTAAAAGAGCAATGGATATCTGAAATGTCAACGTGCATTAACAACACAAAATTCCTGAGGTTATTCAGAAACATAGTTGATTGTGAAGAAGCAGCAATAGGCCTTAATACAATGATTAAACAGGAATAGAACATTGCTGAAATTATGCACTAATGAGTAAATACTGAGAACAAAAACTGATTTTAAACTATTTATATAGAAAGCTGTGCTTATATTACAGCAATAACAACCAGAAAAGAGAACTTGGAGTCAATTGCATCAATTCTCAAAGATGCTAAATGAAATATTAGAAGAGGAACATCAAACAATACAGACAAAACAGTCACTGCATAGATCGGAGCAACACCCACAGTCCGAGCTGCAGAGAGACAGAAGTATTGAAGAAATAAAAAAGGGCAGGCTAATGAGAGAAATCAAAGGGATGGAGCAGTTTCTGATGTGAGTAGCTGCACAGACTGTGAGACTGGGATCCCTCAAGCGTGAGGAAAACAGGGATTATTACAATGCTCTGTAGTTACCAGTGTCATGGAATGGTTGGTCCGTGCTGTTCACAAGCATTAGAATGGGGGCCATGTAATTAGACCATCTGGCAGCAGGCTCAAAACAAGCCTAAGGAGGTATTTCTCTCACACTGCATAAATAAATTATTGCAGTAATTGCTGATGGTTTTTACAGAAAAGAAATGTAACCAGAGATGTTAAAAAACTTCACACAGACTCATCCTACTCACCACAGCCCAGATGTATCCTCTAGCTAAGGATGGCCCAAATTGTGATTTGACAGAACATGGCAGAGCACTCGAGAAGGGAAAGAACCACTTCTGAAGGAAATGTCACCAGTGACTATTGCTGAAGATAAAAAGCCTGTGCAGTTTGATATTACCTCCAATTAATGTAAAGAAAGTAACCATAAAAATGGGCCCATCTTAGCAATCTTCCTAGCTGCACAAAACCGCACAGTTCTTTATGTCCTTGGGAAGTTTCCCAATGAGGCCTGCTTATAGAATTGCTCCTCTCATTCATTCCTGTCTGAATTAGAGATCTCCAGCCTCTTTCTGTAAATCTCACAGAATCACAGAATAGTTCAGGCAGGGTGGGATCTCTGGAGAACGTCCAGTCCAGCCCCCCTGCCAAGGCAGGGTCACAGGAGCAGTGGCACAGGAGCACATGGAGTTGGGTTTGAATGTCTCCAGACAAGGAGACTCCAGGATCTCCCTGGGCAGCTGTCCCAGTGCTCTGACACCCTCAGTGGAAAGTTCTCCATTTTGAGGTGGAATTTCTTATGTTTCAGTTTATGGTCATTGCTCCTTGTCCTGTCCCTGGGCACCACTGCAAAGGGTCTGGCACCATCCTCTTGACATCCACCTTGGAGATATTTATATGCATCGATGCGATCCCCTCTCAGTATTCTTTTCTCAATGAAATAGGTGCAGCATTCTTCCTCCACTCCTGTAGTTTGGAATACTCTTCTCTTCTGCCCACCCAATATGCTGCCAAGGGCAGCAGCAGTCTCCTACTCCACCCACAGAGTTCCACATGAGAGAGTTCCTCAGTCATTCACTTAAAAAGAAATACATTTTTATAAAATATATATTACCCATCTGATTTGTTTTTATTATGGCTCAGATATTATTTAATCCATTTGTTAATTTTGCAGAACAAGTGACATTAATGATCTAGCCCTCCCCCAGCAATAACTAAGTATGTGTCTTCTTCAAAACCTAAATACAAAACAGATCAAACAGCTTGGGAAAGCCTAATGATATTCCTTTCCAGGCTGTCTGTATTTTTATATACACATATGTGCATATAGATCTGTGTATGCACACATGTATATATGCACAAACTCTACAGAAAAGCGTATATAAAGTGTCTAATCATGTTATAAAATCTCTTTAAAACATATTATTGCACTAACAGTATTATCACCTCCATCATGCTAGAGCATCAGCAAACTAAGTAACATAATAAATGAAGAAACATTAAAACATCACTTTGTATAATGCTCAGAAAATGCATGGAAAAAGTAAGCTACAGAACTTTTGCTTTTTTGTGCAATGCATCTCATCTTAGTTTTCATTACACTTTCAAAGTGTGAACATCTGGCTAGCAACTAAAAATAATCAGGAAGGTTCAGCAGAGACAAACTGGGGGAAGAGCAGCACTTCCAGCAGCAGAGATCTCAAGTAACAAAACGCAGCACTAGATATTAAACACAAAACTGAACCAAGTGCAGACAGAAAGCCAATAGAGCTGAGAAGTTGCTTACAATTATACTGAGCTAATCAAGCACATTGATCAATGGGTTATCACACATCCAATTAGAATCTACTTTCTGAAATTGCAAGTCTAACTTGAAGATGACAGGCACTGTCACAACTGTAACTATTAGTGCTGCAAAAGGCACAGGCTACACATCTCTGATCACCACTGAACAGCTTAAAAGAACCTAAATTCAGAAAACGTGTAAGAATTCTTGAGGAGATTAGCACTTTCCTTAAGACTAGCTAGAGATCTTAAGAAGCTACATTTGAAATTTGAATGTGTTCATTACTAATTACATTTCTAAATGAAAAAAGGTAAATTCTTTCCCTATTCTTTATCCTCTAATAATTTTACTCTTACTGCTTAGAAAGAAATTAGATGAGCAGCAGTAAAAGAAGGGCAAAGGAGAAATAAGGAAGAAAAATATTATTGTGAGATTCTAAATTACTATTCCTTGCTGTTTTCTTTCAAAAGGATTATTTAATATTTTAAAAGCATTTTACAGACTTCTCAGATTGTCATACAAAGGTTTGTGATCAGCTCTACCTACACAAATGCTTATTTTTTTTATTTGATAGTGATGGCTGATGTCACACGATCCATAAGAAAGGAGAGAAAGATAAACAAACTGTATGTTGAAAAAGTTCTATTTATGATAATGAAATTGGAAAGAAAAATCACAAAAAACCACTGACATATAAATTCATACACCATAGATATCATTGTAAATAAAGATACTTTGCAGACAAAAGGTTAAAATTAGGCAGTGATAAACTCAGAAATGTAAAAACGGATGGACAAAACCTGATCTGAAATATAAGGAAACAAAATTATTTCTTCTATGGTACCTTTTTTCCTTTCCTTTTTTTTTTTTTTTTTTTTTTTTTAATCCTTTCTTTTCAATCTGCCTTTTTATACTGCCTAACTTTTTAATATATCTTTCTGCCAAGAACAGTCAGCTGGGCAATTAGATCAGGAAGACATCACATAACTGCCATGCATTTTGCCAGGGATTTTGACCCAAAGATCAGTCAGGAGGATGTTGACGGGAAAAAAGAAACCAAAACAAACAACCAAAAATCTCTCAAATTTTAAGACAGACAGATGTCATCAAAAAAAGCAACAAAAACAAACAAACAAACATAAAAACCCAAACCAAATTCACTTGACAATTACCCACTGCATTTGCTGCTTCTTTTTTTCCCCCTGCTTTTATATTTTTACAATAAAGCCCATTAGAGTTTGCCCTTATTTCAACCCCTTCTCTCCACCAGGCCATTAAGATTTCAGTCTTTCCAGGCCTACATGTGCGGGGGTTCTTTCTTGGTCAGAGACAACAGTTACCACAGAACTCCCTAAATTGGAAGAGACACACCGGGATCGTGGAGTCCAGCTCCTGGCCCTGCACAGGACACCCCAGGAGTCAGCCCCTGGGGAGCTGTTGCAGTGCCCAGCCACCCTCTGGGTGAAACCCAAACCTCTTCCTGATATCCAGCCTAAATGTCCCCTGGCACAGTTTCCTGCCATTCCCTTGGGTCCCGTCACTGTCACCGCGGAGATCAGCGCCTGCTCCTGCGCTTGCCCTCATAGGAAGCTGCAGGTCTCAACAAGGTCTGCCCTGTCTCCTCTGTTATGCAGTTATCAGTCAGAACGCTCATTAAAGACCCATTAGTAATTCCAGGTTAAATCAGACAGGGAGGACACCTTTCTTCCCTTGGAGCTCTGCGCTGGCAGTTGCCTCTGTTCCCTTGTGCTTCAATTATGCCATTGATTGCTGAAAGTATCTTTTAACACTGAGGAAAAGCAGCCACAGCAGCTTTAACAGCAGATGACAAAACAGGATACACAAACACTTAGGAAATATTAAGCCCAGAGGGACTAATTTTATTCTTTAATTACATAAAACAGAGCAGAACATAGTAATTTCTGCACCCATCCCATAACTACCAACTGGTTTACTCTAGAACCTATTTTTAATGACAATGTCTGGGTCTTATCACAGAAGTTAATTTTAGTTGAAATAGAATATGTGCGAATGAATGCTTTAAACATTTGCTCTAGATTATGTCATATGCAGCATAATTGTACTAAATCTCATCTCTCCAGACTACACTGAGCACAGAAAACTCATCCTCAAAAAATCAATACTATTATAAAAACTAATTCTGTGTTGAACAACTATAAGCTCTCTCTTGCTGTATCTCTCTTCAGTTTCGAACTTCCTGCAGTATCTTTTGCATGTACAAGGAGCAGTCCTGTGACAAGTTCAGCGGAGCAGTCCTGTGACAATTTCAGCAGAGCAGGAAGATCACTGTTAGACTTCAGCTTTTTCTCTTAGGAGTAAAATAAACAAATCTTGCATTTCAAGACCATCACAAATATTGGGGAAGCTGAGGGATCAACATCTGCCATAACCACAAAAGCTAAACTATTTAAATGCTTTAACAACTAAAAAGCAATTTATAAATAACACCACAATAAAGATGGACAGGCTTTGGTTCTGTGGGCAGTTTGAAGCAGAACTGCTCCCAAGCGCTTCATAGTCAGGCAGGTTAAACAGCAGTCCACGTACAAAGGCAGATTGGACCAACATTACAGATCAAAAGCTCTGACACAGCTCAAGAGAATTGCTTCCTCAAGGAAGAAGCAAAAACTCTTTTCTCCAAGATAAATTTGGTTAGAGACCAATTCTTTCTCAGAATGTATTTCCCCCTCATTTATAGTAGGTCCTAACTGAGCCTGAAGTAGATTGAGAAACCTTCCCAACTTGCCAACAGAGCACGGAAGTTTAGGACTTCACTGGAGGAAATTATTGATGTTTCCCCTAAAAAATCCTTTAATTCCTGGGGACAAGTGCAGATTAAATGTCACATTTCTCAAACATAAGCCTAACTGCAGAGGTGCACACAGAGACATCCAGCTTGAAGCAGCCTCCATAATAAATGTGGTTCTAAGGCATGGTTAAGTGTAAATGTGAATCTTGGAGGCACTGGAAAAGATCAAAAGCAATTTCTTTTAACAGATATTACAGTATGGGAACAAAAGATTAACTAGACAGCAAAAGTAGTAATTTGCTCAGGCTTAAAATTGCTGTGTTGTTTTAAGAAATAGTGATTCTAGGATTAAACTTTTAGGATTAGACTGGTTTATGCC
Organism: Bombycilla garrulus; assembly: GCA_013400315.1. Taxonomy (NCBI): domain Eukaryota; kingdom Metazoa; phylum Chordata; class Aves; order Passeriformes; family Bombycillidae; genus Bombycilla; species Bombycilla garrulus. The sequence goes on from VXBU01006582.1 coordinate 202,087, forward strand.
AGTGAGAAGACACATAGAAAGGCAAGGTTTGTGTGAGTGTCCATGGGTCCTAATAGGGGAAGAATTTTTCCAGTCTCTAAAGCAGTAGTATGTGTACACCTATGGAGTGTAACTGTGAATGAAGAAGCATGATAACAGAATCCTGAACTAGAAGGAAGTTGCACAAGTCTCATACTACTCTTTAGAAGTAGTTTTCTAGGATTCTGGCTATTAAAATTCTACCTGAGAGCATGAAGTCCAGAAGAAAGATGTTACACAAATGTCTAAAACACTTTAGTAGACCACTGAAGCTTTCCTATTGTATGCTATTCCATTTCTTTTGCTATGGCCCCTAAAAATGCTCTTATTATATAAAGGCTATTTTTTCTTTCTGATATAACTTTTTTAACCACCTTCTTTCATGTAGAAGGCATCACCAATGGGTTTTAATATAATTTAACTTTCATGCTGCTTACATTGTAGTGTCTACACTGTCTTACAATTCTTTTTAAAAAATAGAGATGACTGTAAAACATGCTATTCAGACACTTTCAAAGAAATTTGGCAGGGCCTGCAAAACCCACTTTGAAACATCATCTCATCAGGTTCATTCTCACAGAATAGTTTGAAAAAAGTAGCAATGCCCTAATTTATGGGTGCTACTCTCACAAACCATCTGCCTCAAGCAAAACAGCTGCCAGTGATGCAAGCTGGGAAAGTGGCCAACCTGGCTCACGTGCAACTCTATACCCAATAGAACAATTAATAAGTCACAAAACAGTACCCAATTATGCAAGCATTTCTGAATCTTGGGGCTCAGAACAGGGTTGAGAGAGCCTGAGACAGGCTGAAGGAACTCTCAGCATTCAACTCCACTGTATGGATGCTCCAGCGCCACCTGATCTTTCCTTCCTAGTAAGTTTCTTCAAAAATATGAACCCAGATGCCAATATTTAAATTGCAGGAAATATCTTAAATAATTGCTTAAGCCCCAAGACTCGCATAATGCTACTTTTCATTCAAAAAGCACAGGGTACTTATTCATGAAAAATGAGTCAGTAATGATTTACACAAGTGACATTATTTTACCCTACTGGTGCAAGCAAATTAGAACATTATTTCTATTGTCTTCTTTCAAATATCACCATCTGAGTATATTTTGTTTTTAAAACTAATTTGTAACTTAATATTTAGTAAAGAAATCCTCTCCAGACATGAACTGAACTACAGCCAGGGTTATTTTTTTGGCAGGTAGAAAGCAAGATTCAAGCTGAGCACATCTGAGTAAGTTTTGACAGTTGTGTCATATCAAATTAATTTTTCAATGCTCTTTTGTTCGCAGCAAGTTTCACTAATTGTCAAAATATAGGAAAATTAAGGTCTACACATGTTTCAGTCTCTGAGGGCCTTCACCAGGAACAAGTCAGGCTATGTTAGAGCTAAAATGATTAGTCTACACTTTGTGTTTTGTCAGATTAACTGGAGGAGCTGTGTATTACGAGACTGTCTCCAGGTTTATTAAAAAGAGCACAGACTGATCCATGTGCATAATATAAAAAATCAAACCAGAAACATGATCAAACATGTAAATAGGCCTTGTTTGGTAGCAGTTTTCTGTTTCGTTTCCTGACATAGCAGGAATACTTGTTTGTCAAAATATTATTACAGTACCACTGCTTGGCAACCATCACTGCAAAAGGAGATAGTCTAAAATGAAGAATACAATGATATCTCTATAAGCCCTATTCCAACATTAGTTCCCCAAATAAGTGTATAAAGTATATTAGTTCCAAATGTAGACAAACTGAGAAGATGCCTAAATCAGCCATCTCTCACTTTCTCTCTACCCCCTGCAAAATATATATTAAATTATTAATAAAACATAGCAATTTGTTCACACTTGTGCAGAAATCAAAATTTCTTCATCATGTTCAATAAAGTAGCACATTAGAAATCATCAGCTCAAAATCAATTTAACAAATTTTAACTCCAAAAGTGTAAACATCTTCTAAGAGGTACATTACAGACACATACTCAACCAAGATACTTGGTTCAACAAGACACTTTTGGGGTAGACAGGGAGCAGCTGGAGGAAGACAGAACCATAAAGAAATCTTTAGAAACCTCAGGATAACAAGGCAACAGGGAAACTCCTGCTTGATTACCTGGCACCTGCAATGTAGTTAAAGATTTACTGAAAGGAACACTCACTGTTCCTTGTAATTTTAGCAAATCTCTCAGAAAGGTCTCACTTCAAGTGAGAAAATGAAGAATCAAAAATTCAAGACTGACATCTCAAAATTCATGTAATGAAATATTGCATGGTTAAAGAGCAAAAGGGGACAGTCAAAAACTATACACCAAAATATTGAATCGATATTAAGATTGCCATGCATTCACAATGTTCGCGAGGTCTTTCTCCCACAGTAATCTCTGTCTGGTAGAGAACAGACAGGAGCTTGCCATAAAATCATTAATACCTGCAATCCCAAAATGTAAAGTAACCCTGCACCTTTTTGCCTACAAGGCAGAATCCTATGAGCTTCACTTCCTTTGGAAACTGAGCTAAAATACATATTATACCCCCAATACTATTTACTGAATAAACAGACCTCTTCCTCCAAAGGAATTGTTCTTTCTGCTCTACTAACTTCTAAAAATAGGAAATAGAATAGTTAAAATCTATTGGTTGCATGAATCTAGAATGACAAAATTGTGAAGAGCATAAAAAAGTGCCAGGCAACCTCCCCAGAACATTGAAGGGAAGCAAAGGAGCTGTGTCTCTCTCCTGCCACTGCACAATCTCTCCATTCCCACATCACACAGAAATGCTGAGGCCATGCAGCTGCCCCTCAGACTCAGATAAGGTCAATATTTATCTCTGACCTCAGCCCTGGTACAGTTTTGTTACTTGCACCACCCTAAATTTAGCCCTGTAAGCCTCAATACAAAGTGGACTGTCAATACTTACAAACGCATTTGTCACCTTTAAGGAGTGAAACAAAAACAATCAAAACCTTTACAAAAATATTTAGATAGATGACTCTTATGACACAGCATTTACCCAACTAAAAACTGGCTTTAGAAGAAGCTCCTACAAGTCTCCTATTACCTCAGTATTTACACAGAGAGGATAAAGCTGACAGGACAGAAATGCCTATTTGGGGCCTGCCATTTACTTAATAAAGTTATGGCACGAGGCACAAGCCAAGGATTGACCACTTCAAAAAACCAGGAGCCTTCTGTCACACACCAACATCCTGCAAGTGCTTCAAGGGCCTTGTGAGCATCTCTAGTCGGCCATACTAGGGCACAGTTGGGAAATTTTCCATTCCACTTCACAGTACTCCTGATTTTATGGGAAGTTTAAACCCATAAATAATCATTCTGCATAATAAGTAAAGAAAAGAAAATGCATCTTTATGCAATATAAATGTGGTTTGTGTAATCTGTAAAAACAGTAAGATTCCAGTTTTTGTAATGCGGTCCATTTGAGCAAGGATCAAGCTTAACTTGAAAAGTGAAACAAAAGTTACGTGATTCCCACATAACAAAAATACTAAAATGTATAAAACCATAAAGAACTATTTCCTTAAACATTTTATCCATAATAATACCAAACTCTTTTTTTAATTAATTTCTTTTTTTTCATTCCCCCTCCTTCACCATAAGCACTTGTGTGTTTAAAGAGGTTAAAACAATGACAAAGACATTTGCAGGAAAATCAAAGAGCTACAAACCGAGGAAGGTCAAAAGTGTGACGTCAGAACTGAACTTTACTCTACAATGACACATTTTAAGCCTCACTATCACATTTCAGCAAACTGGTTGAATATATTTTACCAGTTAATTTTTCAGTGTAATACCTGACACTTTTTAAAAATCTACAGACATCCAGGGTCCTCTTCAACCTCAACCACTGTGATGGGCCCGGGGCACGTCTAGAGTCCAAATGAAATCAGTCTGATTTTTTAAATTTCAAGAAAATTCTAATATTTTTTCCCATCATCATATAATTGAAAGAAAATGAGGATTTGCTTGTATGTCCGTATCCAGACATGTTGAATAACTTTAGAATTGGGATAGAAGTTGATTTCTTAATTATACTTAAATAGGAGCTTTTTACCTGGTTTGCTTTTCTATACAAGTTATTACATTTTTAAACAAAAAATAACAGTATATAAATACTCACTCTCAAAACACAAACCAAATGCAATTAGTAGATATTTCCAGGGGAATAAAAGTAAACAGAAATATCCTACAGGCTGATTTCTGCATCATCAATTTCCTAATTTTAGTTCAAAATTCCAATACCTCCTGCCATCATTCCTCTTCCTTTGTGGCACTGATCTAAAATAGGAAGGATTTAAAAAATTACTTGATGGTTTATAATTATTAGATCTACATGGTTCACACTGTGGTTTTCTCATCCTTGAAGGAACCTTTTTGGAAGCAGGTTAATAAATGTCTTTCCCAAAAAAGCTCCGGAAAAACTTTCTTTCTTCAAAACAGTCAGAGCTTCTGGTAATACCAAAGATAACACCATGCTGGTCATCATTTTATACACAACTACTGTGAACATTGAATTCAAACAGTGTCATTTGAAACTTTGAAAGGTCTAAGGATGCAGCCTATTTTCAAGTTACCACGCAGACAAACTATATAAGACACCATAAATCAAATAACTCAAGAGACTGAATGCTCTCTCTGGGCTCCCCACAGAGTGCTGAGGCACTGGGCAGAGGATGCTAACACAGCTCCTGCCTTCAATCAGCTCAGGTAACAGCACTGCTGCAGCAGAAAGAAATAAACTCATTTAAAACCTTTTACCACAGCTCTGTCATTCCAGACATACGTCATCATGGCCATCAGGGAATTTCAGAGTACTTCAAGTTTCCCAAATCTGCGCAGCACCATGGTTTTGTGCAGAGCTGTTGCATAAAAGGCCCTGAACTGGGAAAGCAGTAAGCCAATATTCACACAACCTGTGGAAATCTTTCAGGGGGTATGACAATATGAAGACAAAATGCTTGGATTATTCAGCGCCTGATAAGTAAGGGCCTGTGATCTCATTCCTCAAGCATATGTTCAGTGATTCCTCTTCATGGCATCATTCCAGGCTGATTATGTAAAATGACTGTCAAACACAAAATATTTGCTCTATGAAGCTACAAGATTGGTCAGTAATTACAGAAAAAGTTTATGCACTCCATCAGTCTGACACACTGCATACAAAATAAAAATATTTAAAAGGAGACTATTATTTCTGGAAGATACTTTCTATGAAGTGCCACCTATGCCCCTTGACTGTGGTGGTTTTTGTGGCAATAATATAAACTTATGGTCATCTCGATTTACTAACTTTTTTTTTTTTTTTTAAGACAACCTGTTCCTTCTTCCCTTGAAGAGTTTAAATTCCCAAAACATCTTCCTTAAAATCCTGGATTAAACTGAGAAAGTGGAAAAATAATCACATAAGCACCACCCGTTTTGGAACTTTCAGACAGGCTTTTCTTTTTTCCACTCAGAGACAACTTGTGAGTTGCATTTTATAATATTATGATAGCAAAGGCTACTTAAATGGACAGATTGACAGATAAGATAAAACAAAAATATTTTTCCTTTGAGAAGACACCAGTCTGCACTTGGACAATACCAAAAGCCCCTGCCAAGCAGAAACAAGTTGAGAGGTCAAAACCTAGTGCCAGTATTGCTATCTTGAACAATAAGCACTGTATCCAAGGAATGCCTTTGCTGTTGTATTGATATTTCTTCTGTGATGAAGGAAAAACGCAGACTGAACCTCATAGGATTGCCAGATGTCCTGTATAATTAAGAAGTTATGTTAGTTAAGTTAGGCCAAACCTAAAGCCTTATGAAAAGCCTTTATGATATGGCTTTTCCTGCATTTCTGAAGTAACAGTTGTTTTTCCGAACACACAGCAATCAAGGCATCCAGAAAAAGTGGTTATTATGCAGATAAATTGTACTTTCCATGCACACTTAATCTACGTATGCACAGTTTAGCTCTCTGACATCGTCCCAGATTTTAGCATCTAAACTCTGGCAACCCTAAGACATTGCCAAATTTCTACAGACAAAGAAAGAGTCTGTTTCAGCTCCAGATGTGATTGTGACTAAGGAGCTACTTCTGACCCCCCTCCTCTCTCCCACTGACCTTGGCAAAATACTTGTAAAATGGGACTATTTATATTCATGAGTTGCCCTCTCAGAACTGGTTCATTACTGCATCAGTCTGTATACAAAACAATTACTGGGGGTAAAAGATGCAAATTTGACTTTTCTGATATTATTAACATGTAAACGTTGAAGCAAATTGCTACAGGCTGGTAGGAAAGGAAAAGAAATCAAACTGCTGAGAAATCAGCATCTTACATAGTGAGCAGATACAAGCTGTCATTCTGAAGAGCAGTTTGCACTGATGTAGGCAGGAAAAGCTGAGAGATGGTTTCTCACAGTTTAGAAAACTTAAGAGGACAGTGGAATAAACAACAGAAATTGCCTGCCACAGAAGTAGAGACAGATTTTCAACTAGATTTTCGTTGGACTTCATCAGTTTAAACCTGAATCTTCAGAATATAAGACAAATGATGAAATCTTTTTTAAGAAATACGTATCTCAAGACATTTTGTCCTGTGTGTAAAAGTGTCAGTCAACTGTGACACTGTGAAACTATTGGATCAAATCAACAGGATAGGAATTGCTAACTCAACCTTTAATCAAACCAAAAAGAAAAGCTGAGATTCCTCACATTAATGTTGTAATAAATTAAATCAACCCATTTAACTTTCTTATATGGGTGTGCAAGCAGTAGTCCAAATTTTTTTGGAGTATTGTAAAGAAAGTACCAAACAAACACTTGAAAGTCATGAATAAAGTAATAAAAGCTCTAAAATTAAAATTAACGTTTCAAGCAATAGGACAAATCCCAAACTCTCAATATATATCCCTCTTAATTCTAGGAAATGCGAATTACTAGCTTTCTCAAATGGCAGAAGGAGGGTGATAGTGCCTGACTCAAGGTACGAGGACTGCTGCAGCTCCTTATGGAGGTGACTCTCCTCCCGCTCTCTGGGACATTTTCCTCAGCATTAGGGCCCCTCAGACACAACCATTAGACAATTAGTGTGGCTGGAGCTGCTACTTTACAAACACTCCAACAGAAGCATCTTACTCTTTTTAAAACCAAAATACTTCAAGTTACCATCCCTCAGAGATAATACACAGGGAATGTCTAACTGCACTGGAAATAAAAGCAAATCCACTGGCAATTACTGCAGAACAGCTGATGTACCATAAACCAGCCAAGCCGTAGCAACACACCCACCCACACAGCTACACGATGATGGGATAAAAGGTTAACTTAGACCATTTTTGAGTAAGGAAACAATTTAGTATTTCTTTCTATTCCACACTTTCAGTGTGACCTCATACGTTCCTTACTGTAAACCTTCCAAACTGTGTTGCAGATTAATTTTCTAATGTGTTTTTTATGAGGATATTTAAGACAATATCTTCTCCAAGACAGATGAAAGCACTATGATAAATATTTTAAAGACAAAGACAAAAAGACGATAGACTGGTTGTCATGCTGTATCAGGCAAAGATTCTTTGTCATTCGGTTTTTACAACTACAAAATTTCCCTCTCTCACCATATTTTCAGCTCTGAAACAAAACAAAGCATAGCTCTTAAAGTCTCATCAACTATAGAATTTATTGTGTATCTCTAATTACCAACACTGATTATTTTCACTGAACACATCCAGGCTGTACCTGGAAAAGAGAAAAATTATTACTGGAAAAGGAAAGGCTTTATGACAATCCTGTGTAATGGAAGAGATTTGAGGGCGATTAGTATGGTAACACTTCAGGCAAAACTGCATAGCACTAATGCAAGTTTCTTAAATGCATCACATGCCTTATTGCACTTAAAACTCCAATATTTGAATTGAAATATATTAAAACCCCCTATACAATATAATCTAGGTTGTATAAAATACATACATACACACATATATATTATATGTATATTTAATAAAGTTGTGTAGTCTATAAGCAGCACTCACATTGTTCTAGACCCTAAAAATACTACAGTTCATGTTTTAGCACCACAGCACCACTGCCACGTAGCAGGGTGTTATTAGCAAAGATTTTGATTCATGACTGACAGAACTTGTTCTATTGCAGCAGAACAATTATTGAGCTGTCACATTCCTTTCTGGTGATGCATGCGAGCAGTTCGTCATCACTCACTCCAGCAACTGGAAAGCGTTTGTCAAAATTCCACGGAGAAAATGCATCCCTGAAGTTCTCAGTCACATAAGGTAGCCTCGAGTTTGATGCAATGATTATGTTTGGGAAACTTGATGCTAATGTGTGTGTCTTAATAGAAAAACACACAGCGTTAAAACACTAAGACTTAGTTCTAAGGGACTCGCAGATGGGCAAATGAGGTAGAAATTTTGTCTGCCAGCAAGGATTATAGTAAGTGTGAGTTGTCACATTTGAAAAACAACAGACCAGGCCCACAGAAAGAGAAGAGTACTCTGTTGCTTTGTTGTTCAGGGGGCAGCCCCAAAATTGCTGACTACATTTGAAAACTGCTCAACTGAAAAAAACTGAATTTTTCTTTTCACTTCCTCTGCTTTTGGTAGAGTGCCTCTCATGATAACACCTGAATATTCACACACATTCTTACAAAACTAGTAACAAAATGCTTGCAAAATGTTGCAGCACTTTACTGACCAGTACATCAGACTAAAAAAATTTTAAAAAATAAATTATCTTGCTAAATTTGGATTCCTAACTGAATGTTCCGTTTCTTTCATCACAACTTAGACTTCAGCTACTCAAAGTAGGACTGATGGACTTCAGTTACAATAAGGAATGGTTCCTGGTACTGCAAAACAGATCCACAGTCACAAAACACAAAGCTAACAAATAACAAAACTGAAACACGCACAGGCAATTAGGAACCACTTGGGAATAACAAGATTTTAGTGAAATGCCAAGGATCTCGCACACAAAGAAATTTTGGTGACAAAGTCAGAGTAAAATTCAGTTCTCCAATGTAATGTTTAACTGTCTCAAGCCTAAGTCCATCTCATCTTTTTTTTTCTGATCTCCAACTCAATTCTTTACATTTACTTGTGGTCACAGAACTGGGAACTACAGCAAGAAAACAAAACAATAAACAAATCTCTCATTCCTCACTGTAATGTACTACAAATTTCAGGATTTGGAGGGAAAAGGGGGACAGAAGGAGTGTGCGGAATAATATATTTAGGAGTGGCAAAATCATAGGCACTTTTATTTCCAGTATTATTTAATTTTTTTAATCTTTCAGAAACAGAGCCCACTCTAACTTTTCTGTTGCTACTTCTTAGTTGTTCTCAAGGCACACCAAAACTCTCAGATTCTACCATTTGTGATCACACTGACGGAGTGACAAGCCAACAGATCTGTCCCATTGGAGCAGGGAACGGCAGAAGTCAGGTTAGGGTTTCTTTTTCAGGTGACTATTAGAGAATAGAGAGCACCGAGAACCTGTTGTGGTGAACTATCAGGAGCTCTTGCAGCAGAGGGATATATGTCATCCAGGTTCCTGATGTTCTTCAACAGGTCCAAACTTCTGCATGTTCTCTCAAATACAAAATTTACAGCCTCATCCATTCAGTGTTAATCCAGACCCACCCCATCCCTCCTTATTCCAGTTCCATTCTTCAGGTATCTCCAGCTTTGTTTACTTCCCAAGCTTCTCACCAAAACCTCCTTGTCTAGCGTGTCAATCTCATTACTCCAGACATAAAATTATTCCACCCTCATTCAAGCTCAAACCACCATTTGAACCTTCTCTCCTTCAGACTCCTTCTTCCCCTCTGCTTGCCAAAACCTTGGACTTATTTTCTTCTCCACACCCACATCCCGTTCTTATCCCTACTGCAATCAAATCAGGCAAGACAAGGCAAGGGAGAGACAAAGCACAGAGGAAACTGTTCTGCTCAGTTCTGGGGCACAGCCCGAGCTCAGAGAAGAAACTACAGGCCAAGTCCACCTCAGATCAGACCATACACATTGTGATTAAGTCCCCAGGTACTCTGTTATCAAGATAAAAGAAAACAGACCGTATGTCAAAAAACATTTTTTAAAATACAGCTAATCTGAGAGCAGAATTTCAGAAAGACAACACCCCACACATCCTTGCCATAAAGGCCATTTCTCTTCAACTTCCAGTCTTGTCCTACAACAGAGGACTTCGAGACAATATTCAAACAAATGAAGGAAAATCAAGGAAATAAAACGGTAAGTTTATTCTTATGTGTCAATTTAGTAGCTTTCCATTTGGAAAAGGGAGGCAAAGACAAATTAGATTATAATTTAGAAATCAATTTTTTAATCAATTTTGGCTAGACAGGCTTAACAGAAGCTTGACTTCACTTCAGAATCCTTTATCTAACCTAACAAATGTGATCTCCTATGTGCAGAGCTAAAAAAACAAACCATACAAACATTTACTCAAATACACCTATGTTTTTCAGCCAGGGTATTGCAGTTTCATGATCCATGGCATTATGTAAAAAGGAACTTTACATGCTCATATTTTGCGTTGCTCAAGAGGGACTCCATGCATTTATACAAACAAAATACATAAAGTAAAAGCAACTACTGTACCTACAGTACATCCTGTAATTCTTGCTGTCACACACCAGACTGCCCCTGTCTTTGGCATTCCGATCAAACCACATTCTTCCAGCTCCTCAAATTCCTGATAACTGGTAATTCAGGTGACAAAGTGGAGGGTGCACAATCTTTTAGAAATCCAAGCAGACTGTAGCAGATGGTTCTTTATTATCTACAAACTTGGTAGTTCCTTCAAAAAATTCTCACAAGCTGGTTTGATGCAAGACTCACAAAAGCACTGTTGACTCTTCCCCAAAACCTCTTTCTCTGAAGTGAGTCATTTAACATTTGTTATGATTTCTACCAATTCGCCTGCTATGAAAGCCGTAATTATTGGCCAACAGCTCTTTAGAGCTTTCTTGGAAACTTTCATTAAATGACTTGCATTGGCCAACTCGCAGTCAACAGGGACCTGATCAAATTTAAGCAAAAAGCTGAACATTACATTCACCAGTTTGGGTGGTTTTTCCTCAAGTGTCTTGAGAACCATGGGCGTGCATTATCTGGTCCTGAGAGTTTGCTGTTCCTCTGCTAGCAAATGTATTTTGCAAGATCTAAATTTGACTTAAAGCCTCTGAAACATTGCCTGTAAACTTCCAGCATAGGCATGTTCTTCAGATTCTCCCACAATGAGCTTCCTCAAAAAGAATATTTTCTTTACCTGCTATGGCCTCATCTTGTATGGATGGTTCCTTCTGTTTCTGAGAGCCTGCTAGTCCTATAGGCATTCTAGGAGGCTTCAAGCTTCTAATGCATTTGTACAAATACTATTAATTTTTTAATATATTTTCTACAAGTTGATCATCAGATTATCTTTGATCTGCCTTGAACTATTTCATTTATTCTGTCTGTTCTATATACAATTATTTTAAGAATTACTTACTTTTTCCTATGAGTCCTTTATAGCATCCTCTTTAATCATGGCATTTTTCTTTTTATCTTTACATCTCATTCTGATAAATGGCATGCATTTGCCTCAAGTTTCTTGTTAGATATCTTGGAACAGTCCCGATCTTGCCTGCAGGGATTCTACTTCATTTACTTCCCCCTTTTATTTTCAAAGGTTTTCTGAACCCAGGTGTAACAGATGTTCTGCCTTCCACTGCTCCAACATGAATTCTGAATGATCATTGACACTGCAATCATTATTTTAGAAATGTTCTCTGATTGCTGTTTTGAAGGAAATCCTAAATATATTCCTCAGGAAGAAGTTAACAGTTGTGTTTCCTTTTCTGGTTGGCTGCTATAATAAATAATCATTGATGTTATCCAAACATTTCATCCGAGCACCTCACTTTATTGCAAAATCTGCACAATCTACATAAAGATATGTTTAATTCATGTACGTTTAGAATTTTAAGGTACCACAAAATGCAAGACCTCTGAGGTCATAAAAATCTTCAGTTAATATTTGTATTTCCTCCAACAATTTATAATTATCTGGATTCTTTAGGCTTGTGAGATTTTCACTATTCTTAATTCAACATGAAAGCCAACTTGTAAAAAATGGCAATAGTGTTCTTTATTTTGTTCAGACTCAAACTATGCTAGTGTGCTATTCCTACCCATAATACCACTCTTAATTTCTAACTTTCTGAATAAAGCCTGGTGTAAGGGACTATCCAACTTTTTAAATCCTATAACTAATGAAATGAAGAATTGTTACAGACCTTAGAAGCATATTTTTCTGTTACAGTGTGTTTAGTAATGATCTCAGTAGTCCAGTCCATCAAACAGCCTCTTCAACCCTTATAATAATGAAGATATTAACAAGCATCAAAAAATCCAAGCCTCAAAAGAGATGCCAGTACCCCCTTCTGATGGAGGAGAACGATATCTTTGTTTGTGTGGCAAGGTTTTGGTAGCAGGGGGGCCACAGGTGTGGTTTCTGGGCAAAACTGCATGTGTGCAGTTTATTCATCCTGTACTACGTACTCTGCAGTGAAGGACGAGAACCATGTAGTCTCACTTCTTTCTCCAGTTTAAGAGGTGCAAATTTCTGACAGTTCTATATGGAACATTTAAAGAAAGGCACAGATTTAAGTTGGTCAGCAAAATATACTTCAATACTCATTCTATCATGACTTCCTTCAGCAACCTTAAACAGCAGCATCCAAAATCAAGAAAAGTTTCACACCAGGACAGAGATAAAAGACCTAAATTAAAAGCATCCACAAGAGATTTAATTTTTGAAGAAAATTTTAAGAATTCAGTCATTGACATTAAAGGCAACTAATACTGCAGTCAGAGGGCATTGGAAGACAGTTAAAGCATATTAACATTTTCCTCTAAAATTCACAAGATTTAATCAAAATGCTGAGGTAAACATCAGAGCAACTAGGAGTTTGTGCTGTGTTATCAGAAGTATTCAGGTTTCAATGATATTTAAAGGCACAATGTGACTTGAACATACAGTTGCTATGACTGCTGTGCTACAGAATGAGAAAATGTTAGAGGCATCTTAAATGCCTCTTTCAGAACACTGAACATTTATTCTGCTCCCACCACCTTCTGATACATAGATTTAATATGTGCTGATAAGTTTACACTAAAACAGTGAGGTAACAGACTGCTCCTGGTCCTGGTTATAGCAATAAGAGTTTGATTTTTTGCAAGTTTAATCCCATAAACAGAAAGATGGGATATGTAATGAAATATAGCCTATTTCTACAATGACAGGAGAGTTAGGAGCAGTCATCAAAGGTACTGAGATGTTTCCAGTTCATTCATAAAGCTAGCAAGGAGCATGCTAGAAAACTAGAGAACTATAAGCTAAAAAGCTCAGGCAGTACTAGCTCAGTAGCCACTGAGTGGCTGGAGTTCAACATTGACTCAATACTTAAATATTTGCTCAGCTCCTTTCCCAGGATTCACAGCCTGAGAAGAATTATGTGCTACTGCAAACATGCCCTCAGCAGTACCTGCACTAGTTAGCTGTGTCTACACAGAACTTCACACCAGCAGGTACAGTCTTCCAGGATAATTCTGCCTGAAAGGAACCTCAAGGGCTCACGGAGCCGTAGGGTGCCAACAGCAGATGTTTTCTGTGAAAGAATAAACGTTATCCCGTATCCCTGCCTCACCTTGGAGGACTTGCCAATTTTATTTCCCTTGTGATAAGTTCCATTTCAAGCCTCATTTCTCTCAGAGCTAGAACTCCAAATGTTAATGAGCAGTTAAGCTTTCACAGAAGGGATGGAATTCCCTTTGCAACTGCTGTTACCCAAAGTAGGATGACAACCATTGGTTATCCTAAGTAGTTTGGGAAGAATTGATGTACAACACATATGACAACCAAACATTTTGTGCCAAGGTGAACAGTCAGTTTCTGAAATAAGGCAACGAGGCAAAGGTACCAAAAGCAGAGAGAGAATAACTAATATTTCAGAAAGTATGCTGTGAATCCTCTCTAGAAATACCACATAAAACAGCTGGATCCAAAAAACAAGGCAAAAGGAAATCACAAAATAAAGCCTACATGTCCAGATTGCCTCCAAAGACTACACTAGGCATTAACACACTGAGCTGAAACGAATTCTTTCAGCCATACCTAACTTAGGTACAAATCTTTCCCCATTTTTGGCAGCCATATGTGAACCATCCCTCACAGAAGTATTTATTCTGGCCTACAGAGACAAAAATCATCTTCAGCACTTATGTACAAATATATTTGATTTGTAACTTTTTAATTGCACACTACTGGCCAGCTTTTCTGTTAATTGTCTGACACATGCTAACCGAACCCAAGCTGAAGTCTCCCAGCCTTTCAAGGTGTTTCTGAAGAAAAAGAGCTTTATAACTGCCCAACTTTATATCTGAAATAAAAGCAAAAGTCATAGGAAGAAGACATTTAGAGGATCAAAGACCAAATATATATTTTCCTAATCTTTGTATAAACAAAAATAAAATCTCAACGATAGCCAATTATCAGTGGGAGATTATTTATAATCTCATACTAACACACACACCTTCCCGAATTATTCTATTTTCTTATTTTAAAAATCCAGCAAATAAGTCATCAAAGAGTTATAAAGAGTCAGCATGGGTATTCTTGCAAATCTAGAGACATATACTTCTCAGTTTTTCTATTATAAATCTACAGAGAGCAGGTTATGGACTGGAGCCCAGTTACAGTTTCACAAACTAACATAACACACAGGATGGTAACTAAGAAACCTGAGACCAGAATGGTTGTTATAGGCTGTACTGCAATTAAGAAATATAATAAAAGCCTGTTGCTTTGTCTCAATTTAAAATAATTATGGTTAAGTCACAGGTGTACTTGAAAATTTAATTTTACATTTTTTTACCCTTAATTCAAGAAGAGGTTACAGTAACTGCCTAAACTGTTTAACAAATTAAAGAGCTTCATTCAAAAAAAATAATTATAGAATTTAAATTTATTTTGTACAGTACCCCAGAGCAACATTTTGAAATCGGACTGTTATAAATCACAAGTCATAAAAAATGAACAAGGAAACAGCGACCTTTTCTGTCTATAGATCTGTATTTTGGGATCTGCTGCAACTGCATTCTGAACTCGGTGACAATGAAAGGACAGCTTTTTGAATAATCCATTTCTTCACAAAATCTTTGAAAATTTTCTCTCTAAGAGCAACAGCAGAACAAATACTTGCAAAAACCCAAACTGTATGCCCAAGGTGCACCCATTTCTCCGGAATTATGCAAAGACAGTTGAGGCAATTCCAACTGATCTCACAACACCAAATCAACAACATTCCCCTGCAAAAGGAAACCAATGCAATAGCAAGGTATCTTAGCTCAGTGAGTGGATTTTTCTGCTTTTCTTTTGTCTCCAGGGGTTTTCTACAAGAACATCTGCTATCATTGGGGAGAACTTTGACTTGCATCAACCTGCGACAAAAAATCCTAATGGCAAATAGTTACCAACCTTCAGGAAACAGAAAACCTGTGTATTACTGCAATATATTCAGAATATAAAATCTCATAAAGTTTGCTGTGTCAAGAGGGTTTCTGAAGCTCCTTAAAATAATTTTTAAATCAATCAGGTATTGGCATTGCTAGATGTCATGCACATTGCTTCAGGGAACTCATGATGGTTGCAAATTCTGTCCAAGTAACTGGTCAGCAGAAAGTTAAACACATTAGAACACGTTTTTACAGCACAAGAACCAGATGCCATCAGCATGGGCTAGGAACAAGCCAGTCCAAACCAGAAAGAGACAGTTCTTCCCCAAAAGGTAGGAAGTAACCTGCTTTATCAAAGGATGCATGGAGTTCAAATAAGTTCAAGGGAAAACTGGCCAAAGGAGGAAAGGTCCATACATTGAAAAGGAGACTGAACAGCACTCACAACTAATTAACTAAACAACATCAGAAAGTCCCCCGAGCTGAAAACAGGTGGAAGTTGGGAGAGTGTAGGAAGGTGGTATGGGAGAAAAGAAAGAACAGTATCATATGTGATCATATTTTTATCCTTCCATTGGCTTCTGATTACAGCTACCTTCTTTTCCCCCATGACCTTTAATGCACTTAATTGCACATTAGCCCTTGCAATGGACGGGAAGATGATAAGCAGCAACTTGTGATTATAGTTTTTATTGATTTTTCCCTTGGTGTGCTGCTTCTAGAGACACTGCAGTAGCAGGGAGATGCACTGGAAAGACAGAAAAAGTTCTAACACACCCTTTGGCCCCAAAAGTCTGTTAGTAGGACATCTTCAAGCCAAGGATGTTAAAGATATTTAACTCTTATGAACAGATGTTAAATTTGAATTTAGACAAAGGTCAGAGATTACAGGCAGAATATTAAGATAAATGAACTCTTAATCTGAGCTATTTTTATGTTTTAATACTGATGAAACTCACAAGTAACTTCACCATTTGTTTAAGAGCAGTTTACTGAATTAAATGCCATTTCCTAAGTCTACTTTTCCCATTGAAAGCTGAAAAAATATCATGTAGTAAGAATGAGGGTTAAAGGGAGTGGAGAACCTATTCTGTGAGGAGAGCCTGGGGGAGCTGGGCTCATCCAGGCTGCAGAGGCAACAGATTTTTGGCTTTGGGGGCAAAAGTCCTGCTAGTGTCTAACAGAGGCCATCACAACGACAAAGCCAGGCTGTACTCTGTGGTGCAGAGAGTGAAGATGTGAGGCAATGTGGAAACAAGGAGTTCAGCCTAGAGGCAAAGAAAATTGTCTCCCTGCGAGGGCACACAAGCAGGGAGATGAGGTGAAGCAGAGTGCCCAGAGGAGCCATGCAGTCTCCAGCCACGGGGGTCCTCAAGGAAGAGTGGATAGGACAATCTAACAGTACAGGATACGTAAAAGATGGATGGGGACTTCAAGATTGGCAAGACCATCATCACCAGCCACATTCAAACTGGACCTTATTTAGTCTGACCTTTTCACCTTTATGCTTGCTAATATCCTCCTATGTCCCACAGGCACTTTTTTTTTTTTTCAATTTTAATCTGATTTAAGTTTATTTTGAACACTTGGTCTCAGCTTTTATTTAAAAGTTGCTGCTTCTATTCTTCAACCAGAAGAGGAGATTCTATGCTTGTTGTTTTTCTCCCTGCCCTTTTATGCCATTCACTACGACTGCTACAAAAGCTTTAATTTTTGGCCTACCATGACTGCAGTCTCACTACTTAACAAAAAGATTTTCATGCAAAGAGTTTTCACTACAGGTAATTTCTATTCATTGTGGGTGTGCTGCAAGCATATTCAAGTACAAAAAAATTCACAAAGGTATTTTAGCCAGCTCCACTCCAACTCTATTTGACACAAAGGCATGCAGTAAAATATTCCAAGAGTATCATTCCAGTTTTTCCAAATGTATAGACTCTGGCCAAAAATCTCTAAGCAAATATGTTTCACTTAAACTGGAAATTGCAAGCCTGCTTTCATTTCTAACAGTTTTATTTCTAACCTTGAGAACAGGTATGTGAAAGCTTCACGCTATGACACACGCTCCTTTTAAATTCTCATTCTAATTGTGCTGCAGAAAGGAAGTAAAGCAGCTGCACCTTTAAAGCAATAGCAAAGAGAATATGAACCCCTCCTTATCATCCCCTGCAAACGAGATACTGTGGCACATGCAATAGAAGATACAACTGCTAATCAAAATAAAATACATTAAAAAAAAAAAAAAAGGAGTAGGGCATTGCAAACGGTACGTATGCTTATTTAAAGCAGTAATCTCTTTGGTCTAATCTAGTTACATACTTTCGTCTTTTCTAAGAGTCTGCCCACAGCAGATAAACACACAAACCTTCTTGTGCTGCACCAACTGACGTCAGCAGTCGCTTAGGAACCGCGTTTGGTGCAAAAGTGGTAGTACCGAAACTATGTTTACAATTGAAAAAGAATGAAGTATGCAGAGCTCACCAGGGCTTTGGGAAAAAGAGATACAAATTTATAAATGTAAACTACAAAAGAGCTGCTTGAAAAATTCACAGGTTTTCTAAGATATTTTATCTGCTCAAATATCTTTTGGTGAATATCTAGAGCAGTAGATTTATTTTTTATATTTTCACTCTGCCAAGAAAAAAAAAAAGTACTTGTCAGTTTTGTCAGTTTGGAATGTAAACTTTGAGCTTCTTTCACTTCTGTATAATCTGTAAATGAAATTCAAATCCAGTAACAACTTTATTGGGTAACTGTTTACAGGGACAAAGCCCTGTTGTTCTCACAGCAAGAAAACAAAAGATGTCACAAAACAACCTGCACCAATGAAATAATCACGCCATCAATATTTTCTAAGTAGTCAACTGTTTATGAAGTTTGGTATTTAGAACTTAGAAGTGCTGTATTTTAAATAACTCAGTAGAAAAATTGTTTAGAAGACCCTGAAGGATAAATAACATAAAACTACACAGATGCAAAGCTATTTGAGACAACTTCCCAAATAACCAGAAATTACAGAACTTTAATTTTGAAAAAATGTGTATGAAAACTCTATGAACAGGCTTACTTATTAGTCCAGTATAATTTACAAGTAAAGCTCAAATTCTAAGCAGCCTGACACCTTCCATTCTATAACAACATTCTATAAAGTTTCTAACCACTTCTGGAAAGCTATTGAATAAGAAAAAAATAATTGCATCATCTATCCAAGTTTAAAAACTGGCATTTAAAGTGCAACATACAAGTATTATACCTCTAGTAAGCACTCTCCAGCTCCAGTCTGTGGAAATGAAGCAGTTTTCCCATCAGAGCTGGGCCTAATAGGAATGTACTGTAATGTTAGACATCATAACAGAGGGAGTCTGTATCCTGTGTGCTCACATTCCTCCTGCTGGCTCTGAGAAAACATGAAAGAAGAAGCTAAAACCCGAGTGACCAAAAAAAGGATACTGCAGAGAAGAACACGGAATAATTTGAGTCAATATTACAAAACCCAGAATGCTTATTTTCATATTCTTTTGACAGATATCCAGTATGAAACCCACATTCAACAGTCCCTCTCAACCCCTGAACTGTAATTATTTACTCAGACCTGAGAGGTTGTGTGTGCATTTATCACAGTTTTTTTGCTGCACACATCTCCAATCAAAAAAAAAAAAAAAAAAAAAAAAAAAACCGAAAAAAACCCCAAAAAAACCCCACAAACAAACAAACAAAACAAACAAAAAGAACCCCACAACTGCACAGAGATAGAGAGAGAACATAGTCTGTCTAATATCATCTGTACCACAAATTTACGAATGCTAACTGCAATATATATTATATCAAATGGAAGTGATCAAAATCAGGAACCTTCCCCCTTCACCAAAAAAATTCTACCACCCATATTCAAAGCAGAAAAACTACAGCAAAGGCAGTAAACAGGGCTAAACCTCTGTTTTTAAATACTTAGATCCTGGCGTGCAAAAAGTTTTACCAATTCTCTAAAACCAAAACAAGCAAAAGGAGCAAGTAAAACCAACTTGATCTGAAGCAAATAATGACTGATATTATTAATCTCAGTATTTTTTGGTCTTCTATCAGGAGTGAGAGAAAGCTCTGATTCCAATTTAGGGGTGATTCCAATGCACCCCAAAGAATATTGTCTCTGGATAAAGCCCAGAGGTAATTTGGGCCAAGAATAGCTATATGGTCGCAAACTGAAACATATCAACACCATCCAAAGGTCTAAGTAGTTTATCTGGAAATGAAGCAGAGAGATCTGAAGAAAAAAATGGCTCTCAACAATGCCTTACTTATTGATTCAGACTGAGTTCTGAAAACACCTCAGCTTGCTTTCTGATTTATATGCCTGTACCTGGGCTCTAAGTCAGCTTTTCCAGAATTCTGAATTTACTTCCCATCACACCTCTCATCATGACAGCTGAAAACTGAGTTGCTCGTCTTCTACCACCCTTGGAAAACAAAGCATCGATTTTCTGCTGCTGTATCTGGAACCAATCAAGGTGCTGAAGGGAACAACTTGCTGTTCAAACTGCTGGACTTGGAGAATTTTGAGGGGCAAGAGCACAGTTCAACCATGCTTCCACAGACAGCAGCAGCAGCAGGAGACTGCTCTCCCAGTCCCACTGCTGGTAAACCTTCCCAACAGAGACTTTCAGAAGCCACCTGGATAATCTTTTCAATATGACTTGGGATAGGAAGGAAAGAGCAAGGAACAAATGTCCAGTTGTTACCAAAAAATGCAGCCTGTGCACTAAGCACACAATACACAGAATTCTAGTCAGAATTATGCTCGCACAATGACAGCTTTGTGACCCACAAGGAGGTAAGACTTATCGGGGGAATTATTTTGTTTTTCTAATAACTGGTCTTGGAAATGGCCAAGTTTTAAGTAAATGTCTTTTCCCTTCTTCACCCTCTCCTTTGTAAATGCCAGCTCATTAGTTTTAAAACAGAAACATCACCTCACTGCCTAAACAGATGACACATGCCTATGAGCAATGTAATAAACTATAAACATGAAAACCATCTTATCTGAAAGCAAAACGTGAACTTGGAGATACAATGAGAAACATTCTTCACAAACCCATAAGTTTCATTTCTTAGAGTTTGGCAAAAATAACTGAGCATCAGAAAAGACTGAGGAAAATGAGTGGTAATCAGTGTTAATAAATCTTCATGCTTTCTGGTTATTTATTGAAAAGAAATTCTATGAAAACTCTTCTTTTGCTTGAAAAGCAAGCTTCTTTGCTTCATCCTTTTATGTGCTGTCCATTTTACTACTCAGGGCTCCACAAGAATAGACTGCAACCTATCCTTTTATTTCTGGCTAGATACAACACAAAATAAAATACCAGTGAGACAACTTTCCTTTACATCCCAGCAGCAGCAGTGATTCAGGCCTCATGCCAGACCAAAACTTGGTCAAGTTTGTCCTCCAAAGAACGGCAATTGCTATTTCTATCTAGTAGCCTACTACACTGAAAAAGAAGCTGTAGTCTCTGCAACAAAGGCACAGAGCACAAAAAAAAATAGCCAATAAATAAGTCAGCATTTCATTTATATTGCTGCTGTCATTGCTAGACAGCTCATTTCCATAACTGGTAAAGACTGAGGAGCAATAAATTAAGTCCTTATAATATCACAAGAAATACCCTGTCATATTTCACTACATAGAAGAGCATCTTCCCAAAATTTGAATAAACATCTCAACAAGGAGTATCAGGACAATAAACACACTTTTTCAGTAAAAGGGTAAGCGCCTCTGTGAGGAGCACAAATGATGAAATCTTTAGAAGTTTTGTCTTATGACTGGATTACCTAACAACTTGGAGTTGGATGTTTATCCTCTGTCAAATGTCACTGAAATAAGCAAGATACTAAGGATGAATACTTCAGGCTGACAAAGTTGAGGTTGTTCAGCCTGGAGAAGAGAAAACCACATGGAGACCTCATAGCAACCTTCCAGTATCTCAAAGGGACCTACAGGAAAGCCAGGGAGGGACTCCATCAGGCACTGTAGCAACAGGACAGGGAAAAATGGCTTCAAACTGAAAGACAGCAGGCTTAGATTAGATATTTGGAAGAAATTTTTTACTTTGAGGGTGATGAAGCATGGGAGAAGTTGGAAGTGTTCAAGGCCACACGGGATGGGGCCCTGAACAACCTGGTCTAATGGAGGTGTCCCTGTCCACGGCAGGGGGTAGAACTAGAACATTAAGGTCCCTTCCAACCCAAACCATTCTATGATTTTACGAATGATTGCATGACAGAAAGGTATTTCAATTAAGCTATAATGCATGCACACATATACTATGTGTTGATATATATTTTTTTCTACATTTGCGTTAAGGTCTTCGTTAAATAGAGGGTTATATCTCAAACAAATTACCCTAGAGAAGTATATCCAAAAAGAAGGTCAGAACAGCCACTTCAAAGACAACCTGGAAAACAGACATCTGTGGTAAAGGAACAAAAATTCTTTACCAAGTCCAGATACAATTATAGAATTTTTAAGGCTGGGAAAGAACTTTCAGATCATCAAGTCCACCTAGGTTTAGCACTACACCACATTCACCATTAAACCATGTCCTCAAGTACCCTAACCACATGTTTTTTGAACACTTCCAGGGATGATGACTACACTGCTCCCCTGGGCAGCCAGTTCCAATGCTTTACAACCCTCTCTGTGAAAATATTTTCCCTAATAACCAATCTAAACCTCTCCTGGGGCAACTTGAGGCCATCTCCTCCCGTCTTATTGCTGGCTGCCTGGAAGAAGAGATGGACCCCACATGGCTCCCACCTCCTTTCAGGCGGTTGTAGTGAGTCATAAGGCCTCTCCTGAGCCTCCTTTTCTCCAGGCCAGCTCCCTCAGCTGCTCCTCCCAGGACTTGTGCTCCAGACCCTTCCCCAGCTCCATTGTCCTTCTCTGGACTCACTCCAGCCCCTCAGTGTCTGTCTTGCAGTGAGGGGCCCAGAACTGGGCACAGCACTGGAGGTGTGGCCTCACCAGTGCCCAGCACAGGGGACAATCCCTGCCCTGGCTCTGCTGGCCACACCATTGTTGATACAAGCCAGAGACCATTTGCCTTCTTGGCCACCTGGGCCCTGCTGGCTCATGTTCAGCCGCTGTCACCAGCACCCCCAGGTCCTTTTCAGACACTTTTCCAGCCACTCCTCCCCCAGCCTGTAGTGCTGCAGGGGGTTGTTGTGACCTGACAGGACAATGCCGTACATTAGAATTTAACAGGAAAATAAAATAGGAAACAGGAAATTATTTCTTCAAGACTTTTTGTCTTGTATCATAAACTTTAGGGACATATTTATGTTTTAGCTTCTTGAAAGGTCTATGATTTCAAGAATTAGTGCAAGTCCCAAACTAAAGCTTCAATCATGAAAGATGTTCAGAGGAAACTCAACTTGAGAGTTCACAAAAATGAGCTGGTTAAGACTAGAAAAAGCTACTTATAAAAGAAATGCTGAATCAAACAGTTCAATTAATTTCTCTTCAATGAAAAAATCTATATGGGTGCTTGAGAACACTGATGTAGAAACTTCAAACTTAGTAACAGCATAAGATGAGCCTTACTATGCTTAAACAAAGTTGACTCCCACTTTGACACTGAAACAGTTTTAATTTACTGCCTCAGGCCACAGAAAATGAGCTACTACTTTGCAAACTAGAAAATGCAGTTTCTCAGTGTGTATAAATGCTTATTAAAAATGATTGCAACTGCTTAAACAAAGACATTCTGTACAGTTCACATCAGTTATCAAACTAGTCTGAATACTAAACATTATGGTTTCAATGTCAAAATGCAAAAGTTGATATTTAGTTTCAATAAGTTTTTATTATATTTTTGATATTGACAGTTTAAATAATATAAAAAGTTGTGCAGTTCTCTTGAAGTCACGGGACTTCAGTGTGAATATCCAGGGAACTTTTCAATATTTAGTCATCAAAATGGTTCAGTCATTACATAAACAGATCTGAAAATGGTGTGGGGAAGGCACATTCTATGAATGTTGGACATTCTAATTTTCTTTTTTTTTTTTCCCCTTTATAAAATTTTTAAATTTTGGAGCATAACGAGTTTCTTTTAAATTCAAGCTTCCAAGTAAACGTTCTAACAATCATTACCAAGTAACCAGCACAGCAGAATGCAGCAACTCTTCAGTCAAATAAAACCAATAAAACTACACAAAGAACTTACAAGAAGCTGTAGAATGAATGGTATCAATTATGTCAGTATTCCTAATCTTCATATTGAAAATTTGAAACATTTTGAATACTTAGATGAAATTTTCTGACAAAATATTGTCTTCTCAAAGTACTGTCTTTAAGTATTTCATCAAAATAAGAATCCCTTACAAGTGTTCCAAGAAAAGAGAGACTTAAACTCTCTTATACATAATGAAGCCTAAAAAATAAAAATCTATGATAGCTTTTTTAGCATTTTAACAAAGCAACAAAAATCTGTAAGCTTATCATGAATCAAGCTATATATTAAATACCAAAGCAAGCACTTAAGAGATTCTGAAATCACTTCTGTTTGATGCTTGTTTCTGACCATTAGATAAAAGGGTGACCTTTACTTTTCCTCGACTCACACAAGGCTGTAACCAAGCTAATTAATTAATTAAAATTTGCACATAGGACATTTGCATTGAGAACCAAGCTTTTAATATGTAAGAAAGACAGATTTTTGACTGGAGGCTGCCAGACAGAGAGGTTTAAAAAATAAAGCAGGGAAATCAGATTAGAATTGCCTGGTCTGGCCTGGGGTTTTATCCCTGATGGCACTGAGCATTTACAGGAAACATTGGCTAAATTCACAGAGCATTCAACTTTTGACAGTTTGTCAGCCACAACAAGGAGATTTGGCAAAATATTTAAAGTCTTGTGGGCTACTTTTCCAAATATTTAATTTATCAGAAAGATTAATGGCAGAATGGAATTCAGCACAAAATATCCACCCATGCCCACTCAATTTCCTGAGCAGATTTCATGGTATACTGTACCATTAGCAGTATTACATACAGCCGGTTTAGGGCCACCACAAAGAGGAGTCACTGTGCCCCTTTTCATGAAATATTATAGGATCATTTATAGCTCTTTACAGTCATTACAGTGGATGACTGCTAAGAGCCACACTCTTCAAAGTGCTAGCCAAACTGCCTCGGTCAACAAATAATTCTCCCCAACTATTTCTTACAAAATGTTTCTAATCATGTTTTCAGTTAAAACGTTTTTGTTCTATTTCAGCTCTTCAGCACATTTATGCCAACAAGCCACACTTACTAAAGCCCTTACAGAACACATCGCTGGCAGTGCTCAAGGCCAGCTTGGATGGGGCTCTGAGTACCCTGGTCTAGTGGAAGGTGTCCCTGCCCATGGTGGGGGGGATGCAATGAGGTGATCTTGCATTCCATGATCCTCTGATATTCTGGGAACTCCGGTGACAGAGGACCCTGCGTATCCTTCATACTTCACACCACCTTGTCTAGAACACATTATCACAATCACTACCAAACAGATAAAGCCCCAAAAATTTTTTATTTGACATTATAAAATTAAAGCGTTCTAACTCCGTCTTCTGGCTAGGAATAACTGATATGGAAGATTAAAAATGATTGAATGAATGCAGCATGACATTAGGCTTTACTTACAAACTTCAGGCTTCTAAAGTTTCCTCTTTATGTGATTAAAGCTTTCTCTCCAGTTTATTTTTGACTTCCCTCTCAGTTCTCTCAGGTCCGAGTTTGATCTTTGTCTTCATCTATGTAATCAACAATTTTGTTGATGTTTTGGTTTAAAAAACGTGATTTCAATCAAGAGCAAATTTCCTCCCTATCTTCCTGAACATTATTTTAAAAGATAATAATAATAATAATTAAGTGATAAGTAATGCTTCTTGTGTTAGGAATGCATCATTAGTTGCACAATGCAAGATTTAATATTTCAGTTTCATAAAGGAATAGAGCTAACAACTCCAAACAGCAGGGCCACAGATGTTTTCACACAATTTTCTCTTTGATCACAAAACTCGAGCAGACAGTAGAAGAAAACACAAAGTTCACAAAAGAAAGAGATACCTAAAGTCATTTCTGTCTATTCCTCAGCAGCTGAATTTGTTCAAAAGCTGAAATGAGACACATGGTGTTCCTGCTTCTATCTTCACTCCCAATCCCTTCTCCAGAAAATTGTCTTGGTGGCTTAAGGCGTCTTACACTGGTGATTCTACTGAAGGGGTGACAGACAGAACAGATAAGCAGATAACTCTACAAAATGAACATACCACAGACTAGGAGTTGTTATAAAAGCAGTAAGTGATACGTGGTTGGATTGCCTTACAGAAAACTGCAAACTGGATGGAACAAAGGAACTGGCAGGAACAAAGCTGTAGGACCTATTAGTGCCATGAAATTCAGCCTGAGCTTGAAATATTAATGAGAAACTGACATTTTCATCATATTTTCCTATTTCTTGCTGTCACACATGTGAATTTTTGGCAATGTGAAAATTAAGAGCCAAGGAGGATTACTACAATGATCTGGAGACAAGCTTCCTGACTGTAGCAGCTACTTATCTGGAACTTCAGGTACCCACAAAAGTGAGAAAAATCATCACATAGAAGCCTCAGAGGGACGGACACTTGCTGCCTCAGTGTGAGAGGATTTCCAGTTCTGCATTCCCAGGTAGCAGCTTTTCTTCACTACCAAATCACACACATAGTCCTGTAGATGGAAGCATGATGAATTGATGAGAATCCGAGACTCAGAAGGCGACTCACAGAAGTGTTGTTACATTTTATAGATTTTTCGTTTTATTTCGCTCCCAAGAGTTATGAAGAATTTACACACAAACAGAACAACATTAAAGCACTGTTTTAAAAGAGTGCTGAATATTCTGGTGTTTGGAAGAGCCTAATTCACATGTGCCCTTTACCAGGTCACTCTGTACTGACATATCAATGCGGTGTGATTCTGTCTGTGACCACACAATCTTAAACTGTTCTTCAAACAAACCCCCTGCTCTATTTATGTACAAGCCTCACCTAAATATCTAAATTCCACCTTTCCATTCAAAGCCTTTGTGAAAACTTTCTGTAAAATATTGTATCTTGCAAGCATGGTACCACATTTGCCTGCAACTGCTTAATTTTAACTACCTCTTTGCCATATTTCAGCCATCCAATGCTGAAGCATTTTGCTCCTTTACATCAATCAGACAATACAGAATATATGGCTCACTCAAGACATGGAAAAAAATATAGAGGCTTTTGGGCAGGAGGGGATGCTCTTTGGACTGATTTATTGGGAAGTTCTAAACACACCCATTCTTTACACGGCAGTGCCATTAGTTCTCTTAAATCAGCACAACTTGGCATGGCCACAATAAAGCTGCAGCCCTGGCCTCCCTCTGCTGCTCATTCCCATCCCGGGGTGACTCCCTCCCTTTTGCAGCAAAAGCCTTTACGCAGACACGTGGCAAGGAGCTACAAAAAAGAACTGATTACTTTTAACACGGATTAGTTCCCCAATTTAGTTCACTGTGTAGTCTCATGAATGCTTGTGTCAGCACAATGGGGGATGGTGCCAGGGCAGGAGTGAGCAGACAGGGCTGGGAAGATCCACTCCTCTCAGTGTTAGTGCCATAAAGCATTCAGGGAATTGGAATATTTGAGTAGAGGTGTTCAGATTAGAAACTGTATGTGCAAAGGTCAATATAAAAAAAAAAAAAAAATCACTTTTTGTGACTATGTAAAAAATAATCTAAATTGGGCATAGTTCTTAGCATCAAAAAAATTATGCTCTGACCTCCGAATTCATAATTTTAATCAAGACTTGCACTGCAATCGTATCTCCCAGCCAACAAAACCTGCTGTTGCACCACACCTTTTACTTGCTTCTGGTATTATGAGCAAAAAAAAGAGGCAGAAAACCCACCTAAAGAAAAAAAACCTACCACCATGTGAAGGAACAATGAGAAAGACTGGGGAGGAAAAATAAAGTATATGAGAGACAAATACAAGAGGTCAGCATTCCAATTTTAAA
Organism: Bombycilla garrulus; assembly: GCA_013400315.1. Classification (NCBI taxonomy): domain Eukaryota; kingdom Metazoa; phylum Chordata; class Aves; order Passeriformes; family Bombycillidae; genus Bombycilla; species Bombycilla garrulus. Next base: position 229,721 of record VXBU01006582.1, read on the forward strand.
AAGTAAATAAATAAAGGAGAGTGGGAAGAAAGGAAGGAGGTATAGAAAAGTTACTGATAGCACTAAATCACTTGATTTTAAAAGTCATTGAAGTCTTGGCCTCCAGCGTGCATCTTAACAAAAACATTTCCTCTAAACAGGTACAATATACAGAGGATAACACTAAGTCAAAAACACTTATAAAATTACTGTCCCAGAAGGAAACTGTAGTGGAATATGAAGACTGAGAAAAATCATCAGCAACTGTAATCTAGAGCAATAAGAAGGAGAAACAAACTCTCTGTTCCACAGGATTTTAGCAAAGTGTTACATTCTATCGATTCGTTAAGGGCTCAAATTCTGTGTGGACACCAAACACTGGGAAGAAGCGGAACACTGAAGAAACTGGGAACAAGTTAGTTACTTGGACACAGCAAATAAATAAACTGTGAAAATCACATAATAGTAAAGGAAAACTTGTGACATGCCAGGAAAATTTAGAGATGCCTATGGCATGCCTCTCTGTTATTCCCCCTAGCTATTATCCTCTGAAAATCCAAAACAAACAAAGAAGCCCAATGACAGGTTTACCACAGGCTGAAGCTGTGATGTTCTAGGGTGGAGATGTAAAGAAACTTCCTATTCATAAGAAAGAGGAAGATTTTTAATATCAGGAGAAAGGGGCTGGAGAACTGAAATATATCTGCATAATTTCCTCTGTTGATCTTAATGATTACATGGGAATAAAAACCAACATTCCTGGCAAGATAGTTTGAAAATAAAAAGATGTGGAAGAAGTTTGTTCAAATTAGGCAATAGTAGTAGTAGTAGTAATAATAATAATAATATTTAAAGGCTGCCCATTTAAGGGATCCTAATTGTCATTTAGGAACATGATGAGGACACAAAACAAAGAAAACACCCCTTTGTGTTGCTCAGAAAAGCATGGAAACATTCCTGATACACAAAACTTTCTATGCAAGGTGATCTGACTGTTGGCCATTTTAGCTTCACAAACTTAAAAAAAATATATATATATAAATAAATTGTCAGTCACTTTCTTCATGTTGTCAGTGGAATTTTCTACTAAATAGTTCATAAGAGCAGCAAAAACATTTTGCCGATTTGTAAAAATCACAATCAGAGGGAGACGGTAGAGACCTTAATCCCTTTTCTTTCATAGCACCCCCTATTTGACTGGTTCTGTAACAGAACAAACAGTATGAGACAAGTTGACTTGTCATGACACTGACAGATATAAACCAAATGTTTCCCCAGGAATTGGACAAAACATCACTGATTTTGCTGAAAAATATGCAACCCCTTACTGTAATGCCTGAAAGATGAAATAGCCAAGTAGCATCCAGTTCCATCTGTTATTACAGACTTATCTTTTGAAACATGCATGTGTACCAAACAGTCTGGCTGAGAATCCACAAAACAACAACTGAGTATTGTCAGCTCATAAAAGCACTTTGAAAATAGCTAACAAGTGCCAGAATGAAGATCAAATACAGATAATTAAATAATATTGAAAGTTATGCATAAGTATGTGATCATGTAACTCCCATTTCCTTCATCGAAGGAAAACTGACAAGGCTTACAGGCCGAAAATACGAAACAAGGATAAAACAAAATATCCAATATGCCTGATGTACTGCATAACTTGCAGGAATTGCCCAAAAAAATTGGCAGAATTACAGAACATAATCAAACCCAACAGGGACCTGATAACACCATAGCCTCCATTTTACTGTCCAGAATTGAAGGGGCAAAGAAAATGAAGGACAAAATTCAAAATTGTGATTTCCACACCTTGCTTTGTTAACATCTACACTAGCTCTTGATTGATCACCCAGGTTTAAGTCCCAATACCCACTGATTTCAAGAGTAAAAGTTCATATCTTGCAGCTGAGCCAATGCAAACACTCACCAAACACAGCCCGTACCAAGCTGCGGCCACATGCAACGTCTCAGTGAGGCTGGGCAAGGCAGCCAAACTACTCTGAAATATCAGAAAAACCTCATGCTCTTCCTTTCTAATGGCCAATAAGCCCCTAGTGTTTCAGCCACCTCCACAATTACTTTTTTTTTTTTTAAATTCAAGTAAAATAAAATTGGAGAGAAACCTGTACAAAGGTCCCAGGCCACACAGACAGTGATCACCATTTGGAATGCAACCCCAGTGACCAGCTAACCATAAATGACACTGGCCTGCAGGCCAACAAATGCCCGAAGAATATGGGCTGCCAGACTCTTAGAGCCAAGGCAATTTATCATAAGCGTGCAGAAATGAAGGCACTGAATCTTTCTAAGCCTTGTATGCAGGGGTTTGGGGGGAAGGGGAGGGGAAAGGAGGGTTCAAAATTGGGAAGGTTTGGTTGTTTGGTTGTCTTTTTTCTTTATGTTTTCAATAAGGATTTAAATCCTTGAAAATAATTTGAAAATCCGAATATTCAAGCATTTAAATTATATTTACTTTTTAAGCATTGCACAAACTGAGGAACTGTATTCTGTATTAACCTGATGTTTTAACAATTCTAGCCTTCAGCTATGCACTATAATTCCAGTTTGTTAAAATCTACATATATTCATGTGTTTGCCTATGTAACAAATCCATGGAAAAATAAAAACACAAACATTTCTGGTTTAACCTGTTAGACACTGTGTGATTTTTCCCTAAAAACCCAGCCATAGCTAGCCATGAGGCACTACCCATACTAACAATATACATCAATATTAAGCCAGTTAGCGTAAATTTGTTTACAGTTTGTAAATGAAATACAGAAGATATGATGATTTTCTGAAATAAAACACACACTGCTTTCAATACTAACTGATTTATATTAGTGGCTAGGTAACCACTGGAAATAACTGAATTTAATCAACAAAGAAAGAAAAAGGTATTTAGAAAAAAAAATCCCTTGCTTTAGAGGTTAAGCATTAGATAATAATTTTGAAAATTATGTTTTAATATGGAGCACAGAAAAATACTTCAGATTAATTGCTGGAAAAGGTGGCGATATCCAAAATGCTGGTGAAACTTGCAGAGCACTTAATTTTGGCAACTAGGGAAGGTTATTTTCATACAGATCTCAAAAATGCGACTGTACATTTTTGAAGACCAAGCACAGCTACAATGTTCTTTACAGAAGCAGCATGGAAAGTTTAAATAAATTGAAAAATTTTCCCGAGCAGCGCTTCGCAAATTCTCTTGAGCGCCGTGGCCGCAGTCACAAGCGGAGGGTTTGAGATGGAGCCAGTCTTTCCCTTTGTAACAGGCGAGTTCAGCTTGCAACACTATCAAAAATAAAAGAACTGTAAGCTAATTGCTGGCAAGTATGACGCAAGCGGTTTCCCCGGTAACAGCCCAAGTTGCTGAAGTGCCTGATCCAGCATTTCCTCATCTGTTTGCACTCACACCAGCAGTCTGACAATGTAGTCACTGCATCCTGTTTCACTCAGCAGCCAGAGAACGCTCAGCTTAACCCTTGAGTTACATCTTCCCACTTAACCCAGCTCAGCTCAAACCAACTTTTTACAGACAGGCTGTGCACAGGGGTTTGCATTTTCTCACTACTTGGCAGCAGCTGTCTATGCTGCCTTTTCTATTTTTAATCGAGAAGGAAAAACTATTTAATTTTTTTTTTAATTTGTAATTTGTGTTTGCACTACTGAAAGTTTCAGCCACAAATTAAGTTTAAAAAAATTAGTCACCTGCAGACTTTACATCAAACAATGAGTTATGTGTATTTCTGATCTTAACTTTATAGCTACAGAATTTTCCTGATTTTATACTATACTTAAATTAAATACAAATATCAAGATTATCTCTCAAACTGCTTCTCATTCAATTCAAGTAGAGTCATTTATAAGTAGCTGTAGGCTCATTTATAAGTAGCAAATATATTTTTAAAATGCATCAAAAACCAGTATATACACCAAGGTATTAAAAAAAAAAATCACATTTTTGATCAAAAAAAATGTAGAGAGCATGGCTCTCATCAGTGTGCAGGGAAACTGCAGATCCTGGAGAAAAAGAAAATTAAAAAGAACAAATGCTGACCTTTCTGGTAATATGTTGAACACTCAAAAACCAGATTATTTTAAAGTTTACTTCTTACATGTGAATTTGAGTTTGGTCATTTCAGGACATGAATAAACATGAAACAAACTATTTTCAGCACAGAGCTTTTCTGTGCTGACATCAGTGCTTATCCGGTGTAAAACACGACTGTTTTTCTGTATTATAGGAATAGTTGTGGGCCACAAAGAAAGCAAAAAAGGTGAGATAGAAAGAGAAAAGGTGTTGTTGTTGTTGTTAAAAATTCTGGGCAATTCTTCACCAAGGAAAATTACACACAAAATTTACTGATGAAAAAGTCTCTCCCATTCACAGAGTGATCTCCTCCGTGCACTTTCAAATGGGAAACCCCCATCGAGCATTCTGAAATGGATGACAGCCAGCCAGAACAACCTGTCACAGCAGCTTCCTGACCACCAAAGGGAACTGGGTATCGAAAATGTGAAGGTGCAGGCAGCAGGCAATGGCAGGTACTTTTCAGAATTCCGTTCCCCAGAGTTTACTCACTCAGGGGCCAGTCCACATCACGCCAGAACTGCTCTTCAAGGAGATAGAAAACACTAACTGACACCTCTCATTCTAATACACTGCATTTCTCCTTTTTCTTAGGAAGCCTTCCTGATCAAATCTGGTATCATAATGTAACAGTATTCCAAAATATAAAACAAGAAGTTTCAGGCTAAAAAGCCATGGGGTATAGAGAAAGGAGCAACCTGAAACAAAACTCCCAAGAGCTCTATGTGGTTATGCACTGTCACCTGTACTTCAGTAGAAAAGAAGAAACCAAAAAGTTAACACATGATCAATGCTCCAGCTTAGTCAGCAATTAACTATTTGCTAGCATCTCAGTGGTGTATTTCTCAAAACACAGATGTTTCCATCAGTAGGCTTTTCTACTCCATTAATACAGATTTTTCTCTGCATAACTTCTTAGCTTCTTCCCATTCACCTGCATTCCTCTAATGTTATTCCTCTGTGCTACAGTACCCACATAGTTCGTAGGAAGGCAGAAGAAAAACAGAAATACATGTTTTCTTCACCCATAGATAATTTTCCTCAACTGAATGGAAAGTTAGCTCAGGAAAAAAAAAAAATAAAGGAAGTAGTCTGGTATGTAATTATGGAAATTCCAGAATGAGATCAAGCAGTTTCAGGGATGAGGAGGCAATGATAAGCAGAAAACCAGGGATGGCACAGGGCATGTAGAGGAACCCTAATGTCCCTAAAGGGGAGGGAAGCAAAGCAGCACAGGCTAGCAAGATACAGAAGATTCCCACCCCCAACTGCATTCAGCAGTGGATTAGGGAGCCCTGAGAAAAGTGATGAGCCACATCATAGCTTTAGCTTATGGGACTCAAGGTTCAGAAAAGTTCTCCAAAATTAAAACATAAAATGGTTGCCAAGGATATCTTTGATAAAATGAGTTTTTAGGTGAGTGGATCAGAACCATGTGGAAGAGCATCCACATACCGATTCTGTCAGAGGGCACTAAAAGATATTTATATACAAATATGAACAAAAGCCTCTACTAGGGTTGGAAATCTATCCAAATGCTACTGACTTAGTAGTTTTACAATCCCCAGAATTGTTTTCTGCCTTATAACAATCCACTCTGGAACCCACCAACACAGTGTAGTTTTCTTCAGCTCTGTCCCCTGCTACACTCTGGAACACAAGAAGAAAAATACAGCTCTGGTTATGATGCTCATGACAGGAGCCAGGCAGGGAACTAGCTGTCTTTTTTAGCTCTGTGTTTTCTTAGCTTACCCCTTGTACTGAAATCTGCAGGGGTACCACTGCAGAACATCTTAGAGAGTGCATCAGAGCTGATGGGAAGAAAAAGACAGACCTGGGACACAGCTCGGAATCTAACAGACATGCTGAATGAAAGTATTACTCAGATATTGGAGAAGAAGTTTAGAATTTCTTTAAAAAGAGAGAAAAGTTCTGTGAAAATCCACTTAAATGTGCTAGCCTAATGGAGGTAAATAAAGCTCAAGGCATCAGGACAAAAAATATTCCTCTGCTCCTACTGATCCTGCTACAACCCAAGCTGTAATCAGAATTAAACATCCCAACTAAATTCATTGTCAGTACTATACAGACCACGCAAAGCTTTCCTGTAGCTCTCAAACACTGCAGGAAAGTACAATGACAAATACAAATCCTCTGAGTCTTTATCTCCATTTTTAATGGAGAAGCGAAGGAAGGAAGATGTCCAGTATTTATTTTTTGAGGCACAGCTCATTCCATGTTATCATTAGTCAGCCAGCTCCTCTTGCTACAGCTACAGCCCTTGAGTCAATACTACTCCTATTTCTCCCTGCTCACTTGCTTACAAGAGGAGAGAGCAAGGCAAAACACAAGCAAGATGTCTACAGGTTTAATCTTCTAAAAAAAAAAAATAAAAACACCTAAAAACACCAAACCTCAAACCAGCCTAGAAAACCTTTGTCCCTTCCATCCAGGAAATAAACAAACAGGGGTTTGTTTTGAGTTTTGAAACTACCGAACACATGCAGATGCTCTTTGGGCAGCAAAGAATAAGCTCCCAGCCACCAAAACCCACATCTTAAGAGCTCAGATCTGACAAATAAATTTGCAGTTGCACTTACAGAGAAGGAAACTGAGCAGTGAGTACTTTGCATCTAACCTGCAGAACTAAAAGAGCAAAATGAACAAAGAATTTCACAATTAAATATAGTATAAAGGTAAAAGAAAAGGTATGCATAACTGAAAATCAAACGTATGCAACATCTTGAATGTAGCTGAATTGTATAACTTTTCAATGATAGACAGTTACAAGTAACATATCCTGGAAACATTTTAATGCTGTAACTACAAATAAATATTTAATTCCTCCGTGTTGAAAGTTGTATGTTACAAAATGTTCTACAATTTTTTAAACAATAATTTGATTGCTACCTTTCAAAGTATTTTGAGTCAGAACATTTTCCTATCTCTGCTGAAACAGACACTGGTAATTTTGGACCAGATTATGGTACGGATCTTATAACAAAGGAAGAACACACTGATAGGAAGAGCTGTTCAAATTATTGTAGAAGAAACAGTAAAGACAAGAACAAAGAAAGAAAAATTATATTTTAAAAAAAGACAAGCAAATAAGCAATTTACGTTTGAAAGTTAGCCTCCTGGAAAATTATTTTCCTTGTACTTTCAAGGCCCAAGTAATTAAAAATAAAAATGCGGCTTTTAAAGGAACACCAAACCTATCCATCACCAGACAGGTGAAAGAAACATAGCTCTAGGAATGTATTCAAGACTGTTAACACTTGTTAAAGTTATAAATTACATTAAGCTCTGTGAATTTTTAAACAAGTAAGGACTATAATCTCAATCCTTAAACACTGCAAAACACATGTTCTTTTCCACTTGAAAGCTTAAGTGCTCTGCTGACTCTAGGGAGCTTCCTACTAGAACAAGTGTTAAAGCAAGCATGGAAGACTTACAAATCTTTAGAAAGGAGATTTTAACAGCAACTACTCTCATAAAAGACAAATTACATAGGACTAAATGTATCTTTAGAGGTCCATTATTGAAGCTGTACTGACTTTGCAGATACCTGAAATGGCATCTCTTCACTACATGAAACACAGTTTAAATATTTCCTGAAGTTGTGAGACACTTTCCTAAACAAGATATCAATTTCATGTTTACAGGTGCAAAATCAATTTCTAACTTAATTTGTCCTGAAATTTTATGCCTAATAATGAGTTATGCAAATTTCACATGTAAGCACTGAGTTTTACTCAGTTTTAACAAGACTGTCTGAAGCTTAGGGTCTCTTACTTAGTTTTGTTTTTTGCTCTTCATAAAAATTTCTTATCCATCATTCATAGAATAAAGTACTGTTTTTTTTCATCAGGCCATGCTGCAGATGTCTCTGATATGACAGTCATTGCCTCAGAGGATTTGAAAATGCAGACCACACTTAAAGCAATAGCCAGCATCACATCTGCCTCTGCTCATCTACTCCCATTTTCTCATTTTCATCTTGACATCATAGAAAAATCACTTGCAAACTTATTATTTTCAAAATTCTTTGAAATTCTCTGGCATATAATGAACAGGCTGTCAGTTATGAAAAATAAATGAAGCAACAGCAGTAACAGAAAAAAAGACTGGTCATTAAAACAAAAGCTGTTCCAAACTCTTCTTTCTCAATCCAACTTGTTCAAGCAGAGACTCCAAATAGAAGGAAAACTTAGACTTTCTGTATTATGAGGGTGTGGAAATATTCTGCTACACTGAATGAAAAATAGCAAGAAATGCTGATAAAAATTCTAATTATTACTTTCTATAACTGCCTAAAAATAAGCTAACAGATACTTATAATCAAAATACTTTCAACTGTGCTTTGCCGTAATAGCAAAAAGCTGTCATTTACACCATGGTAATAACTCATTTAAACTTCAGACAGACATACTACAGTTCTTCAATCATTAGAAAGATCCTAAGTAATATTCCACAGCTTTTTTTATTCCACAGCTTTTTTACTATTAAAAAAAAAAAAAAAAAACAAAAAACACCAAAAAACTAGACAATGCCTAAACATCTGTGTGTGAATAATCAATGTAATCAATGGAAATTCTCCAACTGTAAGGTTCGCTTGAAATCTGCTTTGTGAGCATGTTCCAGTGATCCCTAAAAGGATCCTCTGCTGCCCCAAAAATGCAGTTAGCTGAAACAAGGACAAAAGGAGGACACATGCAGGGTTGGCAAGAAAAGTTTGTTTGTGTTTTTTAGTTAAGATATGAAATATACTGCTCTATCCTATACTAACATGTTAGGAATAATCATGTCATCATTAATGATTTATTTACATCTGTGTCTCAGTGCTCTTTTCTATGAACAATCTCAGTGGAAACAGTAAAACCTGGACCAATATTCATCTTTCCCTGAGCAAAATAAAGTCTGCTTCTTGCAGATCCGACTGGCCAAGAGGAAAACTGTGCTAGCGTGCCTTTACTCTGTCCAGTCTGAGCCAATTCCTTCAGGGCAGCCGCTGCCAGAGCAGATGGTGTTTCACAGGCACAGCAGGATCTAAACTTTTTCAGCCTGCTAATCACACCTTCAGGTTTCAACACAAATTTCCCTTCCTTTCTACTCACACATCAGAACATAACTGCTTCTATCTACAGAAGTGCAGTTTAAATAAACCAAAATTTAATTTCATACTATGTAATGAGGGAGGGAGAATGTATAGGAAACTATGGAATTGCAAGAGGAGGTATTGAAGAGCCTGTGAGTGTATTTACACATTACACTGTCTAGGTGGCAAATCAAATGAAATAAAGGCCACTGAGAACACTAATCAAAATAATAATCACTTAAGAGTTCTCTCAAAACACATTCCTTTTTTTTTTTTGTTTTGAAGTTAGCATCATTAAACCACTATTTAGTTTTTATTTAACACTGGGTTTTATCAACTACTAACGACTACTAACAAGAATACAGAGATCTATCCGTGCCTCGGAGAAAGCTCACAAAAAGCCAGCTCAGTTTCAGAGTACGAGCCCAGCTGAGAGGCCATCCCTGCCTGTAGAGCACGCACGGTGTGAGGTCCCTTGGCCACCACACAGCAGATAATGAGCTATCCGAGGGTCACTGTTGGGCACCCATCAAATGGTGAAAAACAGGAGGTGTATCGACAATTTCTGTGAAAGGATGGAAACTCTTCTGAACAGACAGAAAAAACTCCTTTAAAAACCTTGTACTTCTTAAGTTAGTAACTTTGGGGTACTCAGAAATTTAGAATTCTTTCAAGAGATTCTACTAGGCAGAAAGAACAAAATTATATTCCTGAAGTGGCAAACAGGTATCACACAACAATACTTAGGAGAAAAAATAAATAAATACAAACTCCTTAAAAATATGTTGTGATTGAACATGTAATATCAACTGACTCTAAGAAAAATAAAAAGACCCTAAAGGGAAACACAGGCTTTTAGTTTTAAGTCGCACTAGAAAAAAGTCATGCAGACATTAAGGCTAGTATAAAAACATCTCTTTTACCCTTTAATTTAGCTCCTATCTTGTTAAAGAGTGTTAATTAATCAAAAACAAATGAAGCATGACCAGTAATGGAGGTTAAAGAGACACACTAATACAACAGAGCCTATGCAGGGAGTCATAATCAAGCTGTTACTTCAAAAAAACTGATGAAATTTCCCTCTGCTAACTTAAGCTTTCACACACTTTTAAGAAAGTTCATTCTGTGTTATGAGCTTTGCTGATAAAACCATCCTGGCAGTAGATATTAACAGGCAGGTGTGGCACAGGCTTGCTGTATCACCACCCCTCAGAAGTACAGTTCCTTTGGGGTGAGGCAAAGCACTGGCTGCTTTGGGCATAATGAATGAACTCACCCCCAAATTAAACCCCAGTCCTATTTCTGTGCCCACCATCAGCATGGATACAGCTAAACCAACATACCTGTAATGCTCATTCACAAAAAGCCTGGGATTTTTCCTCATAAAAGAGGGAAGATCTCTCAAAACCAAATCCAAAGCACTCAAATACAGCCTCATATGGTACCCTTTCTACGGTATCTTGAATAACTTTAAAATAGAAAATTATAGAGGGAAAAATATCATTTTCATATTCCATAAAACAAACTTTTATTTATCAAATGAACAACAAATGGAACATTTGCTGCAAGCATGCCTTTAACTCAGTGAAGGTATTTGGGTTTGCATAAAGTGACATTAAGGTTGGCAACTCAATACTGGGTAACAAAACTTATTAACATTACAAGTTACATTATTTGATCAGGCATTGAATTGGAAATAAGCCAGGTTTTTTCACACACCCCTGTACAAACTGATGTGAACAGAGGTGGTCATGAATGTCCTGCATAACAGCACTGTTTTTCATAGATATTGAGTTATCAAACAAACAGAGGGATATAAAAAAACTACTTGGGTATCTGTGCCCTGGTCTGTCCGTCTCCCAATAAATTTGCATTTGCTGCAAAGAGATGTGCTACATACAAAAGCTCTATGAGAAAAAGTGAGGATGGCCCAACACATCAAAACTTACTCCACACCAGCTGCCAGTATTGATACGAATTATGTCCATCCCCACAGCTGAATGATCCATTTTAAAATACAAAACTGCTCTGGAAGCTGACATTTTGTTTCATCAGTCATGCCTTGTTATGGCCCTTCCATTTCCTAGAGCAGTTTGTTTTGCCACACTCATCAATAAGGCCATTCACTTAACTGGTCTTCCTTAAGCACAGAGTTCCCTGACCTATTTCCTTCACAAATATCGGTAACACTTTCCTTCCCCAAATATCATCAACTGCCAGTTTACTTGTTACCCTGTGAACTCTCATTTATTAACATCCATGGCTCCTCTATGTTTTGAAGGCTCTAGCACAATTTTACTGCCACTGGATTCTTAAAGTTATTGATCCTTTTTACGCTTCAGTACGAATCATTCAGACATTGTACAGTCTGCCCTGACCAATCCAACCCTAGCTTTAACCTTAAATTTTCGTTTCTGCTACTGAGTTGCAGGAAAGTCCCTTTTTTTTTTTTTTTTGCTACCATTAAAATTTATTCTGTAATGTCATTGCGTCCTGCTAAGCATTGTTTTCAGCCGCTGGAAAGGGCATATTGAAATTCAACGTTTCCTTTCACTCTCTTTTATTCTCATCTTCAACTATTCTTTCAGCTTGCTCCCCACATAGTTTTATCCTGGAAAAATCAGTGAGATTCCAGCAAAATATTCTGTCTGTAGCCTCCTGTGGTCTGTCCTCTCTTTTCTCATTTGGCAGACACAAGTTTCTCATCTGTTTTCCTCCAGAACTTTTTACATCAACAATAGAACAGACTACATCCCCCAATTTCCCTGTCTGTAATCCCCAATCCTTGCACAAAAGTACAAGATTAACTCTTTCCCGTCTTCAGCAACTGGTATCATCTATTAGTTGTATTTGGCTTTGTTCAGTAACTTCTTTTCAGGGTGGTAAGGCTGAATGAAGTTTTCATTTTTAAGTATCAGAAAAGCAAAACAAGAATAAAAAAGCTTTTTTTAGAAATCTAAGTCTACAGTGAAATATCACATGGGGCCCAGACTGTGACAGACTCCCCATCCCACCAGCATCATTCTGGTGTTCACTCGTGACATGAGACACTGTCACAGGGATTCTGACAGTTCAGCTCACTGCATTGGGGCATATTCCATACGGTTTCTTCACTTCCACTCCTTTTTTTCTCATAAAATTTGCTGGGATTCAATTTTGTAAGGCCAACATACTACAATCAGTTCCATTGCTCAAGTCCAATTAATAGAATCATACTACCAGGTATATAAATGCATAGACATACATTGTGTCAAAAGATGAGTTTTTTCCTCAGGAAAATATACCAAATTTCTTGCAATTATCTTCCCTTCCATATTTAACCTCTCAGCATACACTCTTCACAAACCCCAGCATGGAGGCTGCCCCTTCTTTTTCATTCTAGAGACTCTCCCGAGTACCTTCTGTTTCTCATCTCTACAAGTTTCTCTCATAAATTTAAAACATCTTCCTGGTCCAAGCTGAATATTATACTTTATGCATTTTATTCTGCTATTTTTCTTCAACACAGTCAATCATGCAGTTGTTGGAACCATCTCTCACAGTTTCTTTCATTTCTTTCCTATTGGGGCTCTGTAACATGCTTCCCTCACCTTCCAACAAATTTCTCCAGCATTTCCACACAGCAGTGGTCTTTGATCTCTTTCCTTTCTCCACTTATGTTTTCTTTCCAGGAAAACACACCTGAAGCAACAGTCAACCTCCTTTGCTACACGGACAGCTCAGAGACACTCTTGCCTGCTTTTACTTAGGCAGAATTTAAACGGCCACCAAGTTTGGATATCTAAAAGCCAGCTTAAGGCAAACTTAGCTAACAGAGTTCTTAAGTGCACTCAGTCTCCCTAAAGCCCTTCTTTTCATTCTCAGTGGTCTCAGGTGAAACTTTGCTAGAGGATAACTCTGACCCCTCCATGGACAAACCATGATTCAATCATCCTTTCTTTGTGGTATAATACTACAAGAGAGAGAGGGAAAGAGGGAGAGAGGGAACTTTTACCACAAGCCTTCTCATTTCACATTTCTAGCTCAAAATATTTTGTCAATGTCAGAGAGAACCAGACAGAAACAATAGAATCTTGCTCATCCAAAATATGGTTGCAGAAACAGTTTTCCAAGTCTGTTGCTTTCACCATGTAATCCTTCTCTTTGTACATTCCTCACACTCAGCTGCATCCCGTTGGAATTGATTCCATTCACAGCTCAACGCACACTGCTACCTTGATTTTCTCCCATAAGACAAACCCCAGAGAAAGGGAGATTTGGTGAACAACAGAAACACAAAGTGCCATGCCGGCATAGTTGTGGTAACAGTCATTGTTATCATGAGGGGGAAATTTAAACAGCAAAGAGCTGGTTTGTCAAACACAGAGCAAGGAGAATTATATTTTGTTACTGGCTGCACTCAACAGGTAAAGGTTCACCTGTTTCTGGGCTTTGAACAGCATCTGAGTGTAACAATTTTAAGATACTCTAAAATACACATTAACAGACAGCTTCTGCACTAGGAAGTTTATACCCTGAACACTTAAGGACAAAGTATAATTTGTTTCACAAATAGGTAACAGACACAGATGTAAATTTCATGAGCAAATAAGGAACTGCATTAATTTCAAGTTAGACAAATATTTCAGACTGCTGAAATCAAGTCCTGATGTTCCTAAGGTAATACATCAAAGGTACAAGATAGCTTGGAACAGAAACTGGGGAGAGGTGGTGGTCAATCCAACGCTAACCACAAGACAATTCTTCCTGTAACTAACAGAGTGCAACATGAAAGCAGTCTTTGTCCATTAAATATCCCAGCTTTCCTACGTATTTGAACCTAGGCAGATAACCAGAAAAAGTGTGTGTCAGCTCTGTTTGCAGACTGTTTTGGACACGTATTACCTGTATTTAATTAGGAAGGCCTATTCTTTACTCAAGGAAAAATATGAATATTCTTTCTGGATTCCAAGAAGCCCCTATGTAAGATTTCCTGTGCATAGTTGTTTGCTCTCATATACACATCCGCTACCACACTAAAGAAAAAAAGTGTCTTAGTACCATATTTTTCAGGACATAATGTTTACAAGATCTGCAATACTGACAAGCATCTTTTAGATTCCCTGATTTGGCTTTCAGACAAAAAGAATTATAAAATTAAGTGCTAAATGTGCAACAGTCAATAAAGATAAACCCTTTGATATCAGTAGCAATAGGTAAAGCTAACACATTAGCATCCAATTAATATATAAAGTCAAAATACGACCCACACAAAATTTGAAATACTGCAGTCTTACTGCAATTCCTCTCTAGGTCTGAGGTGAATATTGAAGTAAGACTACAAACAGCCTGTTTACTGCTAAAATCATATCAATTTCTGTTGGTAGAAGTGTTAATATAGTAGAGTGCAGAAAAGGCATTGTCTTTGCAAAATTTTTAGCCACAATTTCAGTCATATTGTTTCCCTCTATATTATTTATATATTTTGATATTGGCATTTAAGTATACTTACATAAAAACATAGAGACAGAATCTGTTCTTTCCTCCCACCTCAAACTATGTTGCTAGACATACGTACTGCAGGAAAGACACACGCAGGATGAATTTAAATACTTTGATGGCTAAAGTAAATATACATAAAGTAAATAAGTAAATATAGATACTCATATAAATGGTAAGAACAAAGTAATTTTATCAGCTTTTCAGCCTTATAGTTCCCGCAGCTGTTGAAGTCCAGAAATCTAAGTATTTCTCATGAGGATCACTCAAATTTGCAAGCTTTTACAGGATCATGCTTACAGGGCCTCTTTCCACTTGTACCCCAGGAAAAAAATGATACTTCCATCCAATTTCTGTGTGCTGCTGCACATTCCCCTGTGTGTTAGTATTCCATCCTGTTCCCACCTGCACACAGACCCCTTGGAATTGTTGGCTGCATTTTAAAAAACCCCAATCAAATAACTTCAAATCAACATGTTACTGAAAATTCAGGGTCAATACTAATATTCTCTATTTTCATCAAATAATGACTAAAAGCTACACAAAAATGAGGTTTTGTTGTTTTGTTGGGTTTTTTTAATGAGGACAATCGGCCAATGGAATAATCTCCCCAGAAGTAATGGATTCCCCAACACTGGACAAGTTTAAGATTTAGCTGGACAGGGTGCTGGGCCAGCTTGTCTAGACAGTGATTTTGCCAGGAAAGGTAGGACCACATGATCCTTGGGGTACCCTACTGACCTGTTATTCTATATTTGACATAAACTTCTACATATAAGAGTTTTGTGACAATCACACAAAATACATCTAATAGAATCACAATAACAACGTATCTTCTACTCATCAAAGTATTTGTGCCATGGCGAACCAGCAGCATCTTCCTAACGATGTTCACTAAACCCCTTGAAATATTGATATTGGAAAATAACTACTGTACTGCTTTATAAAGATTTGCAAAATGTGTAATCAGCCCTTAAAGAAAAGCCACACAATAGATGCTCTCTGAAAAGCATTAAGTACATACATTCCTTCAGTTTCAAGGAAACAATATAAAAACCTTGTACTGTTTATTCAAATAAAGTCACACATTATGGGCTTACTTCTCCCTACCCCTGCCCAAACAATTAATGTTTTATCAGCTCTGCAATGTCTGATCTCTCTCCAAGTCAGGCAGGAGATCAGAGGATTTAACCTGTGTTATCCTTGTAAAATTGCATATAAAATATAGCAGAGAACACGTATCTGTGAATCTCATTTAAACTGTGCTTAACAAAGCACAAATATTTATTGTGAACTACAGTAGATTATTAGGCAAATGAAGAACTTCATATAGCTTTGTTGTTCACATCTAGTGATAAAAAAGATATCAAATTCTGGAGGTCTACCAAAAAGTTACATTTTATTATGAACACATATGATTTAAGCATTGCCAATAAATTCTATGTATTTAGTTATAGCTGACATTTATGATGTTACTTGAAGAATAATGAATGCCCTAACTTGAAATATGCACATGCCTTTAAGAAGTGAGCTGAACGTCAAAGGAAGCTTTTAGTAACTTGCATGTGAACAAACATCTTCTATCATCCAGAAAGGTTAATGAAATCACATTTTCTGAGATATCTGTGATACAGACAAATGTGACAGCAAAAGAGAGCATTTACTATCCAGAAGGGAACAGAGAAAGTAAATTATTATATGATAGTCCCTACATATCTTAACTGCTAGTAAAATATTTTAATGTTTCTTTCATTGTATGCATTAGATAATCTGCAATTTACTGAATGAGTTATTTCCGAAGACTGTCACAGTATACTTGCATTTTAACCTTTTATGTAGAAACAATTACTGTATTAATCACTGTAAACAATTACTGTATTAATTCTCTTGTGCAAACTCGGGGGGGAAATGCTCGAAAACTACTACACCGTTTCAGGTTCACCTCGTATTTCCTCGGACCTAATTCACAGTCAACCACAAGACCTGCATTATAGCATAAATGTCAAGGGAAAATGAGAAAATTTCATTTGGCACCGATGAGTTTCAGCCACGACAGTAACAGACGGGGGATTCTGCAGCAACAATCACTTCGCAGAAACTGCCCATTGCACGTTTATTAAATACACTCCCCTCATTCTCCCTCCTACAACGGGCTGATAATCCACTTGCAGCAGCCTCAGGCCAGTTCCAACACAACTCGATGTTCCTGCAGTTGACGTGCAAGTGCCCAAATAAAAACAAACTCCCCCACACGCACGGGGGTTTACGCTACAAAAAACAAGACTCATTGAAAAGTTTTCCGGGAGGTAGAGACCAACAGAGTTCCATTCAAGAAAACTGAGCGTTTCGGGCATCCCTCCAGCCCTTACTGAACAGCTCTCTCTTCAGTAAAAAGAAGTTTCTTAAAGCCCATCAACCCAAAAACTAACGTTAACTTAGGTGGAGCGAGGAGCAAGGGGGTGAGAGAGAGGGAGAGAGGAACAAACGACAGTAATCTGCAGGGCAGGACAGCTGCGACTCAAGCAACGACAACATTCGATAAATAATACCCCTCAAAACCTGGTATTTCTTTAGCACTTGGCAATGATTTTGTCGATAGAAAGCGGGAAGAACCAGAAGTGCCGAGCAGCTTAGAAAGCTGTGGTTTCTTGCTCTCGGAAAGGCTGCCAGACGCGGAGGAGGTGAGGGGCTTCGGAGAAGAAACAAAATAACAAGGTAACTGATAGCCGAAGCTGACTGGTTTGAGGTTTTGCGCTAATCAATAAGAACTGCTGTTTAATAATTGAGATTGCATAAAAAGCGAGCGAGCCTTCTGTCCTACAGCAAATACATTATTATGATTTAGCACCCACGCAGAAATAAAGGGTTATATCGATTCTGCAGAACAGAGCTGAGAAACCCGCTAAGGGACTAACATTCTCCTCCATTCCTCTAGCAGGAGTTTGTCAGCGAGCAGACATCCAGCACAGACACACACAGCAGTTGGGAAAAGCTACGGAGTGGCGCTCATTCCTCCCAAAGTTTCTCCTTCAAGTTACGGAGAAACCTACCTGCTCTCTGGAAATGCAAGGCAACGAGGGTCTCCTAAACATTTTGCAGCTGC
Source organism: Bombycilla garrulus (assembly GCA_013400315.1). Taxonomy (NCBI): domain Eukaryota; kingdom Metazoa; phylum Chordata; class Aves; order Passeriformes; family Bombycillidae; genus Bombycilla; species Bombycilla garrulus. The sequence continues at coordinate 247,478 of VXBU01006582.1, forward strand.
CGTAGTAGCTGACCGAAGTTTCCCCTAGGGACACGCAGCTAGATCTCCTCCTGGGTCTGATCACAGGCACTTTTTCCTCCACACTGGGGAGCCGTGGGTGGCGGTGATGCTGGTGGTGCGCTCCCCGGCTCTGCGCCGAGAAGATGCCGTGCTCCCCTGCGCAGAGTGCCAGGAGGCAGCCTGCCACCCCGGCCGTGCCGGCCAGCAGCGGCCCGAGCGCCGGGGGCAGCGCTTGGAGGCTGCTGAGCGACACCAGCCACACCAAGCTGCAGAACACCGAGACCAGGAGGCTCCGGCGCAACTTCAGGTAGCTCTGCGGCAGAGTCAGCGCTGCCACCGAGACCAGCACCGTCAGGAGCCTTCCTAGGAACAGCTGCGGCTCCTCTTCATGCCCCTCCGCGGGCAGCAGCCACTGCAGCGCCACGAAGTCCCCCGAGTAGCAGCACAGGGGCAGCGCCAGCAGCCACCAGCGGGTCGTGCCGCCGCCGTGCTCCCCGCGCCGGCCGCCGACCAGGTAGCAGGTGAGGAAGAAGAAGGCACAGGCGATGCTGAAGAGGGGGCTGAGGCAGCGGGTCAGGCACAGCAAGGCATGCAGCGGCCGCGGGCTCCGCCAGCTGCTCCCGTCCTGCTGGTCCCGGGCGCTGCCCCGGCCGGGAAAGGCCAGGAGCGAGAGGACAGCGGCGGCCAGGACGCCCAGGGCGAGCCGAGCCCGGGAGGAGGAGGCGGTAGGAAAGAGCAGCAAGGAGAGGAAGCTCTTCGGGGGGTCCTGTCGCAGCGGGGTCGCGCAGCTCTTCACGTATCCGTTCCGCAGGCTCTCCGCGCCGCCGGGCAGCGCCGCGGGGGCGGCCGCC
>VXBU01006582.1:248633-282158 GCA_013400315.1 Bombycilla garrulus
AGGCGCCGAGGCCGCAGCGAGGGGCGAGTGGGGAAGCGATGGAGAGGCAGGAACGCTGGACTGGCGCGACTTTGTGCTTTATCTTGTCGTTTAGCTTCGAGATGCCGTGGAAAAGTTGTTCCTATGGGCTGCAAAGCACACGCAGAATATCGAAGTGTTTTCCTTCTGAGGAGCATCACTTTTTCCTTTTTATTCCTTTTGTCATTTTTTTTAAGAACCCGAAAAGTAAGTATGGATTAGAGTAATTGTCTACTTTTTTTTTATTTATTTTTTTTAATTATTTTTTCCCGCCCTCGTTAACTAAGTTACAGACTAGACCGAATTGCACGACCGGGTTTATTTGCACAGATAATACCTTTGGAATGGATCAGAATAATAATTTTGGAACGGACCGTTGGACGGTTTATATCGCTGTAAGGGAAAAGAGGCAGCTGATGGGATTTTGAGTAATGCCTCTGCTCATTCATTCTGTTTGTTTGTTTCTGAAAAAGTAACTGCTAAGCACTTCTGAAATTTATTATGATTGTTCATGTTTACCTTGTTAATTAGAACAAAGGTACTTTGAGCCGTGAGCTGTTTACACTGGTTCAGAAATCAGTTCGGCTAAGTCAGTGGTTGCACTTTTTGCCTCCTATATTTTTTTTTTTTTTTTGAAACAAGGAGCTCTTGAAATTCTTTGGTGCCATGGCTTGTGATTCCCTCCCTTTGAGCAGCCCCCGAGTAGCAGCTGGTTTGTGGAATCCGTGGGGTGGCAGGAAGTGCTGCTGCAGGACACGGGCCTGAAAGTTGGCCATGAACAGAAATTGTCAAGCATGATTCCTGACAGAAAATGCACTATGCAATGACAAATAGAATAACTCCTGTACATGGGAGAGAAATAAGCGATGATTTGTTTTTTAAAAGGCAGATCAATCTGGTGGAATTTTAATACCATAATACATCTTCCTCTATTAGAAATACCCCTACATTCTCTTTTAAAAAAAAATTCTCCTGACTTGGTACACTTAACAAAGATTCTGCGCCATCATATTGGTTCTAAAAAGTTTTCAAAAAAGGAAAATGTGTAGTTCTTTTGGGATTACATTCTTACATTTTCTTGTATTCATATATTAGTGATATCAATTGGGCCACAATCAAGTATATTTGTAAGTGCTTTTAAGGATAAGAAATGTGTTGCTTTTATGCACACTTTTTTTTTTTTTAATTCCCTTGAACTCACCTATAAATAAATGTATTTCAGAAATAATTCGCTGGTGTAATCTTCATTAAAACACATTTGGGTATATTAGTAGCAGTGGAGACTAGGAAGTGCCTAAGGAAGACTACAGAGATAGGACATCACATGATCCCTAAATACCATGAACGCAACCATCTGTGGCTTCAGCACTTTCTGAATCAGAAGTGATGTCTTATTCTTGAAAGTTCTTAGTAGGTTTTTAATCCACAAATTACCCAGTTTTGGTGTTTTTTTTAAATCTGCATAGATTTTTAGCATCTGCAGAGTAGTGCAAGAAAAGGTCCTTACTCAATGCAACTTGACTACGCAAGTGTGAAATATGGTTGTTTTTTTAAAGTTTTCTGTCTTAATCAATATTCTTCTCATTTTTGATAAACAATGAACAGTTGCTCTCTAGTCACCTTGTCTCTTCAAGACAAATCAGTTAATGATTTTATATCTTTCCTCAGTCTTGCATTTATTTTCTAAGCTGAAAAGTTTGGGTATATTCTTTTCAGATTCTTTTTAAATTACTGGTTTTTTTTTTTTTTTTTGAGCACCACTATGCTTTTGGAGCAGAGAAGACCAGGAGTTACACCCAGTATTCAAGACAGAAGCACAGTCCAAATAATGGTTTCTTTCCTTGTAATTCCTGTCTCTCATTTGTTTTGCTTTGCTAGGGAAGTGAGACAGCAGATAAACTAAGCATTGTTGAAAGTGGTTCTGTTGAACACTGAACACTGTTTTCACAGTGTTAAGTATATAGATCCCAGGCTCTGTGTTCTGATTGTTAACATCTACATCCACTAGCTAATTTTATAGGTAAGATTAGGATTTTTTTTTCTGTGTTTACATTGCAGTTATCTACAGTAAATTTCACCTGCCTATGAAGTCAGCATTGTGAGCCTGTAAGCACATTCCCTCAGTCAGTTCTATCTTTACTCTCAGTATTTACTCTTTGTATTAACAGTATACTTTACCACCTTCCCATTTTTTTCAGATCATTTATCATTAACTAATTAGCTTTAATTTCAGTTATATGTGTGCTGAAGAAATGTATACATCCCAAAATGTAATGGGAATATAGTTGGTCATTAGTAATGTCCCTGTTGCCTAACAACACTCTTCCTACCACATTACAGGACCCTGTCTTGAGGAGTTTCCAATCTAATAATGAAGAATTTCGGTATAAAGAGAACTTGGTTTAAGTACTTTAGTTAATATTTTAAATTAGAAGAGCATTAACTAATTTACTCCTTGTAACGGAGTCATTTTTAGAATAAAGAAATAACTTTTCATTAGCTATTTCTTAAACAAATACAGAAAAGCATATTGTTTTATTGAAATTGGAGTGAAGACATTTATGTCAGGGGAATGTCATTTTTTTTTTCATACTCCAGTTTGACTATCAAAACAAGATGGGTGGCTTAGTGATTTGAGTCAGATTGGCTGTCTTGACTATCTAATCATAATAAATACTAATACAATTAAATAGTAATTTTAAATGGTAATAAATAAGATTTTCCAAGTTAAGTGTGTTTCATCCCCTGTCTTTATGTTGAGGCAGCTTACTTGTTCCTGTTTTTCTTATTTTCTCCCGTTCCTCCTGAGCGGAGGGAATGAGCCAATGTCTGGGTGGAAGGCTCATGCCTTTGGCTGCCAGGAAAGGTCAAGCCACCACAACAACCATGTGTCCTCAGCCCTGGAGATCTGCTCAGGAATATACTGTTAAATCTTAGATTTTCATTGCAAAGACTGACCCTGCTGCCATCACTGTGTTTTAATAGAGAATTTTCATTTGTTTGGTCAAACTCAAAAGCAGACCTAATTTTAAAGTGGAATCCTTCATAGATGAGACTATGAAGAATATGGTGTTTATACCCACAGCATACTGGCAGTAAAATAGAACAAGTCATAACTGATTTGGCAGTAAAGACTTATTTTTTCTTCACTAAATCTATACTAGAAAAATTCAAAAGCTGGTGGTATCTATCTCTACAGTGGAAAATATTTATTGACTTTATTGACAATTTAATATACTTTGTCAAGTTTTGTTGGTTAGTTTCTATTGATCCTGAGACACATGGGGCTCTTTTTGCTTCCTAAGTGATTAAACTTGCAAACACTTAAAATCAGATTTTGGGAAGATGGTTGTATATTACTTTGTAATTCACTTTTGAAAAGCATAATGATGATGAATATTTCAGATAGAAATTATAATATTTAACATAAGAATATGAACCAAAAGCAGTCATAAAACCATTACTTTAAATTCTCCAAATTCAGAGGATAACTATTTTTATAGCTTTTTTTTGAGGTGTTTGTGGTTTTTTTCTGGCTAAGGAAATTGCAAGTATTTATTTATCCAGCTACCTCCACATTTTCCACTGTCATAATTCCCCGTGATCCCTACAGTGATAAGTGGTCAATGACCCTCGCATAGGATGGAGTCTTAGAGACCTGCCTGTTATTCATCACACTGGTAGAACAACTGCAACAACACAGTGACATTTTGCTAAAACCTCACATTTTCCCCAATAGGTTATTATACAGGCAGAATAAAATGCTTTCTTAAAAACCAACCATGTCCTTTCTCTGCCTAAAAAGTTGCTTTTTTTTTGTTTTTCCTTAATTTGGTGAAAGAAAAAAATAAAAAGGAAACTCACTGGAAAAGCCAGAACTAACAACTGGTAGTGCCTCTGTGTGAATGTCCCCATTTTCACACTCAAACTTGCACCTAGAGACCTCAATCTAAATTTAAAATGTAGTTTAGCAGATGATGTCAACTGCTGATTACTTTCCTCCTTGTTTTCTGTGCTGGTTTGGTATCACTTCAGAACACTGCCAAGAATAAAAATTATGTGTAAGAATTGAAGTCGTTTTTGAAATTGTAAAGCTGATTTGTAGGCTTTTGTCCTATTGGACTTGTAGGAATAGGTAAGCCATCAAAGTTAGCATTCCTCAGAAAACAGCAAGATACTCCTACTTTCAGTGAAGGATCTTTATTTTAATAAAGGATGGAATATCAAGAAAATAACATAGCAATGTGTAGAAAAGCTGAACTTTATTCAAATGGACTACTCAAAAAATCTAAAACGAGGTAGTGAGAGGAGTACATGGGGAGAACCTTATACCTAAAAAACTGTCAACTTCTTAGAACCAGAGGGCTAAGAAAAACTTCATCTTCTTGGGAAAAAGATTGCTGAGAACCTATGGCTGAGCAATGGGAAGCTTGCGGCATACAAACGAGATCTTCACTAAAACCCATGGTGGGGGATGTCACAGTGCCCAGACTGAGACCTGGTCACACATCTCTTTGCAGTGCTCTGCCGGCTGGCAGGCGAGCTGGAGCTGGGGCCTGCAGAGCTGAGGGGAAATGTGCAGTCTCCTCCTCTTCCACAGGCCCCTGTCGCTGGTCTCTTCTGCCTGGGCCTCTGCAGAGAGCTGTGGTGCAGGCACAGACGCATCAGGGCACGCCTGTGCCTCAGCACCTGCAGCAGCTCCTTGCAGCAGCTGTGTCCCCCACAGAAACATGGCCCTGCAGACACCGAGGGGCTCTGGTCCTTCTCCTGCAGAACACAGCACAGGGACAACATGGGGTTAGCCCTCTTGGGATGCCTTTGGATACCCCGGGACAGACTCTGCCTGGGCTGCCCAGGGCTGAGGCTGCAGGAAGAAGGGCTCTGGCTGGCTCCGCCTGGTGAACCTGAAGCTCTGCCCTGGCTCCGATTCCCTCCTTGGGCCTGAAACCCCCCGTCTGCCTCGGGGCCTTGGGCAAAGGGCTGCCAGAGAGGCACAGGACCCTCGGGATCTGCCCGGTTTTTCTGCTCCTTGGGGGCTTTCATGCCTAACCCAACACAGGCTTGGACCGAGACCTTGTTTTCCTGGCACCTGACCCCATCCCACCTGCCTGACACCCCTCCCTCACCTCTCCCCAGCCTCTCCAGAGCCTCCTGCCAAGGCACCATCTGAGGACAATTCCCATCAGCAGCAGCTCCAGGACTAAGCTGGCCAGAGAAATTGCCACCATGACCCACAAGGGGGTCCTCTCAGGGCCTGTGTCCTGTTGCTCCAGGTTCTCTGGAAGCTTGCCCAAGGTGCCCATATCCCCCTCAGGACAGCTGGCTGAGAGGACAGGCCAGCACCAGGAGCACATAAACTCTCAGAAGCCACTGGGAGCTGTGGCCAGCCGAAGTGCTGCTGTAGGTTGAGCTGCCACCTCAGCACACATTCTGGCCCTCTGTCCGCACCAACTTCCACTCGTGCTCTGGACATGGTGATGGGCTGGGAACAGTTTCCAGAACACTGCACTGGCCCCGGAGGCTGTGATGTTACAGAACTGCAGAATCAATTGGCCTGGGGGAGCCCTGTTAGATTATTGAGTCCAACTGGAGCCCATCCCCATCATGGCAACTCCAGCCGAGTACTGAGTGCCACACCCAAGATTTCCTTGAACACCTCCCACAATGGGGACTGCGCCCCACTGCTTGGCAGCCCATTCTAATCTCTAACACCTCTCTCTGGGCAAAAGTATTTCCTAATGTCCAACCCTACTGTCCCTTGGCACAGCTTAAAATCCTTGAGGGCATCTGCTCTCTCTTGTCCTTCCTCATCTCTGAGAAGGCACTGCTTCGTCAGTAAGTTCCTTGCAGGCAGGAAAAGAGGCTTTGTGCAAGAGTGCTGCTCAACTTTTTAGCCATCCCAAGGGGCTGCTTATCCTTATTCTTTGATGTCCCAGGAATCTTGGGAGTTGGAGAGCAGTGTGGCACAGAGAGAGCAATGGTGCTCAGTGAATAGGGGCCCTGCTTGCTGCTGCCCAGCAATGACAAGGATATGCCCCAGGCCTTGGCAGCCACACCAGCTGGAGCAAGTGCCCCTGGCACAGGAGGAAGCTGGAGCTTCACACAGTCCTGCAGAAAGGATGGAGAAGCCTGAAGCTGCAGGGGCTTCTTGTGGTAGAAGGGGAATACCGAGCCCTTGGTCCTGTTGAACCTCTAGCCACTGCTGGAACTGGTTGGTACTTAAGGTATGATATGATAGAATACCTGCACCTGTGTAACAGTGGCTAATGATATTATGACCTCAATACACAAACCAATATCTTCATTTTCTCTTTCGTAGTTTCTAAATGAAAAATTGTCTACATTTAAAAATACCAACTTATTTTTGCATTGTCTGTTCTCTGTTCTAGTGTAGCATAACCAGAAAGAACTGATAACATAACAATGACTCTTTTCACTCAAGACTGTAATTCTGGCATCCTCTTCAGCCTATTTCTTTTGACCCTCACATCCAGAACCTGTCTAAATCATACCACATCCATTTTAATAGTTCTTAGATTTGATAATTGTCTTCTGTTTGTACTGCCCAATTTTATTTCTTTTTTTGCCAATGCCCTGTAATTTTGGTATGCAAAATCAGAGATCAGCTTTTGTCGCTATAGGACACGAAAGAGCACAGACACACACCGCAGCTCAGGTGATCAGAAGAGAAGAGAAGAGAGTTTATTTTTTCTGACTCCAGTATTTATAGTTTTCCAAAAATGACAGTGGATTGGACGGTGGCAGTGCCACCTCTCCAAAGACACTGGACAGACAAACAGTCCATCAATTTTTCTCCTCCTCTATGGAGGAATGCAAAAACACTGAGGTGTTTACAGAAAGTGTGTGAGAAAGTTCTTCACAAATATGTAAATATCAGAAGGCTTAGAAAGTCTTACAAAAATCAGGGCGACAAGCTTTGTCGAAAATTACTGTTGTTTTCACCTTAAAGCACCTTTTTCTCCTGTTCTTCAGACACAAGAAATACAGTCATCTGATTATTCCTTCTTAATGTAGTGCTGCCTTTCCAATCAGTTTCTCACCATGTGGACAACTTTTGCATCTGTTTAATAACTTTGTGTACCTGACCCTATAAATCCTCGGGGGCTATACTTCGAAAGCCCTCGGTTTATTAGGGCGATACAAGGATGAGGAACAAAAGGACGCTCAATTCTTTCCGCTGAATTCTGTTTAATCCAAGTCCATTCTTAGGCAGAGCGTGGGGGAAGGGAAGGGTGCAGGTAGCTCACCTACCAGCAGAAAGGAAAGAGGCCAGGCCCAGGTGAGTCCTGGGTTTTTGTCCCCAGGGACAGGGGGACCCTGGGAAGGGACCCCTGGCCAATGGGACCACAGGAACAAACTACCTTTCAGGGATAGGGGTGGGGGGAAAAGGGGCCGACCACCACGGGTAGTGTGGGGGAAATACAGCTACTTAGTGCAACCTTTATATAAACCCAGTGCAACTAGAGAACCCCATGTAAACATCAGATATAGTTCACCACAACAACTTTGGACATAGTTGCCCAGCTCTTCACTTCACAAAACCTTTATGTGCTTTCTTTTGAATCAGCACAGAAGTGTTAGTTAAATTCTAGGAAGTTCTCTTTGAAGTTTCTCTTCAAGCACTTCATACTGTTAAGCATCAAATTAACAACAATCAGATCTAATTGTTGCATATAACAGTGCCCTAACTGAAGTCTTTGCCCTTTTTTCATGGAGAAAGAAATTATCAATTTGGTATCTATTTTGGAAACTTCCATAGAGTAACGCTCCAGGAAATAGTGAGACACATCAGTGCTTTCTAGAGCCTCGTTTCTTACTTTCTCATCATCATCTGGGATCATATGCGTAGAAAGTCTTGTGTATGATTGAAGAACCATACACAAGACAAATTGATGCCTTGTTCAGGGAATTATATTCTACTACCTGACTACCGGTGAGGTGTGGAACATAGGAAGGAGAAGATGGGAAGAGAGGACTTACTTTGTGCGTGAGCTCTGAGTTAGTAAGTTATTGCTTTTGCTGCTTTTCTTTCATTCATATCCATCAGGAATTTGATGGCCAAATACCATGTTTTGAATTAGCTTTTCTTTGAATATTAGAGTTTGAAAAACTAATTTGTCAATTAATTTAAAGATAGTTAGAATTACATAGGCAGTAATTGTCTGTGTGTGCCTCAACTTTTTTATCAGTTGTGCATCAGATGCTTGAATAAACAGAAAAATGACATTATTACCATGTAACCAGTTAGCAAAAAAACCCAAGCAAACAATGAAATAAAGAAATATTATGCCTCCAGAAAACCCATGCAAGTGTGACTCACTTAGGGAAATCAAAAGTTTTGACCAAAGTTCAGTGCTGGGAGAAACACCAGCATTGTGCTTATCTTTCTGGGTTAATGTGGTGGCGATCACTGTGGTTACTCTGTAGAAACATGTGCTGCAGCCAGCAACTGGAGCTGCTTGGATCATCTCCTGTTTTTCCATGTGCTACGTGCTCTCTCCTAAATGCAGCCTCTATCAGCTGCTAAGGTGTTTGTACATCTGCAGCACTGGAGCTGTGGTGCTTTATAGGCAACCAGACATAATGGGAACAAGCTCCTGAAGGAGATGGCAAAATGCAGTTATTGGAGGAAGTAGAAATATACTGGTGAAAGAGGCTTCTTTTGCAAGTGTGTTCACTAAGAGTGGTGTCAGTGTTCTTGCAATTAGGTGCTGTTAATCTGTCATGTCTAAGGGTGGCAAAGAGAGATTCAATTGCATTCCTCATCAAGTAAAGCTGTCACTTTCAAAGCAAGTTACAGCACTGTGATCTTCATCATGTGGCAGCAGAGACCGAGTTACTAAAAATTACCTCTTCTGGTTGAATTTTTCAAAAAAACAGGCTCTTGGGAAGGAAAACTGGAAAAGAGTAATGAAAAGTAAGTTGTTTCTTCTACGATAAGGTGTCTCTAATGGTTGTTGTGCTTGTCAGTTTAAAAAGCATGGGCAATGCACTGGAAAGCACTGGAAAGATGGAGCTGCTGTGGAAGGCCATTGTTTGATGAGATTTCCCATTTCTAATGGAGGAAAATATCCATGAGATGATCTTTGACAAACCATCAGTAAATAGCAGAAATATTGTATCAAGTTAATTAAATGCTAGCTCTCTTTAGAAACTACAAGGACAAAAATCTTTTCTGTGCCCATATTTTTATAAGAAGAAGCAGCAGAATGTTGGCTTTTGGTACTATATCCAGATGCTTCCACTCTTTTATTTTTTAAATCTAAGGGATCATCCTCCTAGTCTGAACAAACTGTGACTCTTTGGAAATGGACCAACATGTGCAACCCCAGATAAGCACAATGATGTGCACCCCTACATCTGAAATATGTTTCAATCATACTGAGGCTCTCACTTCGAGGGTGAAAATGTCAACAATAATTTTTAATGTTTTACAAACAGTATCTATTGATGCTGATGTGATTTCAGCAGTTAGGCCATGTATAATCTGCATGTTCCTTCAAATAAAATTAATTGTCTAACAGTTCATACTAGATTTATGGAAAATTTTGTTGGAATTGCATACCTTTCTAAAACAACGTTTTTATGTTATATATAAAGTATAAACTAAAAAAATATTGAGAAGTTGTTCAGAAATGACACATATAAATAAATTTGGATGTTTTTGGCCACTGTTTTCTCCAAGGCACCATGAATTTGAATGTTCACATCCTAGCAAAAATAAAGATAATGGGCTATCATATTCAACAAATATGTGTCAAAGTTCTGGCTTTAAGATACTTGAGAACTGTGTAATTATATATTGTACTAATTTTTTTTATGTGAGCTTATTTAGAGAATAGTGGTATAGGTTGGGGGTGGGTGTTAGTAATAAAAATGTAAGAATGAATCAAATTTTACCAGATTTCACTTTTTTGCCCAATTATTCAAGTACAATTTGTCATCCTATATTATAAGTGAAATTGGAGGTTAATAATAAAACAGAAGGCAAGTGACTTTCTTCATATGTAGCATTTCTATAAAAAGTTTATTTTATGCTAAATCGTGTTTTATTATAAAATCTGCACCCTCGGTGAAATAGCATTAAACTTAAGAATACATACTAATATTTCAATGTCAATTCAGTCCTTAACTTGCTAATTGAAATTTCTGTCTTGAATTGAAATAGAGGCATTTTATGGACTCTGCTTATTAATAGAGTTAAATATTAAATCTAACTAGGGAGCTGGTTTGATTTTTCAGAGAAGTCTGACTTAACGCATAAGCATCACATGCATAAATATGTTGTGAAAAAGATCAAAATCCATCTGAATGAGGTCATTTATTGGGAGGGAGAGGGAAGAAAAAAATAAGCTGAGTCTTTCAGTGAGCTTCCCTCATTTCCAGGTCTTTCAGATACCGATTTTATTGACCTTAAATCAGTAAGACAGGTCCTTGTTAATTAACATTGGTTTAAATTATGTTAAATTGCTAAATTGCATTATATTGTCAGCAGGCATAAAATAATCCAGTAAAGAAATTTGCTGAATTATACCTCTTCAGGGTCTGGCCTGTTTCAGCACATGCTTGAGTATAATCTCGACTGTTTTGCTTGGCTGTATTATTCCATTCAACTATGTGCATGAAAATCTTATAGGCCTTAATGTATTTAGAAATTCATCAGACTTTAATGCTTTCTTATGGTAAGTACTGAACAAGTTTGGACCTTGAAGGAAATAGCATAAACAGAGTCACTAATTATTTTGTTCATAGTTCAATAAAACTGGAACCTTCAACTTGAAGTATTAGGCTGCAGATGTCTGAATGATAGCAGAAATATGTACAGTGTCTTACCTCTTGAATAAAAAAATCTGGACTCTTAAGCCTTCTGGTCTTCTTTATTGTTTGGAGATTTTTATTTTTTTTTAATAGCATTCAAATCCAAGAAGGTCTAACAAGACAGCCTATGTAAGCAAATCTTCAGAACAAAGAAGGAGATTTTCCAAAGAAGGAGAAATGTAACAGAATCCTGTAATTGTGACTTCATAATTATATCTGCTAGAGATTCCACATGAGATTAAAAAACCAGCAAAATTATGCAATTACGCTAATTAGCTCATTAATGTGGAAGTATTTTGTCATTCTAATCACAGAAGGAATTCATCTGAGTAAAAAAGCAGACAGGAATAAATTGTGGTAGGAGACAGAAATTGTCTGATTTTAAAATGATAAATTTATGTGGTTTATGTCTGTCCTCTAAAACCTAAGCATGACACCTACATTTCTTAGGTTAATTTTATTTTTATTACTTGTTAAGAGGAAGTTGCTCATCACACATAACCTTCTGTGTTGTTCAGGAAGCCATCACATGCAGTGAAAGCGTTCCAGTTCGGCTCAATAATCTTTCCTATTTAAGTCTACTTTTGTAGCTAAAAGTCACTTTCATTCCTCATATAATACAATAGGACTGCTTAGCATTTGTAATCAATACTGTGTAAAATTGCAGTCATTTTTCAGCCTGCTCTTAGTATCTTAGCTGAAAGTCCTGTCGGCCATTCATTCGTGAGCTTGTGCCAGGGGATATCAGGAAAAGGTTCTTCCCCCAGAGGGTGGTTGGGCACTGGAACAGCTCCCCAGGGCAGTGGTCACAGCACCAGCCTGACAGAGTTCAGGAAGCGTTTGGACAATGCTCTCAGGCACACGGTGTGACTCTTGGGGTGTCCTGTGCAGGGCCAGGAGATGGACTTTGATCCTTGTGGGTCCCTTCCAGTTCTGTGAACCACAGTTTATTGAAAGCAATACCCACTAAGACAGCTCAGAATTTACCACATAAGAAGGTGCACACTGAGTGAAGTGAAATATTTTTGTAATTCTGATGGGATTGCTGCTTTTGTTGCTTCTGTACAGTACAATGATACAACCCTCAATGTTTGTGAATAATCCTAATGTATTTAGTTGTCAAAGGCAAACAGATGGAGGTAAAGCATTGTCACACGATCAAGTAATGGGTAAATTACTGGATCATTTAACTCAGCTAATTTTGTACTCAAAACTAGTGCTAATCATCCTAGTGCGTGATGTTACGGTAAGAGGAGGAAGAGTCAGATGTGGAAATGTGTTTAAATATTTCCAAGATGTGAATTTTTGTTAGCTGATATTTTAATAAGTAGGATATTTTAGAAAATTGTTAACATCATGTCTGAACTGACTACATAAGTAAAAATAAGCGTATGCTATGGAAATTTTATAATTCTAAGTCTAGATAATGCAAGTTATTAACTTCTGTTGATTAAATTTTATGTGCTTATTTATAGCTAAAATGAGCCCAGCATGCTGGTATACAAAGTAATGGCGTAGAAACAATCAGCCATGTGCACCTCCTGCATCTTGCAATGAAAGAATAACCATTGACCTGCAATAGCAAAAGCAACACATTTAGAAGGGCTCTTCCGTCACTTTGGAGTTTTTGTGTTTGAATTTACAACAACCTTTGAGGAAAGGACCTTGAAAGGAAGCAAACTGGATACAGCAAAAGGTTTTTACCAGAGCTGATTAGGGAAATCCAGAAGTTGACATTATGATATCTTTGCACTTATGCTCAATTAGTAGTAACGAGCTAGCAATGATTGATGCTTAATATAACAAATTCAAACACTGTATGAGCCAAGAACTGTGTTTCAGTTTACATCATTAACTGAGTACCTATTTCATTGCACTTGCAATATCGTTTATGCCATTCCATAGTGTTTCCTGTTGTGATTGTTAAATTACATGTGATCTAATCACTCTCGACAACTCCCTGGAAGGAGGTTGTAGTCAGGTCGGCCTCTTCTCCCAGGCAACCAGAGACAGGATGAGAGGACACAGTCTTAAACTGTGCTAGGGGAGGTTCAAAATGGACCTGAATCTGGAAAAATTTCTTCACTGAAAGGACTGTCAAACACTGCAATGAGTTGTCCAGGGAGATGGTGGAGTCACCGTCCCTGGAGGTGTTCAGGAAATGATGGCGTGTGGCACTCAGTGCCATGGTCTACTGGACACAGTGATGATAAGTCAAAGGCTGGACTTTAAGGTCTCAAGAGGTCCTTTCCAATCTAAAGGATTCTGTATGATTTTATTAAAACGTGGAAAAAATTATCTCAAGAGGTTTTTTTGTAACCTGGAAATCTGTCTACTCCAAACTTGATGGAATTATATTTACATTTGGAAAAAAAAACCCTATATCAATTGCAAGTCATATGAAACACATGTATCTCATTTTCTTATAACTATTAGCGTAACACTGACCATGAAATGAGTTACAGATGGTTTTATTTAGTCAACATTCAAATATTTTTTTCCAGAGCAATAGACATCACATAGTAAATTTCACTGCTACAGTGTTCAGTAGCACTGACCTACAACAAACTGTAGTGCTATGTTTATTTGAGTATTTTTACTGCTACATTAAAAATGTTATATTTACTACAATTAGAATGTTTATTAAACATGAATATTGTATCATGCCAATATATTGCTAGAGAGAAAAGCATAATGAATAAAGAGTACAATTAGTAAATGAAGTGAACATGGACCTGTATTACCCTTTATTATTGTTTACTTACTGATTTGTAAAAGTTGCTGGTTTCTAATCTCTTTCTCTGTGACTAATCACAAAGACTCTAAAATTCATAATAATTACTGCCTCGTACCAGTGTGTGCTTGGTAACAGTTGGAAAGTTTGTGATTCCTGGCCACTTTGGAATTTAGTACTTAATTACAGTAGGGCTTATTGCAAAGTAGCAGTTTCCGAAATGTAGATCTCCTAGATGTATGCAATCTTTGGGATTTAAAATACTACACACTACTTTCATTATTTGATGTCTGAAAATTACAGAAAAACTATGTACCAGGGGGTTACCCAGATACCAAAGCAGCTGAGTGATACACTTTAGCTGAAGTTCTTTTCATCATATATTTAAATTGCTACTCTTAATTCTGAGGCACTTTTGTATTATAAAGTGATCATCACATGTCAGGTGATACTGTTAATGTTCAGGTCTAAACAAGGTTTTATGATCTTCAGTTTTAGCCTTGATTTCTTACTTGTTTAAGTAGTTACTTAAGTAGTCCTGATCATTAAAATATTACATACTTGGTATATTTGCTTTCTTTAATGCTGAAAGTGAGGAATATTTCAGCTACACACAAATTTAGTTTTGCTTTTATGTATTGCTATGTCTCCTTCCCATGGTTGATGCATTTTTTTTATGTGAATTCTGAAAGGAGTGGAGGGAAGAAGGAAAACAACATTCTGGTTTTAAGGAAAAGTTTAATTAAATTTTCAGTGCTTTCTGATATATTAGAAGAAAAAAAATAATTTTCCAGACTCAATAGTTTGGGAGTTGTTAAAAAGTACATGACACAGTCGTGGTGTTAATTGAAATCTTCAGATGTATCCTATTTACTTACCTCCCCAAACAGGTCTCCTCCATAAACAGATCTGTACTAAATCGAATGGCAAAATTAACATATTTCTGAACAGAAACACCTTGAATTGCTGTAAAATATATTAATCTGGCATGTAAATTAAAATGATCAGGTAATTTTCAGTTTTTGAGTTGAGAGGCCTGATTCTTTACTGCTTGGCAAAGTAACAAGGCCTTAGGGAGGATAGGCAGGACTACTGTTTTAATAGACATATATTTTATACTCAGGCTTTGGACAATTATTATCTATAAACATACTTCTGAGAGGTCTAGATACTAGCCTTTGTTTTTATAGTAGATACAGGAATATATTGACCTGGGACATAAGTGAAATGAGTATATAATTGATTACTATGTGGAAGGCAATAAGGTTCCAGTTGCCACAGCAATATCCACAAGCACCTTTAGTTACATTCATATTAACCTGAAACATGGATAAACTATTTTTATAAATGGATATGATGTCTTAGAAGATGTTTGTGAAGTCAGGCCAAAAAGTTTGAAAAAGTTTGCAGTAGTTTAACTTATGTGAACCTTAACCAATAGAATGGGGTACTTCCCATGTGTTGTTAATTGCATAATCGCCAGGAATAGTTCACAAATGCAAATGTAAAATTTTTTTATATGGAATGCAAACAGTATGTTCCAAGAGTCAAAAGCTCTTTCTTCTGATAAGAAACCTGCCATCTGTTTTTCTTCCTTCCCTACCTTTCCCCCCCTCCTTTTCACCTCATTTTTCCATATGGATGGGCTATAGGACTTGAAGATCTTACTTCTTAAAAAGCTTTCTTGATGATTAGGAGTAAGCTAAAGATATTTGCTTGAATAACGAAAAGATTCCATACTCTGTTTGTCAGCTAATCTTTCTGTTCGCCCTGAGGGCCTTATTTGTACCAGTGCTCCAGGCCAGATAATCGTACTGCTGGCAGCAGGGGAGGGCAAAATATCAGCCCCCTGCATAATGACAGTGGGACAATAAGCAAAAATCTGTTTCTACTAATTGATTTGAAGTGTCCTCTGAATTAAAATGATTCCTCATTTCATACATTGTGGAATGCTGGCTCCCAACCTAGAAACTTTTCCAGTTTTCTTACAGCTAAGAGGGTCTTTTAGTCTACTTCGTTTAGGTTCTGCTCTAGGGTCTTGAGAGGTGCATTGATCTTGACAATTGTTTCCTAATCTCAGATGATCGTTCCCTTTACATTGATAGCCAATATTCCTGGGCAACTTTCTCTTTATACCCACTGATATCATTAGCACTAGTGACAGGCGCATTTGTTAATTAGGTTTTTGGGTTCTTCCGGACTAAATATCAAACTACCTTTTTGTCCCACCAACACAAGCAGAGAATTGCTTCTGAGCATTCTGTTTCAATCAGCCGGGAAAAGAGCAGTATTCCAAAGACAAAACCCCATACCTGGGACTCTGATTCCTGAATGAGACCTTAGGAGTATGTCAGATCCATGACCATTATGGCGACTGGAGAAGCTCATCAGGCCTGAAACATCACACGACCTGTTTTCCAGAAAGCCCTAAAACAGGCTATTGCCCGTTATCATATAGTTTAAGGAAAAGATCTCCCTGTGACCAACACCTTCAGCTCCCCTCAGTGCATTCAGAAGTATTTTCCAAAGCTACTTCTCTAAAAACTCACTTGTTAGAGTTACTTGTGCTCCGTAAAAGACTGGACTCTTCAGCCTCATTTCAGTTCCACATTTGGAACTACCTTGTGTGCTGTTCGAACTATATCTGCACGATCTTTGACCATCTGGTGACCTTTATCAGATTACTGCCTAAAGATTTTTGCCAGAAGTTTGACACTCCAATTATTGAGGGTCATATATCATCTAGAACAATCCTGCAAGCCTCACTTGACACAGCAGGGACAGCAGCCTGTGCTTTCTCTGCCCCTTATTTCTCTAGGCAATTTTCCTGTCTTCTGTGTTTCCAGGAAGAATAAAGCCATTTTAAAGAAAGATTCTTGAGCATCCTTTCCAAAGGAGCATTGCAGTCCACAAAGGGGAGTGAGCTGGAACATCATACCAGAAGTAAGCAGAAGTGATAGGAAAATACTTACTCCTCTATTGGTTGTTTGGTTAAGTTTTGTCTTTTCTTAAAGTATATACTTTTTCATGGATGAGTCTGAGGAATTTTGTAATTTGAATGTTCTTCTAACTACCCATTCTCCCAGGTCTTTGTAGCAGACTCTTGTTTCCTTGGCTAGGAGTTGTGCCTGAGAGACTTGAGATGGGAAGGAGGCATGCTGTCCTCTCCAGAAGTAAATAGATCAGGTATCGGACACATTTGCTAGCAATCTGCCTGGCTTCTTGAATGAGCTGGGAAACAGATTAGGTCAGTCAAGCACCCGTATCGCATGCAGGAAGTCCATGCCAATGTTCTCGAGACTTTTCTACAAGGAATGTGGTTAACCAAGACCTACCCTTCCCATGGATGTGAATAGGAAATGACAGTCTTTTCACTCCAGAGTGGCCTCCAGACTCTTTTGTAATCAATTGTTAAAGGAGACAAATATATTTGCGTCCCTTTTCTTTTTAATTTCTTTTTTTTACTGCCCAGAGTAATTTTTTGTTTCTCTTCAGAGAAATATCATTATTAATAGAAGAACAAGGAAAAGCCAAATGTATTTGGCCAAGTAGACTTAAATTTCCATGTGACACACAGAAAAGACTGCTTTCTTTTCCTTGTCCTCCTTGTCAGGAATTCTGCTCTGTTTCCTGGATGGCGCTGGATTCCTCTATCAACTCAATCTATTTAACTGCTCTTTTAGCACTGCACTTCCAGGCTAGTACCCTGCTTGGTTTTGTTGCTGCAATAGTAATTGTATCTTGAAGGGTTTGTTAATATATTTTTCTCCTTTAACTGCTAGTTTTCAGGTAGGTTTTGAATATCATAGTTGTTTCTTCTGTTTCTCAACACTTTGGAGTGGTCAGAAATGTCACTCAAACTTTGAAGTACTCATGAATATTCATCATAGATCCTTCATAACCCAGGCTAATCTTAGAAGAGTATGGATTAAGAAAGAAGTATGGAAGAACACATGCAAAGATAGATATCTGTTAAAAAAGTTACCAACTATTTCAAGAAAAGACCTTAACACTGTGACAATGCTTATGCAGCAGTGCAGATTAAGAAATGGCACCTCCTGAGCTGAGAAACATTCTCTGAAATCACATTTGCTTCCTGTTGCAGAAGCGAGTGTATAATGAGTTCATCCCTGGCTAGAAACCAGAGAAAGTTGGTCAATTTCTAACCAATGCTCAAAAGTCTGCTAAAGGAGAGGTTAAAGCCCTCCCCAGAATGGAGTACTGCTGTCATTTTATTGCTGTGTTTTTTAGTACCATCTACTGGTATACTAAATTTGCACAATGCTGTGTTACTAAAAACTTTGTGAAAATACAAATATGCATAATGAATGAACTTGTTATAGTGTCAATTCCTGACATATTTTTAAATTTCTTTCCTTCTTTGTGGCTAATCAGATTTAGGCCAAAACCCAGAAGACCATTCACTAATACTTTGCTGGAGGGTGATACTCAGTATCTGGATTAATCCTTTAAACTCACTAGGCAGATGTTATGAGACAGAATTTGGAGATTTAATCATGTAGCTATCAGCTTTCAATAAAAGCAGAAATAAAATATATTTTATATACTTTCCTAATTTGTTTTAAATTTGGCAGTACCAACTACATGTTTGAGATCTAAGTTAAACTGTGGCTCTACTTCAGTTAAAAAAACCCCATTGGTAATGCTCTAAAGAGTGTAACCCAGATTCTAGGTTTTAAAATCCAGGTTGAATATATTCTGAAGAAATGATTAATGAGTCTGATTTGCATTAGAAATATATACTGATGTCACTTTAGAAGAAAGCTACAATATGAAAGGGCAAGCTACATACAGGGGCAAAGCTTGCCTGTTATTGATAGGGAAGCAGCACCAGGGAATACCTCAAATTACATTGTATTAGTGATTTTCTGGATAAAATCCTGAACAAAATACCTTAATGTTTTTCTTTAGTGGTAAGAAGAGTATTTTTTTCTAAAACTAATCTAAATAATGTGCTTAGTATTGTGTAAAGTTAATAGTGAGAACACAGAATTTGATAAAAGGAGTGTTCCATTTGAGAGGATATTATTTTGTAACTTTCACCCATGTATTTTTTTGCAATACAAAAAGAAATACAAATCCATTCACTGTGAGGCAGGAAGGTGTACAGGCCTTTCTGGTAATTGTATTGCTGTAATACATTTCAAATTGCATAACAAAAAATTGATAACCTCTATCACTGGTCCCTTCAAAATCCTAAGGCATGTATTCAGTTTCCAACCTGGAAAATATCTTCCTGTATTTATTAAGTATTATAACACAGTTGAAAGGGTCTATAAATGCAGGAATAGTCTTCTACTTTCACAGTCTATTCCTTTTTCCTTTTTTTTTTTTTTTTCATGCTCCAAGTATGAAACCTTTCATTTTGTAACAACTTTTGTCTGAATAATCATTATTCCCATTCGCTTAATGATGTGGTAAACACAGCTTAAAAATATTTTCGTGCCATGGAATCTGTTATGAATGAGACATCTGTAGTCCCAAATTTATTTGACACATACTTCTTAAAATCAAAACCAGACGTGCAGATGTGTGACTCTATTGTGATATGCTAATAACTAATGCAGAGGTTTTTAGATACTCACTCACTACACTTAAGGCAGGGTTACATCAAGGTGGTCTGGAATTAATTTAGAGCCCTTCTGGCCCATCACTGAATCCTTCCAGGGACCAGGCATAGAAGCCAAGGGTTGCGCAAAATACTCTGGATTTAGAATTATCCTCACATCAATGGAATTTTTTCATAATTTAAGCATGTGTGATGCAGTGTCTGAGCTCCATGATCTGTCAGAATTATCGCAGACAACGGACACAGCAGTGCCAGAAGCTCTCTCACATTTATCAGGACAGGCTTAAATTTCTGCTTGCATTGTTGTTAGTTTAGGAATACATGCAATAAGGATGACAGTGCCAAACAAAATTTGTTCTATGAAAGCTGGGATATGTATGACAGCAAAGCTGTTAAAATCCATGTAGTAAAATTAGGAGCTTGGCAAAAAGTAAAAAAAAAAACCAAAAAAACGGCTGATTACAGCAGGATTTTGAAGACTGAAGCCTACTCAAATATTACTCAAATATCTATTTTTCCTGCATAGTAATTCTCTATTGTTGTCTTTCCTAATCATAAACTGAATCCACAGTAAGAATAGGCTGAGTCGCTTTTTAAAAATTGTGATCTACAAATACCAGAACCATTGACTAAAGAGTAACTATTACAATGTTTAAGTCTCCCACAGAACTTGAAAATGCCTGTTAAGGTAAGTGTTACATAAATCCTTAATGCTTTGCCATGGATAGTATGTCGTTCCTAGGGCCTTTTCTCTCTCCCCTTTTTTTTCTTTTAATTTAATTGTTTTTTTCATTTAATATCCTCTGGAAATTTTCTTTCTGTGTGTGAATGTCTTTCCATTTTTCAAGCAAAATTTTTTGGCATCATAGATGTGACAAAAATATTGTGAACATTTTATTGTGTGATCTACATACAAGCACTCGTAAAATATTTATGGCATATAAATGCATAAGTAAGAAGGTAATACTTTGTCTAGTCATTAATTTAATATGACAACGATGTCAGTGGTAAGGAAATGGGATCCATTAGTGGTCTCATGGCTTTATTCTGTGCCACACTGTTATTTCCTATCTCTGATGACTCTTTCATAGGGAGAGATTTTGAACCTGAGACAGTGTTTATTCGTGAATCTGTTCACCATTCTGTCTCAAAATATTATATATCCACTGCTGAAGGTTTGATGATGCTTTGGTTTTGATTCAGGTATACTCAAAAACAGTTCCAACACTATGAATCAACAGAACAGTTAATATATTTGAAAGAGCTTATGCAGCTATATGCCCACTGAAGTGATTTTTTTATCCACAGAACTTAATAACTGCCATTCTTTTTCACTGAAATGGAAAGCTTAGCAGATTTTCTGATAAGTGCAACAATATCTTTCATAATTCTCCATAAATTATGATAATAATTCTTCAGTTGTATTTCGATGACTCAGACAATTCTATGTATGCTGTTTAAATCATAACTTCTAGGCTAGCAAGCAATTTACAGCTCAAAATACATTTTTCTTGTACAATAAAAGCATATTATACAGAAACTCTTCCTCACTCAGAGTGAAGAAATAAATTTCAGGCCCAAGAAATGACTAGCAATAATATCAATCTAAATTTATCTCTACATATATTTTTGTTCTATTCAAACAAGAGCCTACAAATAAAAACTATTTCCATGACCAAGATATGCTACAACAGCTCTGCTGTTGTTGAACCTTGTGCCCTTGTTTGTTCCAGAACTAAACAGAAAGAGCCAGACTCTTTTCTGCAGTTCCCTTTCCACAGGGATTATTTAAGCCTGCTTTCAGCATTGCCTCGTCTTTCCTAGCCAGCTTTGATGATCAAGCAAGGTTAGTTGCCCTGTAGGCCTGTCCTGAAAAGGTCACTGATGTCAGTCCACAAAAGCTATGGATTAAAAAAAGATAGGAGTAAACTTTAAAATGTGCATAGTTAACATTTTTCGTGACAAAAACCCCAATGGTCTAAATTGGTCAGTAATTTAAAAATGGTAAAAAATGCCTTTGGCAACATGAATGCAAGTTTGTCATAGAGGCTGAAATGTCTGCACCTCTACTAATGTTCCAGCAAAAGAATAGTAAATAAGTTTTGTATAATTTATGTACAGAGGTTATTTTTCCTATTTACAGTATTAATACAAAAGAATAGATCTTTTTTCTTTGTAAGAACTTCTGAGATTGTCTTTAAATGATACTATAAGACAAGTATGTACATTTATAGCAGCTGTCAAATTTTTATTTTTAGCCTTAACCTACTTGATGAAAATGTCATCAAATACTACATATGTCATACACCAAGGCTCCTAATTAAGTAGTCTTGTCACCATATATCTATTAATGAAGCAAATCTCTTACCTGTATTAAATCCAAATATGGACTGTTCACATTGTCAAGGCAATAAGGCAGTTCTCAAAATAACTTAGTCAAAATGCTCGGTCCTGAACGCATTATGACAGCACTGCTATTTGTGGGCAAGCACTTGTCCATCTGACAGGAGCAGCTCTGTGATCTCTCTGGGATCTATCCTTCCCCTTCTCCAAGGGATGGAGGCGCTGCCTTCATTCAGTCTGTCTCACTCTGGCACAACAGTTTTCTTTCTTCTCCTTTGGCAGTCTGCTGTGCCTAAAGCAGCACAACGTTCAGCCCCTGGGAGTGCTCCCAGAGTGTTACCACTGACCTCAGAAGAGCCAATCTTTTGCAAAAAAACTCCATCTAACTACAGGAGCATAGCACACAGGGGTCAATGTGGGCTGATGGTGAGCGGGATCCCAAAAGGAGACTTGCAGGAATGTTGTTTCCTCTCGTGAATCAGCAGACACAGAGGCATAATGGCCTTGCCTTTCAGTTGTTGTACATTAATCTCTGCAGAGCAATGCCTGTCATCGCTCAGATGTCAGATGCTGTTTATAACTCTGCTGGAAACACAGCATAGAATAAAACAGGCTCATTAGTTTCTCTTCAGACTGTATATGCATGTTTTAGGTTAGCTATGCTTTCACGGCTGCACTTAGCTCAAACATTGTAGCAGCAGCATTGGTGGCTCAGAAAGTTATTTAGTCTGTGAATTTGTCCAGTTACTCTCTCAATATGTGACCAAAAGACCACGTAAAAAGATGTGTTAAGATGCAGAGGTTTCCACAGCACAGGTACAACATGACTCAGAAGCACCCCGTTGGCTTGGCTTGAACCTGCTGCTTTTAATGACAGCCCACACCAGAGCTGCAGGACAGAGAGAAGCATTGAATCTGTTCAGCATCTCTGTGCCAGCTGTGATTTGGCAAGAGCTCAAATCCTTTCCTCGTTTATCTGTTATTTAGACTGAAGACTTCTACTCCTTACTGTCATCTTTTATACAAAGCTATCCCATAATTTGAATCCTTCTTTCTACTTTTCCCAGTGCCACATCATTTCAAGGTGGGAAACGAGAGTCATGGCCAGTATTCAACGGTGACAGATGCAGTATGGATTTATACAGTGGCACACAATGTTTTATGTTTTGTTCTCCTTCCTAATAATTCCTTACATTTAATTTGGACATTACTGAGCACTGAACTTGTTTTCATAGAGCTATCAATTGTGTATTCGTTGTTCTGAAGTCATCCTGGTTATCAGGTTGCCAGCTGTGAAACTAAAAGGGAGAAAATATCTTTTCCTGACTTAGATTTTTTAACAAGTAGTTCATTTAAATGTGAGGATAGTTTTAGATTTACTTTTCAGTCCTGTACTCTTTTATCTTGTGATGCCTCAATGCCATATATTGATTGCTGCTCGTCATTCACTTTTTCGCTCTGCAATTAAATTTGTAATCTATGCAAAATGCTTCCTTTCTGGTGTGAGGCCTTTGTTATCTGAAAAAGAGCTATTTGATTTTGCCTTGTTGGTTTTGCCTTTCTCAACTTTTGAATCGACACATTACACCTTCAGTTCGATGAGGAATAGGCTGTGTGCTCCTTAACACCAGCACGCTGAGATGAAACCAGAAATACACCTCCAACCCTCTGATTTTAGCCCTGCCTGTAGAGGTCTCGTCCTGAGCCTAAAGGGCAAGAAGGAGCATCCAGAAGGAAGTGAATTACTTCCTCCCACGGTAAGCATTTCCCCGTTCTGGATATTATTCCTGCCTCGGCATCCTCTCGTGCTGCTGCATTGGGAGTACGGAGCAGTTGTGCTGCCTGCAACTCTGCAGCAGCAGGAACTGCGTCCCCTGCCACCCTTCCTGCGGCCACCTGAGCCCAACCCGTGCGCTTTAGAATAAATTTTTAATAGCTGGACATCTGGTGAGTTCGGGTTTGGCTGTATTTTGCTCTATGCATCTCATAAAGGGGAAAGGATTAGTCGGGAAAATACTTCAGTTGTTATTTAATAAACCTACAACAGTTCATACAGCTTCCAAAAGTTGTTCATTTTTGCAGCTATTACCAATATTCTCCATGAAGTTTTACAGTCCTGCCTTTTTATCGCTACAATCGTGGCTGCTGACATTACTCGCTGCACCAATACAGAACAATGGGGAGTCTTGGCGTGGCTTAGCGCTCTATGAAAACTAACGTGGTTTTGCCAAAAACAGAGGAAATGTCTGTGCGATGCTCTGTTACCGGAGGCGGAGTAAATGGAGCTTTAGGGAGTCCCTTATTGCTGTGGGAAGTTATTGGGGAATGGCATTATTACAGGAGAGGCTGCGGGAATGTTTACTGGGAGCTCCGGGAGACCTGAAAGCTGTTCAGCTCGCTTAATAAAAGGTTTATATATCCTGTTCCCACACAAAAACGGTGAGGAAAGGAAGTCGTTCCCCAACCAAATAAACTCTGTTATTCATCAGAAAGCTTAAAAATAACAAAACAAATTAGGGAGTTTAAATCGGCGTTTAAGGATCCGCCTCACCCTCAGAGGCGGCGCGCAGGCGCGGCCCATCGATGACTTGAGGTGCGACTGGCGCTGCCTGCCCGCTCGCCGCCCGGAGCGCTCGCTGCCCCGCGCCGCCCGGAGCCGCCGCCGCCGCCGGGAAGCAGCAGGATGGTGAGGGGCGCCGGGGCGGGACAGGGGACACGGCCCGGAACACGGGACCCCCGCCGCCTGCCCGGCCTGCCCGGCCGGCACGGGGAAACCGGGAGAGCGGGCGGCAGGGAGCGGGCCCGTGAGTAAGCAGTTCCCGGGCCACGCGGGCCCGCGAGCGGGACTGGGCCTCGCTGCCGGGGTGCAAGCAATGGGAGCGGAGAGCGGGCCCTGCTGCGGTCCTGGGACAAAGACTTGCGAGGCCCTGTGGGGATCCATGTAAATATCTCTCCAGGGGTCTGGAGCATCTCTCTTATGAGGAGACTGCGGGAGCTGGGCCTGTTCAGTCTGGAGGAGAGAAAGCTGAGAGGGGATCTCGTCAGTGCACACAAATACCTCAAAGGCGGGCTAGGAGGATGGTGCCAGACCCTTTTCAGTGGTGCCCAGGGATAGGACAACGAGCAATGGCCGTAAACAAAAGAAGTTTCACCTCAACATGAGGAAAAACTTCGTTACGCTGAGGGTGTCAGAGCGCTGGGAAAGCTGCCCAGGGAGATCATGGATTCCCCCTCTCTGGAGACATTCAAACCCACCTGAATGTGCTCCTGTGCCACTGCTCCTGCGACTTTACCTTGGCAGGGGGATTAGACTGGATGATCTCCAGAGGTTCCTTCCAACTAACAGTTTGACAAAGGGAATTTAAAAAATAAGAACTTATTCACAAAAAGGGTGATTATTGGAATGGGTTGCCCAGGGAGGTGGTGGAGTCACCATCCCTGGAGGTGTTTAGGGAGAGTGAATGTGGCACTCAGTGCCATGGTCTAGTTAACAAGGTGATGTTCAGTCATAGACTGGACTCAGTGTATCAAGGATCTTTCCAACCTTATTAATTCTGGGATTCTGTCGTGCTGGGATTCTGTGGAAACAACCAGGTCTTCCTTCAGAACGCTCTGTTGGCTTATGAGGGATACTAATGGGTTTTATTTTGTTCCTTCCAGTTTCGCAACCAGTATGACAATGATGTCACGGTTTGGAGCCCGCAGGTAAAACCTTTTCACCTTGCTTGCTCACTAGGGTTTTAACTTTTTGGGTTTTCTCCCCCTCACAGCAGTGGTATTACAGTCACAAAGGTTGTGTTCAGGTCCCTGAAGCTTCCTGCAGGCTGCTCCCCACTCCCTTTGTAGGCTGTGGGTGTCCAGAAAGCCCTCAGCATATCCCTGTCTGCTGGTGTGTGAACCTGAGTGGTGCTTACCTGGGCCTTGTCCCCTCCAGGTGCTTAAGGCAATTGCTTTCTAAATGTACCTGTGAGGTACAAAAGAGATGCTGTCATTTTTGGGTGGTTGCACTGCACGATCTATAAAAGTCCCTTCCACCCCAAACCATTCCATGACTCTATGATCCATTTACAGAGCTGTAATAAGCTGGTAAGTAAGGTACACAAAAGCATGAGACAGTTTCCATCTCCCTAATGTTAGGTTGTTGCTAAGTCTTTCTCTCTTCTGTCTACTAGATAATAGGGGAAAGGAACTGTTTAGTTTATATTTGGGAGATTCAAGTGAGATTTGCATTTGAATTTGAAATTTTATTACCTCTGAATCAGTTTCACTCTGTGTATTGTTACAGAAAACATACATTGTGTTGTTCTGAAATTTACACAGGCTGTGTCAAAAATAAATATTCTGGAATTTTAAAAGCCGCTTTCAGCTGAGGTATTTAATATTGCCTCTTCTCTCATTATGGATATTTTAACACAGGATACTTACACAAAACCAGAGCATTGGAAAAGGACTTGTTTATATATTCAACAAAACTATTTAAAATCCAAGTAGCAAATTTTATTAGTAAAAAGCTAATGTATCATTAGTTTGTGGGTTTTTATTGCTACTCAAGTTCTTCATCATGTAGTACTGTTGCATATGAGATACATTTTCCATACAGTGCAACAGAGAATGTTCTATCTCTTCCATTCTCCATGAAGACAAGCTTGAATATTTACCTTTTTTCAGTCAATACCATGATAGATGTAGAGGCCTTTGAACTGTTTTCATCCTTATTAATGACTGTGTTTCTCTGGCAGGTTCTATATTACAAACTTTATTTTTTTTTAATGTTATGTGTTACTTTAAAAGTGACTTTTAAAACTATAACATTCTCTTGAGACTTTTAGCAGATATTGCAAAATCATTAGCCCCACAAGTTTCTGTTTTTCTTATATTGCATTGAAAATATTAAGTGGGGTTTTTTTTTTATTCTAAAAAAGATATTTAAAATTGCTCATGTGCGACAGTTGCTCCATCCATTCTTGTAGGTGAGACTGATGTGATGCCATAATAATGTTTGGCACTGTTAATACAGGAGCAAATCATACTTTATTGGGAGATGTTTTCAAATATGGTAGTAAAGAAAAGTTAATGTGATATTTGAAAACTCAAAGCAGTTTCACATTTTTACAGTTTTGTGTGTCATTCCTGACAGTTGACAAATTCTTGTTGGACAGGTCACAGCAATTCAGCGCTGCTCCTGGGCAGGAAATGTACTGTGTTATTGAAATTCCAGTTCTAACGGGATGAAATTTGACATTAATGTCTTTCTAGCAGACTTGAATAAGAAACCTTATGCCAAAAATGCCCAAGAACCTATGGGAAGGTGGTTCCTGTAGATCATCCCTTGCACATTCACCATAACCGCTGCTGCCTTCCAGTCCTTCCCAACTGGTGGGATGCAGCTCCATGGTGTCCAGGCCTGCAGGATAGCAATGCTCGTGTTGGCTGGCTCACGTGGGCTGGAGTGCTGAAATGGGAAAACCCTCTGTGGTTCTGTTAAATGGACACTAAAGCTCCTGGCCACCTCTGCAGAGCTCGTAGGGATTTCATTTTCTTTGAGACCTCTACTCCTGTTTCGGACTTGACTGCAGTTGGCCAATAACTTGTTCAGAAGTTATTGGGGAATGGCTGGTGAGACACAACAATTGTGTAAGACTCATTTCTTCAGCAAACCCGATTAAAAGTGAAGTGTCCAGCTTCAGCTGGAGGTTCTGTCTGTCTTTGAATCACATACTGATTTAACCTATTATGCAGTAAGTGTCCCCATTGGGGTGGGGAATCAAAGGTCTGGAAATACAAAGCTGTTGGAAACAGATTCAGAGGATTCACTAGAGAGTGATTGACGACCTTTGATCTTGGTTTTGCAGGGCCGAATTCATCAAATAGAATATGCCATGGAAGCTGTGAAACAAGGCTCAGCTACTGTGGGGCTAAAGTCAAAAACACACGCTGTCCTGGTGGCTCTGAAGGTAACTTACAAACTCTGGTCTCAGTGGGGACAATAATGTTCATGGAAAAGTTTTGGTTTGGCAGATGAGTTCTGTGCTTTCTGTACTTAGACATGAAATATAAATGCAATTGCAGATTCCCTTTGCTGGAATACTGAAATATTTCCAGTACCTATGCAAAGCAGGTCTTCACAAAATGATAAAGGAAATAAGTGGAATTATTTTTTCCTTTAACAGATGTTTTTCTTTTTTTATTTTTTTTCTTTTCATTTGTTATTAAGCAGTAAATCTATTCCTTTCTTTTCCCAAAACTTGAGTGAGTGTCTTTTCTTTCTTTTGTTCTGAGAGAACTGAAGTGGAATTAGGTTTTTCTTGTCTTCTGTTGCAAGTTTATAAATTTAATTTTTTTTTTATTGTTTCATGAACATATTCAGTTCTTGCTATAAACATTAGCAGATTTCTCCACAGTGCTTGGCAGACTGTTCAGCTTGCCACATAGCTTTCTCCTTTTATACATAGAGAGCACAGTCTGAGCTGGCAGCTCATCAGAAAAAAATCCTGTACGTTGACAACCATATTGGTATCTCAATTGCTGGACTTACTGCCGATGCAAGACTCTTGTGGTGAGTATCCTGCTTGTTGACATACACAGTGCTGCAATAATGAGGGAAAGTTCATTCAGACTATTGCAAATTACATTTTCTGCTTGGCTAAGGATTAGTCTTGAGTTGCTGCTTTGTTATATTATGCCAAAGACCGCAGCATGAAATGAAATTCTGGCAGGTTTTTAACTAGTTGGCAGAAATCTCATTTGTTTGGCCTAAAATTTTGCTCTTTGGTTTTGTTACAAGTTAAACAGTCCTGTCTGGTTTCCTCAGTGTGATAGGTTTTCCAAGCAGTCTGAGAAACTCCATCATTTCTCTTCTGGCAGCTGCTTCTGTGTACACACATTTGAGAAAGTTGTTAAACACATGCAGTGCTGTCTGTGTGGGCTCTAACGGGGGCTTGCTTTTAGCAACTTGGATCAGAAGGGGTGGGAAGGATTTCTAATATGACTTTTAATTGCTGCAGTGTCACAAAGCAATATTACCATTTAACCTTGCCATTTTTCCAGAGGATTCATCTGTTGCCTGCATGAACTTTTACCTTCCTTGGATTTGTATGGCTGAAATACCCAGTTTATACTTTATCAAACCTGTGGTCAACTTTCTTAATAACAATGATAGGTCATGTAGAAATGAAATCATGGAAAGCTTTTAATCCTTTTTCTCAATAAGCAGAGCTGAAACAAAAATGCTTACCTTAACAGACAAGCCTTGAGACAAAACCTCATTGTGTCTTGGATCTATTCACTGATCTGAATTTTAAATATTTTTTTTATTTTTGCTCCCTAGCAATTTCATGCGTCAAGAGTGTTTGGATTCTAGATTTGTGTTTGATAGACCTCTTCCAGTTTCTCGCCTAGTGTCACTAATTGGAAGCAGTATCCTTTTATTATGAACTTGTTATAGTTTTATAGCTTTTTACTCTTTCCTAAAATGACTTATCACAGCTTAAAAGTTGAAAAAGTTGATTGGACAGTTCTTTGTTCACACTGCTTGTGTATACTTTTGGAGAACATCCCATTAGGATGCATTTTGGTCCATCTTTGCTTCGTTTAGGAAAGCTCTTGAGTTATTATCCTATAATTTTGAGATTGTTTCCTTAGCTTTCTTAAGAAACCCAGGTTCCAACTCAGCGCTACGGCAGAAGGCCCTATGGAGTAGGACTGCTCATCGCGGGCTATGATGTGAGTAAGCTGCTCTGGCTGCTACTGATCTGCAAGCAAATGTGCCTAGGGAAGCTTGATGCAATAAATAGATGTTGAGAGGGAAAGGTGGAAGAGGCAGACTCGTCAAAATTCTCTGAATAAGGAAATAATTTGCTGTATCTTACCCTAAAACATAACTCAGATGTGTTAATTAATAGCTATTCCTTCCTACACTTACTGAGTGTTTTAAGGTGCAAAAATTAGACTTGTTTATGTAAATATTTTGCTATTGATTTTTGTTGCTCACAAACTATTATTTTAAAAACTTCCAGTAAAAAAAATTGATGTGGAAATCACTGCTGGCCTCTCTCTCTCACTTGTTTAGTTTTAGCATTTTGCTTAATGCAGCACATAGAGAATCTCTGTCCTCAAGATTGTTGACATGAAGATGGTTGGAGGAAATTATGATATTGCCTGAAATTTTGGATGGTGTAGTTTAGTCTACAGCAAGTTTTTGCTTTTTTGTAGATAAGAAAGTATGTGTGTAAAATACCTGCTGCAAGCCAGGAAGTAGGGAGCATAAATAAGCACAGTGCAATTTGTAGAACCCAGAAAGAAACACTTTTTTGTGCCAGCCACCCTGTCCATTTAAAAGCTGCAGATGAACAAAGTGGGAAAAAAGGGGGTTGTTTTTTTAATTGTTGTTGTGTTTTTTTTAAACAACAGTTTTGAAGGAATTGCATAAGAACAGTGACATGAGCAATATAATATATATATATGTGTAATATGTTTCTGTGCACACATGTAGGTGTGATGTACCATGAAGCAAAACTCCTTTAGAAAATTCCATGCTCCAGCAGCAGAGTTGGTGTGAATTTATATATTTGTTTAACATTCTGTGGAGATTTTCTTCTGTCTTTGTAGGATATGGGTCCTCACATCTTCCAGACTTGTCCCTCTGCAAACTATTTTGACTGCAAAGCAATGTCCATTGGCGCTCGTTCACAGTCAGCACGAACTTACTTGGAGAGGCACATGACTGAGTTCACTGACTGTGAGTAATGCAACTCTCTCTGCCCATGGGTGCTCATCAGTTCTGCAGCTTATTTCCTGCTGCCACTCCATCCTTTTGCATTCACTGAGATGAAGATAAATTTTGTGATCCAAGTTGGGCATAACTAAATCTGCACAAAGACAGAATTGTAGAAAATGTGGTTGAGATTTTCATGTCTTAACATGTGGATGTTTATTGCATCTAATGGAAAGATAAGCTGTTCTCAGAAAAGCTGTGAAAAATGTAAAAAGCCTCTGCCCTTTTTAACCCAGGGAGAGTATAATTGTTTCCAAAGCAGAGCAGGGTTAGTATGTCAAGGCAAGTATTTAGGTGCTGCATTCACAGTGGTGAATTGATTTTTGTATGGGATGATGATGAGGAACAATTGAATACTTGCTTGGGTGAAAAAAAAAACTTGAATCACTGAAGGGAAGGCAGGGGTCAAAACTGGATGCACTTGACCTCAAATATAGGGGGAAGGCTGGTTTCTCAAGGTCAACTTTTATAACCAACTCTGCTCAGAAAAGAGAGGAGTTCTGGGAGTCAAGTTGACCAAGCTAATTTTCTAATCGTCAACTAGGATTAGGAAGAAGGGGAATGAGTGTCTAGAGATAATACCATATAGTTTGTCAATGTCTTTCCGATTCCACTTTAAGGTAATCTAAATGAGCTAGTTAAACATGGACTGCGAGCCCTGAGAGAGACTCTTCCTGCTGAACAGGATCTGACCACCAAGGTAAGGACTAGGTTTCCTTTGCCATTGTTACTTGTAAGTACTGTGACAAAATTCTTGTGAGGTATGGCTGGCACTGAAGCTTGGAAGCTGAATACTGGTAGATAATATCTTCATTTCATGTCACCTGTTTATCTACTGTTCTGTGTTCGCTCAGATTTAAGTTTCTTCACAAAAATGATGCTTTCACTAGGTAAGACATTCTTTCCCTGGTCACTTGAGTCTATTTTAAGCTTTGATCAGTGTTTAAGATGCACTACATGCAGCTGTAGAATCCCAGCTTTGCATTGTAAGCACAGTCAGTAATTCCCCTGGGTGGTGAGTGAAGGTAATGCAGCAACAGTTTATAGAGCATCCAGCATTACAAAGCTGCACAAATATTAGACAATGAATTGAGGAACTGTTGAAGGAGAAAGTTCTAGGGATATCAAATGATCCACCATTTTCCCTATTTTCGTTTATTCTTAGCTCACTTTTGTTTTTTAGAAGTCTTAAAATACTGAAAATCAAAATGGGATGAAAATAGGCGGTTTTGAGAAATTATGTGTGTTGTTAAAACAAAATGAAAGCAATTGAAACCCTTAAATGGCTTTACTTGGAAGATTTTGAAACAAGATAGCTTTTGTAAGTGAAAGCTGTAAAGCCGAAGTTAATTGCAGGAAAATGCTTCTCACTGCTTCCCACCCTTTGCTTGACAGAATGTTTCAATTGGAATTGTGGGCAAAGACATGGAGTTTACTATCTATGATGATGATGATGTAGCACCATTCCTAGAAGGTCTTGAGGAGAGACCACAGAGAAAGGTGAGTGGTTCAGATTTGAATAAATAGGCTTAGTTGAAAGACGATAATTAGATATGATCTATTATGTTTGAAATAAATTTAATTCTACTACTGTAGCAGAGTTTTAGGAAGGCAATTTTTAAAATATGAAGTTACTATATGAACACTGTATAGTCTTAACTGGTAACTCAGATGCTTATTAAATCAATTATTCTGGGTTTATGCCAGGCTGTTCCAATGTCATCTTATTTGCTCATCTCTGATCAAGTACAAGTTTTCACTGTTCCACAGCAGAAGTGGTTGCATATGTTTCTCGTGCCCTTTGCAAGACGCCTCTGTAGTCTCCTAATTACCAGCTGTGTCCTGCTTGTGCTTAATTTGGATGACAGTAATTTGTGAGCTGTTGGCTGACACAAGCTGCCTTTACCACTTGTGGTGCTCCAGAAGGGATAAAGCTGATTTGTCAAGTGTTGTCTTCTGCCTTCCTAAAATATTTCTTTTCCTCTCTCTAAGGCGGTTCCACCTGTTGAAGAAACTGCGGAGAAGGCAGAGGAGCCAATGGAGCACTAGCTGGTGGATGAGTTCCTCTGTTAATGTATAATTATCCAGGAACATTTATCCATTTGCTGGTAACTTTATGCTCACCTCTGTATGTTTTCTGGCACCACATTCTGAGGATTGCTCGTAAAGAAAGAAACCAACCAACCCACCTATCCTTAAAAGATAGACAGGAGGACCTATCTGGGTGTGACTGCTTGGACTAGAAGGGTATAATCATTTTCTAAATAGTACATGATACTGTTTTATAAAGAAAAGATACTGTCTTTAACTCATAAGGACAAGTGGAAATAAATCACTTTCTTGGACTCTGCTGTGAGTTTGGTTTTTTTTTTAGCCTGAAAAAACAGCTATTCACAAATACCAGTGTCATATCAAGGTGGCATTGTGTGTTTGACCGTTTGTCAGAGTGAGTATTTGCTTACTGTGTGGAGTTGAGAGGCTCTTAAAATGCTTATGAAACCATAGAACAGTCATGCAACAAACAGGGAACAGCATTTCCCTGTGCTAACTTGTCCCAGCTGAAAAGGCATTTGTGGTTATGAGGCTGAAGAAGCACGAAGCTGACAACCAGCTTGTGGTCAGGTTTTTTGGTGGGCATTTAGTCAGGCCCAGCTCTTTTAGAACTGTCAGTGTTTCTTTAGGGCCATCAACCAGCCTTGGGGCAGAGCAGGGCTTTGAGCTCCCTGAGGGCTGAATTGGAGTAACAAGAAACCCCACCCCAAGTTCCCATTGCGGGTCTCCTGAGCTGAGCTCTGGGGAGCCTCTGCATTGCTGAGCGAACAGGTTCTGCAGGGCTTTGTCCCTTCAGCTTGCTCTGCACCTGCTGCTCTTTGCATTGGAGTTGAATGCCACAAACCATGGGACTGACAGTGGCTTCCTCAGGGTCATCTGCCAGGGAAGCCCAGGGAAATGAATTGGTGCTTCCTGGATGTGATGCTGTATTTTAAGCAAAACGAGTTCAGTCTTTTCCATTTTCTGTGGTGAATCATTCTAATATGATTATTCTCCCTAATGATTGCATTGAAAATAAAAGAAACAACCTTCTGGGGTGGACCCACATAGGGACCTGATAGCCTGCTCACTGTACTTAAAAAAAAAAAGGCCTGAAACTTGCAGATTAATAATTAATTAGTATTTAATAATTAAACAAAAATTAATAAATCATGGTGCTGTTTCAAACAGGCTTTA